>CM024760.1:50509208-50909208 GCA_014218235.1 Colocasia esculenta | reverse complement strand
AAAAGGCTGCCTAATAGTGCTAGTGTGTAGTGCGGTAGGCGTGTCTCAATTCACAAACCATCGGTCTCAAACTCGCAGAAAGCACTTAAGAATATAACGTGGAATAAACTATGCACTTTAACTAATCATGGTTCGCAAGATTTTATGATATCAATTATCATTTAAATGTAAAAGAATAGTAGGAGGATTAAATCACAAGGAGCATGAATGGATCATAACATTTAAGGAGCACTTTGAATAGCATTCATGCAATTAAAGCTTTTAAATGGGTTAATCAATTTTAAGCCATTAAATATCAATCATGTAATGATCAGACCCAAAACAGGCAACTTACACACTAAATATCACATTTAAACAGACCTCGGGTATATGCGGAAAACTTTGCAAGGAAATAAGTGGTTTCAGGTAAAGATCCTGAGAAGGCGACATAGCCATATACGGAAGGCGACAGGGTCTGTCAGGCCAGGGTCAGATCGCGACATGCACCTAAGAGGAAGGCGACATGGTTGTTGTCAGGTTCGGAGTCAGGTCGCGACATGGTCATGTAAGGAAGGCGACGGGTTGGGACCAGAAGGCGACAGGGGGTTGTGAAGAACGCGACAGGGCGGTCAGGTCAGGCAGCATGATCGCGACGGAGCGCATGTCGCCTTGACAAAGCGACAAGGGGTATGTCGCAATCAAACCTCTGAACGCGACCTATCGGGCCGTCGCGTTCACAGGTTCTGCGTCAGACTCTGACAGAGCAAGGACATGCTCTTGGATTGCGGTCCAAAACTTCCATCCATTGACACAGGGTGCTTCCGAAATAGAGAACAAATTGTACAGTGTATGAAAAATAACCAAACCAGTTTTAAAAAAACCTAGACACACAAGGGTACTTCCAGTAAATCGGTATTGGAAAATAAGGATGGTTTCAATAGGCTTTGATCACGTTGAACACAAAGTCAGAACAAGTGTAACCTGAAGTCGTAGTTTTAGGCAGCAACCCTATTACCACGCTTATAACTCTCTAACTGATGACATTTAGAACACCAAACTTGAAGAGGATAACTAGTAGAATAACTTTCATGTTATGAGTTTACCCTAATTCGGTCTTGAATCACATGAACCATATGAAGAACAGGAAAAGACCCTAAAAGTGCACGACTTTGAGGAAACGCTTATAATTCAAAATCTACTCAATGAAATTCGATGAAACCAGAGGGAAATGAAAGCTAACTTGATGCTCTACACATTTGGTATAGGAGATATTAAGATTTGGCCCGAGAAAACCTACCTCTTGGGTTGATGAAGTCTCGTTCTTCAGAAAACCCGTGTTCAAACCACTGTTTGAAGAACGCTTAATACTCCGTGTATACTGCATGGAATTTGGGCATTCCACTTGCGTTAGGAAGTAGACTCGACCCTCTTTCCAGGGGTATAAGCCTTGCACGATAGGATTTAGGTTTGGCCTACCTTTGATCGGCTCCAAGAGGGTGGTTTGTGCAGGTCGTAGCAGATGAACGGGGGAAGAAGATGAGCTTGGTATGCTTGATCTCCTACTCTCCAGCCACCAAGAGCTCCTCCACACGACCCCAGCAAGTTCTAAACTCGTCCCTAGGGTTTGGGTGAAGAGTATTTAAGCATCCATGGTGTTTAGGAGTCCTATTGTAACTAGGAAAGAAGGCTTTCGGGATTGGCATGTTGGTTTCCTATTTTTGATGATTTCTTCCTCCATTAGAGAGTCTTGGCCATCAAGCAACTTCCATGGATGGGTAGGCACGAATTTGGGTTGCCATGAATGCATGTTTGTATCCCAATTCAACTCTAATTGCCTATTTTTAATTTCAGCTTATTTATGGTTACGAATTTCTATGTATGTTCTTGCTTCGTTTGATTTTTGGGCCATATGTGGTCCATTGGCCCACATATGATATTGGGTCATTATTATATATTGTTAGAAGCATTTCTAACATTTTTATTTAATTTATGATTGCGTCGTATTTCTGTGTTAACGGTTTTCCGACTCGTTTCTTTATTTGGATAATCGGTCACAATAATTCTTAAACCTAGCTCACATGATTTTTATTGACCCAATTTTCTTGATGGGTCATTAGAGGATATTATTTGAAATCTATTTATGATTTTTATTTAATTTCCTGACTCGTCCAAGTATGTGTGATAATGATATTTCAACTTATTCATGAATTACGATAATAAGTCGTAAAACACTTTAAACTTAGCTAATCCAATTTTTCTTGTCACAATTTCTTTGTGAAACGTTTAGTAATAATGTTTGGGGTTGATTTATAATTTTTACGGAATTTTTTGATGTGTTTTAGCACATACGATAATGATACATATGTTTTAAATACTTGTTATTATGGAAATTATTTATTTCCATTTTAATTGAATTTTTATATAATTGAAATTTCCGGGGTGCTACATGAGATCTGCTTCCACTTACAATTGCCATGATTGTCTTTCCATATTTCTTGACATTTTACTGATCATCCTTTAATCCTTTTTTTAGTTACCATACTAACTGACTACAAATGCACCTTCTGATAACTACCATAATCAACTAACTAAGCTAAACCTTTAGTTGCTCCTTTACCATATACAAAGTCCTGACTGAGACACTGAAAATCCCATAATTCTTAATATTGATTTCTTAAAACATTCTGCTCTTTTCCTCTTTTTTTACACCATCTGCACTATTCAATTAAACTTTATTCAATTAAACTTTATTTCACTGAAATAAATGATCTCCTTAAATCTCATATTCGTTACTCTGCCTTTAAGATACCTCACTGCCATAACACTATTACTAATACTAACAATCATGTTTTCCTCATTCTTGTTCTTTCGTGAATCATCCCTCCTCTATCTCCTTCCATTCCACTACCTTTACTGACAATCTTAATTCCAAATTCTCAAAAATAGAAACACCTTTCTTAATCTCTGATCTGATCTTACTAAATCTCTGAATCTTACTCAAAATAACACTGACTCCATTTACTTGACTTTATACCAGTACCTTGTCTCAACTGCTACAACACACTGAATATTTTCACAGACTCTCACAAAATCTCACTGTAATACTGCAACAAATATATAATACTTCTGCTAACAACCACCATCTGCTATTCAAAACTTCCATTTGCTTACCCCTTACTGATCCTTAGGTAGTCTCCAAAAATCTGTTCCAATTCAACAACATGTTTACTCGCTTTTTCTCTTTAATCAACAATTCTCATTTCTATACCTTTCCACAATCCTGAACCAATCTTTCTATTACTACCAAACATCTTTGATCACAAACACACTTAATCCCACTGCTAGTAATCACTGTTCCTCTGTTTACTAATACCACATCCAAAGTTGATCTAAACCACTTAATCATATGGAATCTTCCATATCACTAATCACATTATATCTGAATCATTTCTCAATACTTACTAACACAAATCTCAAACATACCAAATCCTTTATATCTGACAATCTCTAGCATTACACCACTTCACACTAGCACACTATTTCCACTATAACTCTATCATACTGTTACCTTCACAACAAATTCCTTCTACACATATACACAACCATTGTCATATACCTGTCTCTGCTGATCTTTTATTTCATTAAAACACCTTCATTGTACTGAATCATATCCTTCTCAGAAAACAACTGCACCATCATTGAATAACACAACTGAACTTACCAATATTTCTCAACTGCCAAAGCTTATCGAATCAATGCATATTAACTCACAGTTGTACATACTTCTACAGATCTTTATACCGAATTGCCTATCACTGCTACCCCTTTCAACAACTGTATTCTTAAACTTAATTCTACCATTTACTCTTCTAATCAACTGTACATTAGCTGAAAATCAATTCTACTCATATCTTGTCCTCTATCTTTCAAAACACTGGTCATTCTACCTTCTAACATACTATTCAACATTTACTAATACCAATAGAAAATACCTCAAAAATCTTTACTATAATTCCTTCAATCTTTCTACTAAGAACCTTCAAACAACTACTCTCTTCTATAATAAACTGGCATACTCACATACCCATATAAACTGTACCACTTATAACCACACCAATCCTCAGCAAACCTATGGCGGTCCTCGCCGTTCAGGCCCGTTAACCCAATAACGTGCCTGACACAACTCCACCTCCCGCGAACGGGTCGTAGCCTCGCAAGGGATATCAACACACATATGTCTGTGGAAATATAAAAGAACACATTGGACACATATAAGTTTTCATTACTCACATATATCCACATGAAATGTACATATTTAGTTCTGAACCAAAGTCATAACACAAGTACATCTGCCTGGTACAAACCCCCAAGGCACAACAAGTAGGAATATTACTCTGCTGGTGGCAAAGGCCCGACTCCACTACGGTGTGGTCTGGAACTAGAAGAGGGAAGGGAACCCTCCTGCTCTCCTTCACCTGGAAGAAGAAGGGGTGAGCCTCATAAGTCATTGGCTCAGTAGGGTAATTCCCCCAAAGCCGAGTAAACAGTGTACAACAATTTAAATAAGCAAAGCTCTAATGCAATTAAAATATATCACCGCCTAAGCATGATACTACAACTGTAAGTAAATAAACAGAAAACCATGAACATGTGTACCAGCTAAAGAAGGGCATGCCGCACACGAGTCACGTGAACTGGTTCGCGACACTAGCCACAGAACTGAACAAACAACACAGGACCACCTCTCAGTCTCGCAGCCACAGATGAAAGGTCCAACTGCAGCTCCACCTCAACAAGGCCACGAAACAGTGGAGACCAACCAACACCACTCCTGCAGACTACACGGCTGCAGGCCCAAGCTTGACACCTTTAGGGACTCCGGCCCGAGCTCCCTAAAGTGAGGCACTGGAAATAGGACTAGCTGGGGACCAATACATCTACTGGTGTTTGTCCCCCAACCACGAGCACACTACAAGCGACCACACACCCACAAAAATGAGTCGCTGCCCACTGCCCTCTTTCCCTCAGCCAGACGTACAACTCAAACTCAGGAGTGAGGGTGTACAGGAAGATGACACAAACCTTGATAGTACTCATCGTACTAAGACAAACCCTGGGCACCCGGTGCCTGGGTTACCGATTGGAGAAGTAACCACGGTAGGCATTACAACCCAACTTATTAGGCACACATTTCAAGAAAAACCCATCATTATTGACCACGATATAAGCCGACTCAACCCATATAGACCCTACATTGCATAGCCAACACAGCCCAAGCAATGTACAACAGAAACCAAACAGACTGGCCATAGAACCCTAGAGCTCGGGTGGCCACATTCTAAAACGCATCTGACACAGTGGTCGCCAATTGGAGCTTAAATATTGACGGACTAAACCTTTGCCTTAAGACCTGAAACGTGACGTCTGGTTCCGTCACCTTTCAGACTGAAGAAACCTACCTTCAATTCTCATTCCAAAAATCACACCAAGCCACTGTACATGCTGATAAAGCAGGAAATAACTCTTCATGTAAAACCCTAGGCATGCTCTCTATCATATTCATGTGATTTCCAAGTCAAAATCCCCAAACCCTATCCTACACAGTCCATACAAGAGAAAACAGTGAAGAGTTCCCCCTACCAACAGAGGAAATGCAAGTCCAACACTGTCTAGACGTTCCCCGTGCTCCGAAGCACCTCCTCACGCCGGAACCGTGCCGAAGGACAAAAAAACACCAGAAATCACCCCAGAATCCTCCAACAAAACTTCCTTCAGCTGAACAGTGCAACTGCATTGTTCGGCCTAGGGCAGAAGCCCAAAATACACAAAGTTTAAATCGCGACATATCGGGCCATCCCGTTTAGAAACGAGACGTACCCCGCCGTCGCAATTAAACCCTCAGCGCCCCGCCATGCGACATGCGTCGCACATGCAAACGTGCTCCCTGAAGGTGGTCTTAAATCGCGACGTAGCAAGTCATCGCGTTCATGAAGAATCGCGACGTTTGCCTTGGTTGCGTTCTTAATGAACCCACCAGAGGTCTGTTTAGGCTGCAATTTCCAACCCTCCAGCCTCCCAACCTACCAAACCAACCTACTAACACATATATAAACATACCAACATAACTAATGGGCCACACACTGTCCCCCAAACCCAGTAAACTACGATCCGAACATACAGGATATAACATTACTATCACCTAAAAGGAATTTTGTCCTCGAAATTAAAGAAATAAGTGCAATCAAAAGTTCAACATATATACAACTATCACCTAAAGCATGTTTGGTATTAGGATAGGCCTGGGATATTGTGGGGATATCCTCAAAATTTTGTGAAGATATCCCCGGTCTATCCAAATACCAAACATAGTCTAAAAGAATTTAACGCTTACTCAAACAAGTATGGATACATCTTGTACATTTTGTTTGCTAACTCCCAAGTATCTTCTCCACCCTGTCTGTTTTCCCATGTAATTTTTACCAACTCAACGTCTTTATTTCTCAACCTTTGTGTTCGTCGGCCTGTGATCATAACTGGATACTTTGGCATGGATATGTCTAGTTTTAAATCATCCCGAGTGTAGCTGACAATCTGAGAAGGATCCCGAATGTATCTCCTTTACATTGAGACATGGAACACATTGTGAGCATCGGTGAAATCCGCTGGAACCTCCAATCTATATGTTGTCTCACAAATCCTTTCCAAAATCTGAAATGGACCCACATACCTAAGACTCAACTTACCCTTTTTGTTGAACCTCAAAACACCTTTAGTTGGAGAGACCCTTAAGAACACAGTCGCCAACTTCAAATTGTAGTGGCCTGCGCCGGGTAACTGCATAACTCTTTTGTCTGCTTTGGGCTGTGTGAAGCTTCTCCTTAATGAACTTAACCATTTCTGCACACTGCTGCACCAATTCTGGTCCCATCACTTGCCTTTCACCCACTTCATGCCAATTTAACGGTGTCCTGCAAGGTCTTCCATAATGTGCTTCATACGGTGCCATCTCGATGGTTGTGTGGTAACTGTTGTTGTAAGCAAATTCAACCATACCCAAATGCTGCTCCCATCCACCTCCCCAAACTAAGCAACAAGCCCGTAGCATATCTTCAATAGTCTGGATTGTTCTTTTCATCAATCCATCGGTTTGGGGATGGTATGCTGAACTATACCTCAACTGTGTACCAACAACTCTTTGCAAACTCCTCCAAAAATCGGAAGTAAACCTAGGATCCTGTCTGAAATTATGGTGACTGGTATTCCATGCAATGGCACAATTCTATCAACATATAACCTTGCCAATTTATCCACTGCCCATGACATGCTCACGGCTAACAACAAACTGCCTGGCCTTTGATGCTCTGCTTTAACCTGCAACAAAATCCATTGCTATATCATCCCATTTCCACTGTGGTATAGGTAATGGCTGCAACAAATTGCCTAGCCTTTGATGCTCTGCTTTAACCTGCTGGCATACTAGACATCTTGATATAAATTCTGCTATTTCCTTTTTTATGCTCGGCCACCAAAAAAATTTCATCAAATCTTAATACATCTTTGTGCTTTTTGGGTGTATAGTGTACCTGGATCGATGTGATTCTTCTAACACTTTCTGCTTCACACTAGCTTCACTTAGGACATATAACTTGTTCCTGAATTGGATCACACAATCATCATCAATGGTGACATCTTCCATCTTCACAATCTCAGCCAAATTCTCATCTATTTTCTGGGCTTCTATGATCTGCCAATACAAATATGGATCCACTATACTGGTAGCTAACACTGCTCTTCGCTAGCTACTTGGAACAATCAAAGAATTATCTGTCACATCTTCATATAACTTCCATTCTCTCATCATCAAATGACTCATAACCGTTTTCCTGCTCAAAGCATCTACAACCACATTAGCCTTGCCTGGATGATACGCTAAGCTGAGATCATAATCTTTTAAATATTCCATCCATCTATGCTGCCTCAAATTCAAATCCTTCTGTGAAAAGATATACTTCAAACTCTTGTAATCCGTGAATATTTCGAATCTTTCACCATATAAGTAGTGCCTCCATATCTTCAATGCAAACACAACTGTTACCAGCTCTAAGTCATGTGTAGGATAATTCTCCTCATGCCACTTCAATTGCCTAGATGCATAGGCCACCACTTTTCCATACTGCATTAGAACTACCCCAAGTCCTCTTCTGCATGCATCTGTATATAGCACAAAACCACCTCGACCTGACGGCATTTCCAATATAGGTGCTGAAGTAAGCCGCTTCTTCAATTCCATAAAATTGCGCCTACAATCGGATGACCATACAAATGGTACTCCTTTCCTGGTAAGCCTTGTCATTGGTGCTGCAATCTTTGAAAAGTCTTGTATAAACTGTAGTGACCCTGGATATTTATGCCCAATAAGGCTCCATATCCAAGTCCGCCTCCCAAGATCGGACTGAAGTCCCACAAGGGATATTTCACACAAGTGTCCATTAAGAATATAAAAGACAACCACAACAGTATAAGACACAAGAAAGTACAAGTGCTCATACCTATATACAACAATGTACAACTGTCCCAATACATTATTACATGTCCAAGAGAAAAGTACAACTACCTGAGGCATACCCCGAGGGAGCAAAGCTCACACTGAACACAACGACTACTCAGCTGCTGGTGGTACAAGTTTGCCACAATGCCGCTGCAAGCCAAACACATGGCAAACCCTGAAAAAACTATAGGGAAGTGAGCCTCTGTTGGGTTTACATGCGTTATGTTTGTTTTTGATGATGAACAATCCAAATTAATGTTATGAGCATATTTGAAACATGATCAAGAAAATGATAAGCAAGAAAGAACATCTCAAGTGATTGTTTAAATGTTCTTTATATCTCACTAACAATGCTCTTAAATGTAGGTGTGAGTGTAGACAAGACAATGTACCAAATTTCAGAGCAAAAACTCAAGAAATTCACATTCAACAAGTGCCTGTCGACAGACTCACAAGTCCCTGTCGACAGCTGCACACAGGGAGATCAGATAGGTTTCAGGACAAGTGTACCTGTCGACAGATCCAAATCGTCTGTCGACAGATACACACGGGAAATCGTTTCCCGCAAGGCCAGTCTTCTGGATTTTGCATACCTGTCAGCACATGTCGACAGATGCATAGTTTGTTGTCGACAGACGAAGAGAAGATCTCAGTTTCGCGATTTGCATATGTTTCCTATATGGGTGTTTCCTTCTACCACGACTCTCCATACTTAAATACCCATATATAAGGAATGTTTTGATGAGATTTTCGTATAGAAGTAGCCACCATACAAAAACCCTAAGGAAATCCAAGAGAAAAACTCTCTCCCTGCTGCTCTGCTTCAGCACTCCGTCCAGAACAAAGAAGAACAATCTTCTGAACGAAGTTGAATCCGGTTCGTCTGTGATTCAAGCTTCTCCATCAACTGATACCTTTCAAGATGAAGTTTGAAGTTCATCTGGATGACCATCTTGAAGAGTTCCATCTCAGGATTTGTTTCCACAACTCTGAATTCTTCTCTGTTTCTACTTTCTTCATACTTTGTGTGTGTGATTGTGGGTGAAGCGTCTCTTGTGCTTGATCTACGTGTGTCATGTTGTTCTGATCGCGTGTTTGCATCAGACAACATGAGTGTGTGTGTTGTAGTGGTTTAAACTCACTGATAAGCAGTCCTTCTACGTGTGTGTGTGGACGGTGGACGTAGGATACACATGTTGTGTACTCCGAACCACCTTAAATCTTCGTGTCCTGTGGTTTGCACATTTTCACAATAGATGGTTGGTAGGCACGCTGATTTTACACACGTTAGATAGACTGTTCATGTTCTGCTCACAACAAGCACACTAATTGCAAGTCGAACTAATTCTTAATCTGGTTAAGATTTCGATAAGTTTGTGTTTTCATCAAAAGAAGGCAACTGTGGTTAGAGTTTGTTGTAATCTATTCAACCCCCCTTCTAGATTACCATATTGGATAATTTTGCACATCTTTCAATTGGTATCAGAGCAAGGTTTCTCCAATTTACTGTCTTAATTATTTGATCTTACGATCAGGAGATTCTCGATCTCATCGAATCTAACAAGGGTTATATGGCCGAGGGACATTCAGTGACCAGGCCACCCTTCTTTGATGGCACTGATTATCCTTATTGGAAAAATCGTACGCAGGTGTTTCTGAGAGCTCAAAATTATGAGCTTTGGAAAATCGTCCACAAAGGAGCGTATGTGCTGCCCGAGGATGAAGATACGTGGACAAAGGACCAAATTTCTAAGGGAACTCTCAACTGGAGTGCACTGAACATGATGCAGTGTGGTGTGCACCCCAAGGAGTATTCAAGAGTCTCCACATGCACTTCAGCAAAAGAGATGTGGGACAAGGTTGAGCTCATCTACGAAGGTATGTCGGAGGTAAGGGAAACCAAAGCAAGCATGTTAATATCTGAATATGAAATGTTTAAAATGAAAAATGATGAAACCATATCAGATATGTTTGCTAGATTCATGTTAATAATCAACGAGTTGAAAGGTCTTAAGAAAGAATACTCAGAGAGTGACTTAGTTAGGAAGATACATCGGTCTCTTCCATCCTCATGGAATACTAAGGCCACTGTCATTGAGGATTCAAAAGATCTTTCAAAGATGAATTTGGATGAATTAATTGGTTCCCTGATGACATATGAAATAAATGTGAAAAGAAAAGAAACTGAAGAAAACCCAAGAAAGTCAATTGCTTTAAAAGCATCCAATAAAAATTCTTCAAGTTCCAAAAAGGATGTTCAACAGGAAAGTGATGAAGATGGAATGTCTAGTGAGAGTGAGAACGATGAAATGGCAATGCTCACTAGACAGTTCAAAAAATTCCTTAAGTTCAAAAGGAAAGGCTCAGGTAACTCCAAATCCTTTCAGAAGAAAGACTTTTCAAATAAATTTGAGTCTAATAAAAAATCTGACATTGTATGCTATGAGTGCAAGAAACAAGGGCATATGAGAGGAGAATGCCCAGAGCTCAAGAAAAAACTCAAGAAAGAAAAATTCACCTTCAAGAAAGCCAAGGCAATGTTGGCAACTTGGAGTGATGAAGACGAAGATGAGGACGCACAAGAAGCCTCTGGAGATGAAGAGATTCAATTCTTAATGGCAAGAAGTGACGACTCCAATGAGGTAAATTCTTCCTTTGAAAGCTATACTGTTGATGAATGGGAAGAAGCATACACTGTCTTATTTGAAAAATTTTATGAATTCAAGTCTGAAAACAAAGCACTAAAAAAGAAAATCAACTCTTTTGTTCATAGCACAAACAATAATGAACAAATTGCAGCCTTAAATAAAGAGATTGAAATGATGAAAATTGATGAAGAAGCTCGTAGTAAGGAAATGGACTGTCTGAAAATAAAATTGCAAGAAATTCAAAAGGAAAAGGAAAGCCTAATCAACTCTCTTGAATGTCTTCAAAATGAACATCAAGAAACTAAGAAAAAGTTGGACCAAGCTGAAAAAAGATCTAAAAGAAAAATCTGAAGATCTTACAAGATTTGTTAAGAGAAAGCAAAATCTTGATGCAATTTTGGGATCAAATACTTTTATTCCAAAGCATGGAATTGGGTATCAACCTGTGAAACAAAAGAAAATAGGACAAACATTGATAACTTTCTTTGTTGATCCTAGTCCAAGCATAAGCAAACAAGTCCCTTCCAAGAACAAGAAAAATCAAGGCAAGGGTAAGCAACAACAACCCAAACAAAATCATTCAGGTGTTCAAAAGAAAGAGCGGTATGTCGACAGGCTCGGTGGAAGCTGTCGACAGGTCTGGAAGAAGGTTGCCAAGGGTCAGTCAACAAGGCAACCAAAAAGGAAAATTCAAATGAATGGTCAACAAAATAACAAACCAACTGTTCTGAAAAATTCTCCATCTTGCAATGTATGTAAGAAATTTGGTCATAAACAAAATCAATGCTGGAATAAACAGAAATGCAAACAAATCTGGATTCCAAAGCATTTACTCTTTGGCATGAATGATACACTGGGACCCAAAGTAATTTGGGTACCAAAACCTCTTGTCTGATCCATCTATGCAGGAATGCCTAGCAGCCCAAAATCAAAACAAATGGTACTTGGATAGTGGCTGCTCAAGGCACATGACAGGGGACAAAGACAAATTTTGTTTGCTGGTGGAAAAAGACGGAGGTCAAGTTGTCTTTGGAGGTAACAATAAAGGTCAGATCATTGGCACAGGTAAGGTTGGTAAGTATGCCCCTAACTCAATAGACAATGTATTGTTAGTTGATGGTCTTAATCACAATTTGCTAAGCATAAGCCAACTGTGTGATAAAGGTCATAAAGTTGTTTTTGAATCAAATTCATGTCAAATTGTTGATAAGGAAACAGGAAGTCTTAAGTTTTCTGGAAAAAGGGTGAACAACATTTATTGAGTTGATTTGGATGATCCAGAAAACGAAAATTTGTGTCTTGTTGCAAATAAACAGTATGAGCTTACTTTATGGCATCGCAGGCTTGGTCATGCAAGCTACAATGTCTTGCATAAGATCATGAGGTGGAAATTAGTAAGTGGACTTCCTGAAATTTCTTTCAATAAGAATGAAAGTTTTTGTGATGCATGTGCACAGGGAAAACAAACCCGGAAATCTTTCAAATCAAAAGCACCGGTAAGCACATTAAAACCTTATGAACTGTTGCACATGGACCTTTTTGGACCTACTAGAACTCAAAGTCTCAATGGCAAATGGTTTGGTTTTGTCATTGTAGACGACTTTTCTAAGTTCACTTGGGTCAAATTCTTGGCACACAAAAATGAAGCACTTACAGTCTTTAAAGATTTCTTTAATAAGATTGAGCATGGAAATGTTCATAAGATATGCTCAATCCACATTGATCACGGGGAAGAGTTTGATAATAACTCTTTTTCTGATTTTTGCAGGCACCAAGGGATAGACCACATGTTCTCCTCTCCAAGGACTCCGGAACAGAATGGAGTAGTGGAGAGAAAGAACATAACATTGGTGGAAATGGCTCGCACTCTTCTGGTTGAAAGCCAACTCTCAAGGAGTTTTTGGGCAGAAGCGGTGAATACTTCATGCTATATTCTCAACAGAGCTATGGTAAGACCTATGATGAAGAAAACTCCCTATGAACTGTTAAAAGGTAAGAAACCCAGTATTGGGTATTTCAAGGTCTTTGGCTCAAAAGTGTTTATACATAACAATGATAAAGTTGATTTAGACAAGTTTGAAGCCAAAAGTAATCAAGGTATATTTCTAGGATACTCAGAACACTGTAGAGCATATAGGGTGTTTAATAATAAGAATAGAACTATGGAAGAAACTCCACATGTTGTTTTTGATGAGTATCATACAAAGACTGACATTTTTAATTTACACAGGAATGATGATGGAAATGAAGGAACAACTTTTAGGGAACTACAAGCAAAAGAAAAAGGAAGTTCTAAAGTAGTTTCCAAGACTAATAGTGGATATCTTCACAGGTACAATGATGAAGATGGTGAAATACTGTTCAACAAACAAGATGATGAATCTGAAGAAGATCCACAAGAGGAAGAGCCTCAAGGTGAAACTCCTCAAACCAATCCTCCACAAGATCACCTTCCTCAAGTCCAAGATCAACACGGCTCGTCAACAATCACACATGTGAGGTACTCCAAAGATCACCCACTTGATAATGTGATAGGAGATATAAATGATTTAGTTCAAACTAGGTCTAAGGTTAGACAATTAGTTGAACAAGATCATTTAGCTTTTGTATCTCAAGTGGAACCTAAAACTGTTGAAGAAACTTTAAAAGAAAATTCATGGATTTATGTTATGCATGAGGAACTTGGTCATTTTCAAAGAAATAATGTATGGAGTTCAGTTCCTAGAACCCCTGAGATTTCTGTCATAGGCACAAGATGGGTGTTTAGGAATAAACTAAATGAAGAGGGTAAAGTGGTGAGAAATAAGGCTAGACTAGTAGCAAAAGGATACAGTCAAGAATTTGGTATAGACTTTAAAGAATCCTTTGCCCCTGTAGCTAGACTTGAAGCAGTTAGAATTTTGTTGGCATATGCATGCTCAAATAAGTTCAAACTTTTTCAAATGGATGTTAAAGCTGATTTCTTGAATGGCTACATCACAGAGGAAGTCTATGTATCTCAACCACCTAGTTTTGAAAATTCTGAAATGCCTAACCATGTTTACAAGTTGCACAAAGCTCTTTACGGTTTGAAGCAGGTACCTCGAGCTTGGTATGACAGGTTAAGCAACTTCTTAGTGAGTAAAAACTACTCAAGAGGTAAAGTGGACCAAACACTCTTTACTAAGAAAGTTCGCAATCATATAATTTTTGTTCAAGTTTATGTGGATGACATTATATTTGGTTCCACTAACCCATCACTGTGTGAGGAGTTTTCAAAACATATGCACAGTGAATTTGAGATGAGTCTAATGGGGGAGCTTCAATTCTTTCTTGGTTTGCAGGTAAAGCAACATGAAGACGGCTTCTTCATTAATCAAGAAAAATATGTTAAGAAGCTTCTCAAAAGATTTCAATTTGAACAAACCAAACCTGCCTCAACCCCAATGAGCATAAGCATTAAACTTGAAAATAATGAGAAAGGTAAACTGGTAGATGCAAAGCACTTCCGAGGTATGATTGGCTCACTCCTTTATCTTACTGCAAGTAGACCGGATATACAGTTTAGTGTTTGCCTTTGTGCTAGATATCAATCTAGTCCAAAAGAAAGTCATTTGGTTGCAGTTAAGAGAATATTCAGATATCTCTCAGGTACGTATGATTTGGGTCTTTGGTATCCAGCAGGAAGTAGCTTTGATTTGATATCATATTCTGATGCTGACTATGCTGGATGTAAAATTGACAGAAAGAGAACTAGTGGGTACTGCCAATTTCTTGGTGGTTGCATGGTTTCGTGGGCATCCAAGAAGCAACACTCAGTTGCACTCTCCACTGCAGAGGCAGAATATGTTGCTGCAGGGAGCTGTGCGGCTCAAGTGTTGTGGATCAAAAGTCAACTGTGTGATTACAACATTGATATTGGATGCACACCTGTCCTATATGACAACACTAGTGCCATCAATCTCTCAAAGAAACCTGTCCAACATTCAAGGACCAAACACATCGAAATTCGTCACCACTTCTTGAGAGATGAAGTAGCCAACAAATCCTCGGATTAGCTTCATACCCACTGATAAGCAATTGACTGACATTTTCACAAAACCATTGGCTGAGGATAGATTCACAACATTGAGAAGAGAATTGGGATTGTGCAAAATGCAATGAAGCCAATACCAAACCTTGAAGTGTATGTTCTTTGTGTGCACTGACTATGAGGTATATCAAATGGTAATCTGTGGAAGAACAAGTTATGCTTGTTTGGAAACTATTATTATGCGGGAGAAAACATTCTCCGCCAGGTATCCATAGTCAAGTTGCACATAATGGTCACTTAATTCAAATAAGGTATATGGCTTCTTTTCTTTTTGCCCACTAATTTTTGCAAACAAATGGATGTCTGTGTTGGAATGTTTTATTTATGAACCTTTGTGCCATTGCTTGAATGTTGCGTCTACACATGCACACACTATGGGGGAGCAAGTTCAGGTTAGATGAATGAATTCTTGAGGGAAACTCTTCATTTTTCACATCTTTCATTTTCCCTAGCATGGAGTTCCATTTTTTTTACTCATCCTAGCCTTCAGTTTGATTTGTAGAAGTTCCTGTCGACAACCCCAATTCCATCTGTCGACAGCCATGCCTCCACAGAACCCAGATCTTGAACCCTGTGTACCTCTGTCGACAGGCACAAATCCATCTGTCGACAGACAGGCACAATTTCAGATCTCCCTAAACTCAATATCTTCTGTCTGTGTGCATCTGTCGATAGCTAAAACCCATCTATCGACAGCCATGATCTGTCTGAACCCAGAAGTCTTCAACTGTGTCTATCTGTCGACAGGTTCACATCAGCTGTCAACATATACATATTTAACAAGCAATTCCTTATTCTTTCTCAACAGTCTTTATAAGCAGGTCCATCCCATTGATTTACGGTGCAACTTGAGCATCTACGTATGCGTTTAATCTTTCATGTCCACATTATATTAAAGATATTGTCTCAATCCCAATGATTTTGACATACTATTCTTGTATGAGTCTAGGTTGTATCATTCGGAGTACATTGGACAAATCTAATGGGTCTAACCTAACTCACTTGAATACAACCCTTGTGGCTAATCATTTTCTCAAGTGATGTGATAAGTCCTATGGTCATTGAACTTTATGTCTTGCATTGATTGTTACCATACACATTCTTTGACCTCGATTTTCAAAAAAAAAAAACAACAACAACAAAAAACAAAAAAAGGGAGCAATGATGTGTACTGTTGAGTAACCGGGGACATGGGCATCACAACAGTCTGTCCTCGCGTCAAAAAACTTACTCATTATCTCTGTAGAATGGTATGATGGTCACTACCACTGAGTAACTGGGGGTACGGGCACTTCACATGTCTATCCTCACGTCAAAAGGTGTTAGTGATCTTACTTACCACTTCACCCATTAAATTTTCCTCCAAATAAATCAAAATTGAAATAGTGTGAAGCCTCCAATGTTTGATTAATCCCGAGTTCTTTGATGTTTGTTGTTATCTACTCATGTAGACATCTTTTTCATAAACCATTTGACCATCACCCACTTGGAATTATGTTTCTCTACAATGGTTTTTATTCAAAGGGGTTATCTTATTTTCATAAGTTTTGGTACGTGAAGGATCGAGGAAAATGTGTGGATAAGATCTAGAAGGGGGGGGGATGAATAGATCTATGCCACTCTATGCGGAAGCTTAAGCAAATTAAAAAATGCTTTGAGAATCAGAGGGAATTTTAACAATGAAAAACACAGATCTGATGAGATGATAGGTGAGTTGATAAAATAGATGTGAAACCAGTTGATTAAGTGACTTTTAAGCGATTCTATGCAAGCATCTAACGGATAATAGAATCAAACCACAAATAGACAAGAGCTCAGAGATTTTTAGGTGGTTCGGAAATCACCCATGTGATTCCTACATCCACCCCTCACACCCAGTGAGGATTCACTAAACAACCTGGGTTACACACCCACTGGAGCCAGACAACTCCAACACCTGAGTTACAACTCACACACCTCTAGAGTAAGACTACTCTAGATCCCTGAGCAAGACTGCTCAACAACTACTTGAGTTCGACGACTCAAACTGAGCACAATGGCTCACAAACAACTATGCTAGACACCAACACATGACATAGATCTTCTAGCAGCAGATCATGTCAAACATGAGAACATTCATGAGAATTATGTAGAAACACTTGCACAATCTCAAAATGTCTCAGAAGAACAAAAGTACAAAGAGGATTGTATGAAAAGACTTTGTTCTTCAGTGTACTCCCTTATAGAAGCTCAGATTGGGAAGAGGCTTGAATCCTTGAAGTCCCAACCGATGCTCTGCACAATTGAACTTGGGGATCTTCCTTGAAATCTTCTCCAACAGATGCTTCTACTTGATCTGCTTCCTTGAGGCGCTTCAGATGCTTCTTCAACAATCACACTCCAATTCTCACAATCGAATTGATGAGAGTTGCTCTTCAGAAGACACCAGGAGAGCAGAGGAGGGAGATGAACTCTTCTCGCCGCCAAAGGGAACTTTCTGAAGGATCCAAGAGTTCGTTGGGTCTCTTGATGTGATGGATGGCCAATTGGGGGCTTTTTATACCCAAAAGATTCCAAGGATACCCTTTAGGTACAAGGGCACACGATCCTAGGTTGATACCCCATCGCCCTAGGATGACACGTGGCAATCATCCATCTTAAGTTGGAATCTTTCCATAGTGTGTCGACCTGCCCTGGTGATGGTGTCGACACACTGTCCCAAATCTGAGAATTGGCTGTTCTGGGAACAAGGTCCAGTGTCGACCTGCTCTGGTCTTGCGTCGACCTGCTATCCCATTCTGCAAACAGGATGTTCTGGAAACGAGGTCCAGTGTCGACCTGCCCTGATCCTGCGTCGACCTGGGTAGACTAATTCCTGGAATTTTGCAACTCATGTCAACCTGCTCTTTGGCTAGTGTCGACACAGTCTAGGCATTTCTTCAGCTTTTTGCCTTTGAGACTGAGGTGTTGTGTCGACACCATTGTGGGGTGTGTCGACACCACCTTTGCAAAAAATATTTTATTATTAGTACAAATGATAAGTGTGCTTTGAAACATGCTTTTTGAATATAAATCTCAGGTGGAATGTGTGTATCATGTTTCAATTAGTTTGCATTCAAATCACATTTGTCATCATCAAAATTAGAGGGGAAATGATATGAAATTACACTCAACCCAACAATCTCCCCCTTTTTGATGATGGCAACATTAAATCCATATGACAATGAGGTTTTGATTAGATGTGATTTTAAGCAATTTTTGGTTATTCAAAAGTCCTTATTTGTCTTGTTGTTCATGCTTGTCAAAGACCTTTAACAATTACTAAGTCACAATTGATGGTTGTACTTGAAGTACAATGTTACTTGAAGTAAGTGTGTTGCATAATGAAGGTCAAGCAACTTGACAAGCATTCATACATTCACATTCACATAACAATTTTCAATCACATTAAAGACACAAATGAGAAATTCATTCATTCAAGCTAAGCAAAAAGCATTTCATTTCATTCAAGAGAAGCATTACAATGTTTCCAAGAGGATTACAATCATTTCTTGTTCTCTTTCTTTCTTCTCCCCCTTTGACATCATAAAAAAAATAAATACATTATGAAGAAGGTGGAGGAGGAGGAATGGGAAGTAAGATTTGCTCAATGTCTGACAGTCTTTTCTCCATGAAATTCAAGCTGGACTTGATTTGATCTTGAATGGTTGTGAGTTTTGTGTGCAAGTAGTGTTCCATTCTGTCTGAATTTTCTATCAAGGTAGCTTGAATTGTGGCTAGATCAGCTGAAATGGGTTGTGAAGATAAAGATGATCCAGCTGACCAACCAGGCCTTTGCATGATCTTGAATTCCTTTGTCAAATCAGAGATCTGGTTGTCAATATGTGCATTGAAGTTCCTCATGCTCTCCAAATCATCCACAAAATGAGCAAAAGACATTCTAGTGCTGGTGATTTCATGTAGTGTCTGTTTTGTGTTGAACACATCAGCTTGAGAGTTTGCTAACATCCCCTTAAGAACCTGCTCCAGTTTTTCTTGATGTTCTTTGAGCTCAATTGAGGCATCTCCCAGTGTACCAATTAATATATTGAACCTCTGAGATGCATAGTTTGAGGCAGCTTTTTGCTCTATGAACTTGGCAGACACAGTGTTCTCCAATCTTTGAATCCTCAACTCAAAGTTTTCTGACATGGTTTGAATAGATGAGTTCAAGGTTTCAAATTTTTCATTTAAAAAGGAGAGCAACTCTGGTGGAATAGAAGGCCCACCAGAGGATGTGGATGCATGAAATGTGGGTTGTGGAGAGATATGTGGAAACTGAGGTGAGAGTGGGGTATGAAATGGAATGTCACCTTCAGTTGTGATTTGAGGCTGACCCTCATTCAAAGGAGGCTGATCCTCTTGACCTTGGGGCTGGTCCCCTTGAGCTTGAGGTTGATCCTCTTCACCCTGGGGCTGGTCCCCTTGACCCTGAGGCTGTTCCTCTTCAGCTTGAGGGGCCTCAACCACAACTGGCCCTCTCCTCACTTAAGTACCCTCCAGTCTAAATCCCATGAATTTCTGAATATTCTTAAAGGTGTAGATGTTGGATTTAGGAATAGACTGGGATTTCTCATTATCTAATGGCACACCAAAGTGCTGGAACACTGAGGTCAAATGTGCAGCATAAGGAAGAGATCTCTTGAGGTCTTTCCTGGTTGTTTCAGATATAATTTGGTATAGTATTACATGGAGATTGATTTTTATGTCTTTTACCATGCAATATAGAATGAACCTCTGAATATCTGTTAGCCTGTCCCTTCCACCACCTTGAGGGGTAATGATTGTGGTCAACATATGGTGGATGACCCTCAACACAGGGGGAAATGAGTTTGTGTTGAATTTGGTGACATAGGTCTGTTTGGGATCAGAGGCATCAGCAGGAAGGCCTGTCATGATGGTGTAGGCTTCATGAAGATCAAATTCGAAATTGTGATAGTCTGCCCCTTCATCTGGTACTTTGAAAATAGAGGCAGCTTTATCTGTTGGCATGTTAATGGCTATTCCCTTAACCTTTGATTGATACCCTTCATCTGTGTATTTCAAGTTCTTGTAGAATTCCCTAACAAGTCTTGGATAAATGATTTGAAACTCAGAAATAAAGAGTAACCAAGACTGAAAGGAGAAGTAGGTCTGAATTTCTGGAAATGAGTTTGCTAGCTGAATATCTGATAAATCCACTATTCTGGGCTTCAAGATTAACTTGGCTTCACTAATGGTGTCTTGAGACTTGGAAGACTCAGACGAAGATGAAGATGACTCTGTAGAATCTCCAGAAGAGGAGCCCGGATTCTTTGGTCTAGAAACCCTACCTCTGCCCGAAGAAGAGGGTCTACGTCTCTTGGCAGCTGGCTGAGGTGCAGAGGAGGACCCTGGTTGCTCTGCAGGGTCATTGCGCCATTTGGTTCTTCTTTCAAATTGAGGAACATCATCCTTTGCCGGAAGTGGCCTAGATGAGGCCTGAGATCTTGCTCCACGGCGAGGACCCATTTTTCTCACCATGGGTGCAAGGATGGAGTGGAATCGAGAGTTGATGAAGGAGAAGAGAGATGATTGAGAAAGGGATGTGATTGAGAGAGAAATCTGTGGAATTTCTTGCCGGAAATGAGAAGAAAGCGACCGTCGGGTCGACCTAATGCCTAAGAAGGGTTTGCAGTGGTGCAATACCCGCAGGAACAACAAGGTTTATCCGGAACCCACGATTTAAAAAGGTCTGGCAAGAGGGCAGTGTTGACACTGGAAGACTGTAGTGTCTACCTGACCTAAGGTGTGTGTCGACACGAGATAGAATGGTGTCGACACGGCCTTAGAAGTAAAGTTGAATTCTTTTGAGAGAATTTTTGAGAATTTTTGGACTTCTTTAGAATGATAATCAATGAAAGAAATAGTCATTTCAAGGATGTTTAAGAGGCTTAAAAATTCATTTGTTATATTTTGCAAAAATTCATCACAATTCAAGTTTTAAACAATTCCAATAGGATATGAGCATTCAAAGACTTGAATCAATGAAATGATGATTTGAGGGATATAATATATCTAACAATCAATTTTATTCTACCATATTTCTCAACGTTAAAGAAATAAAGATATTCTCTAGACTAAATACAATTGCTTTGAAAATAAAACACAATCTTAAAGAACAACTTGATGATGAATGAAAATGATTCTTTCTAGACAAAACTCCATTAACACATATATTTTGTTTTTGTAACAGACTATCAAATGATATAAATCTTTTTCACTCAAGTGCTAGTGCTTTTTACACACCATAGTCCCTGGATACTTAAGATTTATTCATTATCAAGTCTCAAAGGGGTAAATAATGACCTTTTGACATGAAAATATATGTTTTGTAGACGCCAATATTTCCAGTTACTCAGTCATTATCAAAAAGTATATCACATTTTTGCTGTATTTTGAATCTATTTTTGAATTTTTATCCCCTTTGAACAGAGATAACAGTAGTACCTCATGACATGCATGGCACTTCATTCATTGTGAAGGTGTGCAGTTTCTCAGCACAAATGTCATTGCTCTGTTGAATTTTCAAAAATTTGAGAGTTTTGTAAGATAGAATCAATTTTATCCAACATCAGTTCCAAACAAGGAGATGTTTTAATTTCAAGACACAAGTTGTTTTCAATCTTGGAAGAATTCTGAGTTTCTGTGGGTTGAAAAATATAGTTGACAATTGATTAGTAAAAAATATGATAGATCACTCAAAGGATCATTTGGAGACTCTAGACATCTAAATGATGACATCATGCAAGAAATTGATGAAATGCAAGAACAGTTATGAGTTTTGCAAAAGTCATGACTTGTGAATTTTCTAGCTCCCCTTGAGATGATGATTTCAATCATTTTCTATCAAAATAAAGATATGCAAGGTTTTGAAATCAAGAAAGATTCTCTTTAAACAATAAAAGCTCCCCCTCAATAATTGCATTTTCATTTCTTGGTACTTGGCGGAGACATATACTCTCGCATAGTGAAAGTGTCCAGACAAGCATAATTTGTCCTTCTTCAAATCACCATTTGATATACCAAGAAGTTCAACACAATGAGAGTTGAAGACTTTATTGTCCAAAGAAAAAGGAAGTGGAATTGAGAGAGATATGGACATTGTGACTGAAGGAAGCAAAGGGTTATGATATGAAAAGAACTCCCCCTTAGACAGTGCATAACACTCAACCCAAACCTAAAGAGAGATCAAGAATGTGGATATTTACAAAGACCAAGTTCTCTCCTCCAAGATGAAAATCTGTTTTCAGGAAGGGGTTTGGTGAAAATATCAGCAACTTGTTTTTCAGTTTCAATGAAATGGAGTTCAAAGGACTTCTTTGCAACCTCATCTCTCAAGAAGTGATGCATAATCTCAATATGCTTGATTCTAGAATGCTGAATGGGGTTTTTAGTCAGATTTATTGCACTTGTATTATCACATAGGATGGGTACACAACCTAAATCTTGGTTGTAATCGAGAAGTTGATGTTTCACCCAAAGAATCTGAGTTCCACATCTACCTGCTGCAACATATTTAGCCTCTGCAGTTGACAATGCAACTGAATGTTGCTTCTTGGAAGCCCAAGAAATAAGGCACCCACCTAGGAATAAACACAAGCCACTTGTGCTTTTTCTATCTAATTTACACCCAGCATAGTCAGCATCACAATAGGCAATCAAATCTAGTTTGCAATTAGTAGGATATCAAATTCCTAAATCACATGTTCCAACAAGATATTTAAAAATTCTTTTAACAGCTAACATGTGACTTTCCTTAGGATTAGACTGAAACCTAGCACACAAACACACACTAAACTGAATATCTGGTCTAGAAGTTGTAAGATAGAGTAGAGAGCCAATCATACCTCTGTAGGTCTTTTGGTCTACTGACTTACCATTTGAGTCTTCTTCTAGTTTAGCATTTATAGCAATAGGTGTGCTTGAATGCTTGAGGTTCTGAAAGTCAAACCTTTTGAGAAGCTCCTTAACATACTTGGCTTGACTGATGAAGATCCCTTCAGTTGTTTGGTTAACCTGCAGTCCCAAGAAAAAAGTTAAATCTCCCATTAAACTCATTTCAAATTCATTCTTCATTTGATTTGAAAATTCAGTGCATAGGCCTTTATTGGTTGAGCCAAATATTATGTCATCAACATAAATTTGGACCACAATTATTTGATTTTTGACTATTTTTGTGAACAAAGTCTGATCAACATTTCCTCTAGAATATCCTTTTTCAAGTAAAAAAGTACTCAAACGGTCATACCAAGCTCTTGGAGCTTGCTTAAGACCATAGAGAGCCTTATTAAGCTTGAAAACATGGTTTGGATGTTTCTCATTTTCAAATCCAGGAGGTTGTTCAACAAAAACATTTTCCTTAATATATCCATTTAAAAAAGCACTTTTTACATCCATTTGATAAACTTTGAAATTCATGGAGGATGCAAAAGCAAGGAAAATTCTAACTGCTTCTAGTCTAGCTACAGGGGCATATGATTCTTCAAAATCAATTCCAAATTCTTGATTATACCCCTTTGCAACTAGCCTAGCTTTATTTCTAATGACTTGACCATTTTCATTCAACTTATTTCTGAAAACCCATCTAGTGCCAATGACTGTTTGGTCACTAGGTCTAGGTACTAATTCCCATACTTGATTTCTTTCAAATTGATGAAGTTCATCATGCATGGCATTAATCCAATCTGAACTTGACAGGGCTTCATCAATTGACTTTGGTTCAATTTGGGAAATTAGAGCTAGTGGGTCTTCTTCAATATCATGCAGGAATGATGATCTAGTCCTTACTCTATCATGTACATTGCCAACCACATTGTCTAATGGGTGATCTCTTAAAAACCGATGCTCAGAAATTACCTGTTCAGAAGTACCCACTTCTGGGACAATATTACCTGAGCCACTTGGAGATGGTGTGTTCAGGTTCTCTTCAATGTTTTCAAACTCCTCAACAGTTGGTGAAGAGTCCACAATAAATTCATCCTCTTCAGTGTCTTGTCTTTCCCTGCAAGATTTAGATCAACAGTTTTAGTTTTAAGAATATACACTTTAAAAGCCCTTGACACATCAGAATAGCCAAGGAAGATACTTCCTGACTTTTAGTATCAAATTTGTCAAGATTTTCTTTGTTATTATTGTGTACAAAGCATTTGCACCCAAAAGTTTTAAAATAAGATACAGTTGGCTTTTTGTTTTTTTTCATATAATTCATAATTTTCTGATTTTTGGTCTGAAAGCTCTATTTAGAATGTGATTGGCTGTGTTGACAGCTTCAGCCCAAAAGGATTTGGGCAAGTTACTTCCTAAGAGCATGGATCTAGCCATTTTCACAAGAGTTCTATTCTTTCTTTCCACAACTCCATTTTGTTCTGGAGTTCTTGGTGAAGAAAACTTGTGGAATATTTGAAATTCAGCACATAAATCAAAAAAAGATGTGTTCTCGAATTCACCCCCATGATCAGTCAAAATATTTTTGATTTTATATAGATAAGTTGTTAAGACAGTGGTACAAAAGTTCCTGAATTCAAGACAAGTATCACTTTTGTGGGACAGAAAAATAACCCAAGTAAATCTAGTAAAATCATCAATGATTACAAACCCATATCTTTTGCCACTTAGACTTAGAATTATTGTAGGGCCAAAAAGGTCCATGTGAAGTAATTCTAGTGGCTTAGATGTGAGTACCTCATTGATGTTTTTAAAAGATTTTCTTGTTTGTTTTCCTTTAGCACAGATCCCACAAACTTGATTTTCAACTTTAGAGAAGGATTCAGGAAGACCCTTAACCAAATTCAATCTTAACACTTATTCATTGTTCTGAAACTTGCATGGCCAAGTCTTTTGTGCCAAGTCCATGCAATTTCATCTTTATTAGCAACAAAGCAAAGATTTTCAGAAAAGTTTTATTTAGGTTGATCATGTAGACATTGTTTTCCCTTTTTCCAAAGAATTTGATTTTATCAGTTGATGAATCAATTATCTTACAAAAATCAGATTCAAACACAACTTTGTGACCTTTGTCACATAGTTGGCTGATACTGAGCAGATTATAATCAAGACCATCAACTAGTAAAACATTATCTACAGAGTTTGAGGAAGTTTGACCAACCTTACCAGATCCTATGATCTTTCCTTTATTTTTACCTCCAAAAGTTACTGACCCTCCCTCCTTTTCAATCAGGAATGAGAATTTGGCTCTGTCTCCTGTCATGTGTCGTGAACACCCACTGTCAAGAAACCACACATTGGAGTTGGGTGCACGACCTTCCTGCAAAATAGATCAGTGAAGAGAAGATTTTGGTACCCAAACAGAGTTGGGACCATCAGAATGTTTGAACATTGTTAGTAAATCTTTTCTCACCCAATTTGACTTGTTTTTTATTTTTGTTTTGTTAAATTGGTGTTTTCAGTCTTTTTCTGTTTGTTCTTTTCCTTAGAAATGAAAGCACCAATATTTTTGTTTTTAGTGGGAGGGGAGTTTTTCATTTGAGCATAGGAGTTCAGATTAGGAGGTGGAATCCATGGATTTTGTTGGTACATCAAAAAGTTTGGATGAAAGAATTGAGGATGATACCAACAAGGGTTGTCATACCATTGGCTCCAAGGATTGGTCCAATCATTTTGAAATGCTGTCTTGGAGGTCCAAGGTTCTTTATAAATGATTTCCTTTGACTTTTTCTTGTTTTTCAAATTTTTATTTGAATTTTGATTGAGTTGTTTGTAGCTTTTGATGTTGAGCAGGTCGACCTCTCCATGACTGGTGTCGACACAGCAACCACAGAAGTCTTCTTCTTGTGGACTGGTGTCGACCTGTCAGGAGACTGTGTCGACCTGGTTGTCTTCTTTTATTTTTGAGTTTTTGATTTGTTTTGTGTTTTGTTTGATGTTTTGTCTGATGTTTGCTTGATTTCTGTGTTCTCAAGATTAGGACCTTTGACAAATTTAATTAATGGTGCTTTGCCTTTTTCTCACGGATTTGTCTTTCTTTGGTTTTTGTTTGTTGAATCCTAATCCATGAGAGGTTGTTGTCATATTTGTTCCTAGCAATGCCTCCAAGTTATCTTTACCTTTTGTGAAGGTTTGGATAACTTCATCCCTTTCTTTTAGCTGGTTTTGAAGAGTTTTAATTTCTTCAATCTTTTGTTGTTTTTCTTGTTTTTCCATTTCCAGCTTTTCAGATAAGTCTTTGAATTCTTGGGTGGCCTTTTGAGAGGCAAGCTTCAGATCATCAATTAGATTCATGAGATTTTCTTTTTCTTCATTTAATTCTGTTATCTCATTTTCTAGCTCACAAGTTCTGTTGTTTGAAGATTGGTTATGATAAAGGTTTTCAATTTTCTTTTTGATGTGTTTGTTTTCTTTTCTCATTTCAGAATATTTTTCAACTAGTTCTGCATAAACATCCTGCCAATCTTCAACAGTGAAATCTTCAAAAGAGGTGCTTACCTTTTCTTCAGAATTGTTGGCCATGAAGCAGATTTCCTCACTCTCAGAGCTTGAGGATTTTTTGTCTTCTTCTTCTTCACTTGAATCTTCATCAGACCAAGTGGCTACCATGGCCTTTGGCTTCTTGAACTTCTGGAATTTCTTGTGCTTTTCTTTCTTGTTCTCAGGACACTCTCCCTTCATGTGTCCTGGCTTATTACACCTGTAACAAATGACAGTTTCGTCAGTTTTTTTATTCTTGTTAAAATTAGAAGAGGAAGTGTTTCTTTTACCTGAGGAAAACTTCTTTTTCCCAGACATTTTTCCTTTTCTATATTTCAAGAATTTTCTGAATTGCCTGGTCATGAGGGCAATTTCATCCTCATTTGACTCAGACTCCTCAGAGCTTGTCTTTTCCTGACTTTTGTCTTTATTACTTGAAGAGGCCTTAAGTGCCATTGGCTTGGTCTTAATTATGTGTTCTTCATTTCTTTTCAAATTGATTTCATATGTCATTAAGGATCCTATCAATTCATCCAAAGACAATTTGGACAAATCTTTAGAATCTTCAATGACAGTGGCCTTTGTGTGCCAAATTGAAGAAAGTGAACGTAATGTTTTCCTTACCAAGTCTGCATCTGTGTAGTCCTTACCTAAGGCCTTGAGTCCATTGATAATAACCATGAACCTGGCAAACATTTCAGAAATTGTTTCATTAGACTTCATCATAAACAATTCATATTCTGAAACAAGAATATTTGCCTTAGTTTCCTTCACTTGTGATGTTCTCTCATAGAGTAATTCGAGTTTATCCCACATCTCTTTGGCAGATTTGCACATTGAGATTCTCGAATACTCTTTGGGATGAACAGCACATTGAATCATGTTCATGGCACTATAATTCAATGTGGCTTTTCTTATTTGTTCCCTAGTCCAGGTTCTTCCTCTCCCTGGTTTTCATAGGGACCAACCTCAACCACTTTCCAAATTTCATAGTTCTGGGCTCTTAGAAAGACTTGCATTCTATTTTTCCAGTATGAATAGTCCGTTCCATTAAAGAATGGTGGCCTATTTATGGAATGCCCCTCAGCTATGAAACCTTTGGAATCCATTGAGTTAAAAAGAAAGCACAGAAAGAATACTTAGCAAACAAAAAACAATCAAGCAATCAGACACACAATACTCAAAAACTGCTCAAATCAAATCAGATCAAGTATAAACTTGCTCTGATACCAATTGAAGGATCGAGGAAAAGGTGTGGATAAGATCTAGAAGGGGGGGGGTGAATAGATCTATGCCACTCTATGCGGAAGCTTAAGCAATTAAAAAATGCTTTGAGAATCAGAGGCAATTTTAACAGTGAAAAACACAGATCTGATGAGATGATAGGTGAGTTGATAAAATAGATGTGAAACCAGTTGATTAAGTGACTTTTAAGCGATTCTATGCAAGCATCTAACAGATAATAGAATCAAACCACAGATAGACAAGAGCACAGAGATTTTTAGGTGGTTCGGAAATCACCCATGTGATTCCTACATCCACCCCTCACACCCAGTGAGGATTCACTAAACAACCTGGGTTACACACCCACTGGAGCCAGACAACTCCAACACCTGAGTTTACAACTCACACACCTCTAGAGTAAGACTACTCTAGATCCCTGAGCAAGACTGCTCAAAAACTACTTGAGTTCGACGACTCAAACTGAGCACAATGGCTCACAAACAACTATGCTAGACACCAACACACGACATAGATCTTCTAGCAGCAGATCATGTCAAACATGAGAACATTCATGAGAATTATGCAGAAGCACTTGCACAATCAATGTCTCAGAAGAACAAAAGTACAAAGAGGATTGTATGAAAAGACTTTGTTCTTCAGTGTACTCCCTTGTAGAAGCTCAGATTGGGAAGAGGCTTGAATCCTTGAAGTCCCAACCGATGCTCTGCACAATTGAACTTGGGGATCTTCCTTGAAATCTTCTCCAACAGATGCTTCTACTTGATCTGCTTCCTTGAGGCGCTTCAGATGCTTCTTCAACAATCACACTCCAATTCTCACAATCGAATTGATGAGAATTGGTCTTCAGAAGACACCAGGAGAGCAGAGGAGGGAGATGAACTCTTCTCGCCGCCAAAGGGAACTTTCTGAAGGCTCCAAGAGTTCGTTGGGTCTCTTGATGTGATGGATGGCCAATTGGGGGCTTTTTATACCCAAAAGATTCCAAGGATACCCTTTAGGTACAAGGGCACACGATCCTAGGTTGATACCCCATCGCCCTAGGATGACACATGGCAATCATCCATCTTAAGTTGGAATCTTTCCGTAGTGTGTCAACCTGCCCTGGTGATGGTGTCGACACACTGTCCCAAATCTGAGAATTGGCTGTTCTGGGAACAAGGTCCAGTGTCGACCTGCTCTGGTCTTGCGTCGACCTGCTGTCCCATTCTGTAAACAGGTTGTTCTGGAAACGAGGTCCAGTGTCGACCTGCCCTGATCCTGCGTCGACCTGGGTAGACTAATTCCTGGAATTTTGCAACTCGTGTCGACCTGCTCTTTGGCTAGTGTCGACACAGTCTAGGCATTTCTTCAGCTTTTTGCCTTTGAGACTGAGGTGTTGTGTCGACACCATTGTGGGGTGTGTCGACACCACCTTTGCAAAAAATATTTGTACCTGAAAATTAAACACATATATCATTAGTAAAATATTTTATTATTAGTACAAATGATAAGTGTGCTTTGAAACATGCTTTTTGAATATAAATTCAGGTGGAATGTGTGTATCATGTTTCAATTAGTTTGCATTCAAATCACATTTGTCATCATCAAAATTAGAGGGGAAATGATATGAAATTACACTCAACCCAACAGTACGATGTCCTCTTGTTGTTCCAACTTGAGACTGCTCGAGTATTATTTTTAAACCATTGATGATTTTGACTTGTCTTAATATTAGTGGGCATGACAGTTTAAAATGTGTACATACCTCTTTTACACATTATCTACATCTTGGACGCTCGTTGCCCTAACAATTCTTGTCAAAATCCCCATCTGGCACAGTTTCTGTTTGCGCCTGTCGACAGATACCTCTGCATCTGTCGACAGTTTTTGTTTTGGAAGCCCAACGGGCGTCTCTTTAGGGTTGGATTTTGTGGGTCTCTATCCTTTGAAATTCTTCCCACTCTTTAAAAGGGAACCCACGACCCTTTCCTCCCTTTCCACTTCCAAAACTCCCTCCTCCTTCCTTCTCCACCAAACCCTTCTTCTCCAGGGCGCCAGACCCAGATTCTGCCTCTCCTGGTTTTTTTTTTCCTCCTCGTGCTTTTCTTCTTCTTTCCGAGTTCTTCTCCACTCCGACCTCCTCTGTTTCTCATGGCTCCCATGGGAAAGAAACTTGCTTCCCGTCACCGTCCCTTATCTCCCCAAGCCGGCGAGGGTTCCGGGGCTCCTGCCGAGCACTGAACCAAGCATCATGATGATCAGCTGCTCGAGCATGTCGTTCCCGAGGTTTTCAACTCACCATGGTTCCGGGAACCTTCAGCAAATTCGTTCAGCCCCGCTATGTTGATTTTCCTTCTTTGGGAGACATGTTCCCCAATCTCCTACCCCTCTTCGACACCCAGGGTTGGACGGTGTTTCTTTATTCTCACCTGAACTACTCTCCTACTACCGTCACAGAGTTTTTTAATAATCTTGGTCTGTCTGGGGATGGGGATCTCTACACCTCTATCAAAGGTACTCCTTTCAAGCTTACCCCCAACCTCATCAGCACTGTACTTCAAATTCCTAAATCTGGGGCTGATGTGCTTCTCAGCCACCCTTCTGCATATGAATTCTATCATCTCATCACCCTCCAACCTTATGATGCAACTAAGAAAATTGCCAAACTGAATGCCAATTCCTTTCCCCCACTGAATAGAATGATCCATCACATCTTCACCACCCTGATTGCTCCAAAGGATGGCAGTCGGGAACTCGTCACTGTGGTTCATAAATCTCTCTTTTTCTTCTTCCTCAAGTGCGAACAAATCAACTTGCCAGAACTCATGCTTCACCTGATCCGACAATGCTTCTACAATCCCAGAAGATCAATGCCATATGCTTGCTCGATCACTTCCCTTCTACTCTTCATTGGGATCCATATTCCTGATAGTGAGCTTGTCGCACTCAAATCTCGCAGTGCCTTTGATCTCACTGCTACTCATCGGATGGGCTATAAGCTGCTTGATGGGGTTGTCACAAGGGAACTCAAGGGTAAAGAGCATGTAGCTGATGACGATGAATCTACTAAAGATGATGCTGATGAAGACTCCCAGTCCGAGCCACTGGATACTCAGGGAGATGAAGCTGATGTTGCTGCTAATGACCAAGCGCCTGATGAGCCCTCTCTTCGAGATTTCATCTCTGCTCAAATGGCACAAATGCATCTCCAGATGACCACTGGTTTTGCACATCTAAATGCTCGATTGGATAATGTTGATACCAGCTTGGATGCACTGGCTGACACCCAAGTCCAGCTTCAAATACGGCTTACCAGGCTCTCCATAGAGCTTCATGGTCTCTATCAGGCCTCTGCACCACCTGGGAATGACGATGTCTAGAGAGTCTAGGCGTCAGTTATTTGGTCTTTACTTTGCTTTGGTCAGGGTCTTGTCACTGTTATCTTCGTTTGCTATCACAATCATGTTATTTCCTTCCCTTGCACTTCGTTTGTCATGTACTAAGTCACTTTTGTCACTGTGTGTAATGAATGCTCAATCAATGGAATTCACAGTTCTTTGCTTATGTTCTGCTCATGTGTACATGAATTGTCTTTTTGGATGTTGCCAAAAGGAGGAGAAACATCAATTATGCATAACTTGAAATTGTTGTCATCATCAAAAAGGGGTAGAATGTTGGGTTTACATGTGTTATGTTTGTTTTGATGATGAACAATCCAAATTAATGTTATGAGCATATTTGAAACATGATCAAGCAAATGATAAGCAAGACAGAACATCTAAAGTGATTGTTTAAATGTTCTTTATATCTCACTAACAATGCTCTTAAATGTAGGTGTGAGTGTAGGCAAGACAATGTACCAAATTCCAGAGCAAAAACTCAAGAAAGTCACATTCAACAAGTGCCTATCGACAGACTCACAAGTCCCTGTCGACAGCTGCACACAAGGAGATCAGACAGGTTTTAGGACAAGTGTACCTGTCGACAGATCCAAATCGTCTATCGACAGATACACACAGGAAATCATTTCCCGCAAGGCCAGTCTTCTGGATTTTGCATACCTGTCAGCACCTGTCGACAGATGCATAGTTTGTTGTCGACAGACAAAGAGAAGATCTCAGTTCCGCGATTTGCATTAGTTTCCTATATGGGTGTTTCCTTCTACCACGACTCACCATACTTAAATACCCATATATAAGGAATGTTTTGAAGAGATTTTTGTACAGAAGCAGCCACCATACAAAAACCCTAAGGAAATCCAAGAGAAAAACTCTCTCCCTGCTGCTCTGCTTTAGCACTCTGTCCAGAACAAAGAAGAACAATCTTCTGAACGAAGTTGAAGCCGGTTCGTCTGTGATTCAAGCTTCTCCATCAACTGATACCTTTCAAGACGAAGTTTGAACTTCATCTGGACGGCCATCTTGAAGAGTTCCATCTCAGGATTTGTTTCCACAACTCTGAACTCTTCTCTGTTTCTACTTTCTTCATACTTTGTGTGTGTGATTGTGGGTCAAGCGTCTCTTGTGCTTGATCTACGTGTGTCATGTTGTTCTGATCACGTGTTGGCATCAGACAACGTGAGTGTGTGTGTTGTAGTGGTTTGAACTCTCTGATAAGCAGTCCTTCTACGTTTGTGTGTGGACGGTGGACGTAGGATACACAAGTTGTGTACTCCGAACCACCTTAAATCTTCGTGTCCTGTGGTTTGCACATGTTTTTACGATAGATGGTTGGTAAGATTTCGACTGTTTTCATCAAAAGAAGGCAACTGTGGTTAGAGTTTGTTGTAATCTATTCAACCCCCCTTCCAGATTACCATATTGGATAATTCCACACATCTTTCAGCCTCAACAAGTCATAGACTCAATAGGAACCTTTCAGAAACAACTAGAACCATCAACTAAAAGAAGGAACCAAGTCCTTAACCCCTAAGGGTCTCACTGGTACGCCGATAGTTAAACCACAACAGACACTCAATAATCATAGATAAACTGCAATTAAATATAAATAGATCAACTAATTCAATCCTTGGAAAGTAAGAGGAAACAACAGGACAAGCACAGGACCACTAGTCTGCCTAATCACTGAAGCGCCCAGACCACAAGCCTCACAGGCAGAGCACTACCTAAGCTACAAGTCTCACAGGCAAACCACTGCCTAAGCTATAAGCCTCATAGGTGAACCTCAAACACATGGGTAATAGGACTGCTAGCCAAGAGCCAGTCTAGTATACCCTAAAACCACAACACATCGGAAGGCCACCTTTAAAAGAGTACAACACGACAAGTGGAAGGTCCTACAACACGACCTCCACGCAGCACAATTCCACCTTAACACTTGAAAAGGCTAGCACATTGCGTGCCACAACAGCCAACAACCCACACAGGGTACGGATACCTAAAAGCACGAGGTACCATGACAAACCACCACCACCCATAAAACCGCAACACAACGGTGCCTCCTACAGGGAACACCACAGCGAGTCAAACCACAACCGGTAAGTCACCACTTACAAGCCACAACCACTGGAAAAGCACGAGTCGGAAAGAACGACACCACCACATGGGAACAAACTACTGGTTCATGACGCCAGTATCCAACCTGGACAACACAACACAAGAACTACCTCTCAGTCTCACAGTCATGGATGAAAGGTCCAACTACCGCTTCACAACCACACAGTAATGCCAAAAAATAGTGGAGACCAACCAACACCACACCTGTAGACCACACACTACTGCAGACCCATGCTTGGCACCTTTAGGGACTATGGCCTAAGCTCCCTAAAGTGAGGCACTGGAAAATCGGACTAGCTGGGGACTGGTGACGTCTACTGGTGTCACTACTCCCAACCACGAGCGTGCTACAAGCGACTGCACACCCACAAACACAAGTCGGTGCCCTCTATCGTCTTTCCCTCAGTTGGACATACTACTCAAACACAGGAGTGAGGGTGTCTAGGAAGACGACACAGACCTCGACGGTACACACAATACCGAAACAACCCCGATGTAAGACCTGGCCCCCTCTTGGGCCATTGGCGGACCTCAGGGTCGCGATGGGAGAGCCCGTCACGACATGGTTTGTGTGGCGACAGACCTGGCCATCGCAGCATGGTCACGACGGGGGTGGGCGTCACGTTCTTGTCGCGACGTCTGGCGGCGTCGCGACTGCTTTTCTTACAGATGTGACCATTGTCCCATCTGTCAGAATGATCGTGTCGGGTGGCAGGTGCGTACAGCGTTGACACGACCTAGTCAGCCGTCACGTTTGCTTTTCCAAGTCTTCGAGGTTTGACTGCTTTTGGGGTCGCGCCGGGGGTGCCCGTCGTGATGTGATTGCAACGCCCTTGTGCATCGCGACATGGTCGTTGTCGCACCAGGTCGACCCATCGCGTCTTGGGGGCCGTCGGTTTAAAAACCGAGGTTGTGCCCCATTCTCCCCCTCTTGCTCTCTCTCTTGTCTTTCTTCCCTCTTCTTCCCCTCTCAAGCTCCCCTGCATTTTCTCGCCGGTGTAGACACGCGAATTTGGCTCCACCGCGGGTAAATTTTCAAGTTGCATCGTAACGCCAAGAAATGGCCTTCTTTTGCCTCGCAAGAGTGTTTTCACAATATTTCTGGATATCGTCCATTCTTCCTCGGTGCTTCCCCAGGGGGTCTGGTCGCGATTAAGCCTTAAATCACGTCGGCTGTCCTGGACGCGATTTTTCTCCAGTGCCTATAAAAACGAAGTCACAGAGTCAGTTGAGGGGTTTTTTTTCTCTCTTTTCTGGGGGTCTTTTTTTTGAGAGAATAGAGGGTTGAGAGAGAAGAGAGAGAGAGAGGGGGAATCTCATAGCGGCGAAGCCCTGTTGGTTTCTGGCCTCGACGTCCAGCCCAAGGAGGATTCCCATGCCAACCGACGGCGTCCTCATCCTTTGGAGCTCGACGCCGTCTTCTTCCTCGCCACCCACGCATACTGGAGTGGAGCACCTGCCCCTCCTTCCTCCTCTCCGTCCTTCGTCGCACAACCGACAACGTCGTCACGCCGTCCGGCATCCGGGGAAGCACCCCCTCCTCTATTCACTTTTTCCCTCCTCCGGACCCCACGTGGTCCTTTATATTTCACCTCCTCCGACCCCACGTGGTCCTTTATATTTCATCTCCTCCGGGCTCCACATGCCCTATACACACACACACATGCATACACAAGCACCACATTTTTAGGGGTTTAAAAGCCACCACAAAAGGTGTGTTCTTCCCCTTTCATTCATGTCATTTTATTCATTTTTAGGATTTGTATACTGCACATCCGTCTAATCCGTCTCTTTTATTTGTCTTTCCTTTCAGGGTAATCAAATAAGGAAACGCCCTCTACCACGGCTGGCCGTGCTTGTAGAGGAAGAAAGGACCCACATCATCCCCTGCGCAATCTCCCCGCCAAAAAGGTATGCTCGCGATCACTCTTCCATCTCGCACCCCTCGTGCGTGCATCTCCATTTGGCACCCTCGTGTGCCTGGTGATCACGATCTTTTTATTCCCCCATTTCTCTTTGTAGAGGACCCCGTCCCCCCTGGAAGAAAAAAAGGGAGGACGAGATTCGTATCTACAGCCGGTTCTTCGTGCTCGTGGTGCTCGTGCTGAGGTGGTGTTGCCCCGTTCGTGCAGGGGACGTGGTCGTGGTGCTTGGAGCGAGGAGGAGGGGGTCATTACTACGTGAAGGCCCCAACAGGTCGGCTCTACTTGTGGAGGTAGGGACCCTTGATCCTCTCGCCCTAGCATGCTCCCCGTCCCCTTGAGATCATGCTTTTCCCCGTGGTTTGGGTTGTGGGAGTGTGAGAACCATGCTCATGGTTGAGTGAGAATCTCCATCGAGTGTGTAATTCTTGTAAATCCATGTTTGTGGGGTTTTGAGGGTGGTTTGCATAGTTTAATGGCTTTCCTACATGTTGAGCATGCTCCCTCCCCCCTGTGGTATGTTGTATCGCGTTTTGGGGTGGTTCCCGAGAGGACTACACCGGAACCCCCCTCGGCTGAAGACGTGACCGTTGTAGAGGTCTCAATGATGTCGCAACCGGCATGGCCGCCGTGACATCATCAAGACGCTATTGTGCGTCGCGACAAGGCCGCGATGGCTTGGACCGCCATGACAGTGTCGCAATAGGGTAGGGTGTCACAACAAGGTCACGACGGCCCGATGCGTTGTAGCTACAGTAGAGACAGGTTATGGTCTTGCGAAGTTCCATGTTTTGTGGAGTCTTCGCCGTTTCCGCTTCTTACTGTACCCATGACACCAGTGCTAGTTTCCTAGTATGGTCCTACACTAGTCGTTCACCCGGTGCTCGGAACTTGAGGACTTGTCCCATTAGAGAGGTTGTTACCGTTGCCTGGGACCCCCGTCCCCGCGCGCCTATTGAGGGTGTACTCTGGGCGGAGGGGAAAATGGTTGTTAGGACAGTAGTGTTAAGTCATTTGCAGAGCTCTCGTGGTTGGTCTGGGACGCCGAGGTCGTTTGGAGTCCTTCGCGGCACAGGCCAGTCAGTCCTTCTTCTCACTGCCTCGCTCTTTGTGGCCCTGGAACCACCTAGAGAGGTCAGGCGTGGGACCGTTGTCCGGCCAGACTACGGCGGTTACTGTTGTGTGCTTTGTGTCCTATCTCACTCTGACGAGATGTGGGGGTTTGGACCTGGGTCGAGGATAAGACGTCAGTGGATGCACCTGACCGGTTGACTAGTGGTAGTGCTTTCCGTAGCTAGTGTTTCTTGCCCAGGCGGGGTCCCCCCTATCTGTGTTGCTAGCCATGTGGTGGTCACGACGAGCAGTCGTACGGAGTTTCTGACCGTGTTGTACTTCCGTACCGTTGCTAGTTAGTAAGCTTTGCTTCCATACTTCTGTTCGTAGGTAGAAGATATAGCTGCTGTATTTAATTGATATATATTCTTCTACCTTCTAGAGCCAGTAGAAGATTGGTAGTCCCTACTGAGCTTCTGTTGTGAAGCTCATCCTTTCCTTTTCCAGGTGAGACTTCTCAGCAGCGGCAGGGTGCGCGCCGGGCGGAGGAGACGGGGAGGTAGTTGTGGTCCTGTAGCTAGAAGTGGTTCCCCCTCACAGTGTACGTCACCCTCGGGTTATGTCCCTAAGGGACTTGTTATCCCCTACCTTTACTTGTACTAGTTTGTGAGTGTTGGGACTGTACTTAGAGCAGTACACAGCGGTCTCGCTCCTTTTTCTGTTTCCGCATGTGCACTTCTAGCTTATAAATTGACGTTTACTTCTGTTACATATCCTGTTAGATTTATAATATTGCCCTTTCGGGTCTCCGGATCCGTGGGCGGCGACTGCGAAAATCGAGTCCTCAGCGTGGCCTGAGGGTCGGGTTCTCGGGGTCGTTACAGTTGGTATCAAAGCGAGAGTCTGACAGGACTTGTAGCGGGTTAAAACTGCAACAGGAAGTCCCAACAGTAGTACAAGTACACTGCTAGCTGCCCGAGTTGGTATTGTTAACCTTGTTGGTTGTGTGTCGTGCAGCATATGGCTCCGCGCAGGCGTAGGCAGGCCAGAGAGCTGATTGAGAAGCAGGATGAATCCGATATGCCCGCACAGGGGCGGGTCCAAGAGGAGGTGTCAGCAGAGGAGTCAGTGGCACAGCCTCAGGGTGCATTGGCAGTAGCAGCAGCAGGCAGGCTGCAGTAGTAGCAGTACCAGCCTCAGCCGCAGCAATATGCAGATTGGTTTCCCCTAGCAAAGCAGTTCTTTAGGAACTTGTACCAGGGAGCGTGGCAGCCTGGGCAGGTGGTAGCGGGAGGTCAGCCTCCAGGACCTCCCCCAGCGGTACCGGAGCAGCGGTACCGGAGCAGCAGCAGGTGGAGCAGAGGTGGAGCCAGCAAGTTCAGCAACCGTCGGGTACTAGCAGTACTCTGGCCGGTCGGAGGAGGACGGCTGTCACGGAGGACAGGACCGCTCTCCTGGAAAGCTTCTTGCATCTCCGACCGCCGATGTTCTTTGGTGAGTATGATCCAGATAAGGTAGAGAGCTGAATGCACGATTTGGAGCGTACGTTCGAGACTATGGAGTGCGTCGAGGAGGACCAGGTCAGACTGGCGGTGTATCAGCTCAAGGGAGCAGCCCATGAGTGGTGGAGAGTTCAGCGGTAGACTCACTTCCAGGGGCAGCGGTTGGATCAGATTACTTGGCAGCGGTTCTTGGAGGTCTTTCACGGAGAGTACTTCCTCGACTACGCTCGGCGTGAGAGACAAGACCATTTCCATGAGTTGGTGCAGGGCGATCTCGCAGTTACTCAGTACCACCAGCGGTTTGTCCAGTTGTTGAGGTATGTTCCTCATGTTGCAGGCAGTGAGCAGGCTTGTGCAGAGAGGTTCAACACATGACTTAGACCAGACCTGAGGTGGGGCGTGACAGCTCACATGTGCGCCACCTTAGGAGAGGCTGTGGCTAAGGACACTGCCTTGGAAAGGGAGACCTGGCAGCCCCAACAGCAGCAGCAGCAGTACGGAGGAGCCTCTTCCAGGTCCTCGCCATACCAGCGTCCCACAAGTAGTCGCGGTAGCACGACTTCTTCTTCTTTGGGCTCGGGCAGTTCCGACAGCTCCGAGATTCACTCGAAGTTCAGGTAGTTGTCTACTCGTGGGGGGGGGTGGACAGAGCCGACAGCAGAGGAATCAGTCGAGGTTTGCGGCGCAATCAGTCCAGCAGGGAGCTGAGTAGGGCAAGCAGGAGGCAGTTTGCTACAATTGTGGTTTGCCGGGCCACTTCAGGAGGGATTGCCTGATGGGGCAAGTCCAGCAGCCGCAGTAGCTAGTGCAGTACGCGCAGTAGCTACCGCAGTACCAGTTTCCTCCTCAACAGCAGGCACCTCATCAGCGGCAGCAGGGGCAGTACCATTTGCAACCTCAGCAGTTTCAGCAGCATCAGCAACCTTAGCAGTTCCAGCCGTACTAGCAGCAACATTAGTTTCCACAGCACCAGCACCAGCAGCAGCCCTAGCAGGCGCCGCAGCGTGGGCGTGGACATGGTCGTGTGATGGCTCTTACCAGGGAGCAGGCCGAGGCATCGAACCTGGTTATAGGTACCTTGCCTATCCTTGGTAGAGCTGCTCGTGTTTTGGTTGACCTCGGTGCTTCTCTTTGTTTTACTTCAAAGGAGTTTTACGAGTCTCTGGTTCGCCACACGCCTGAGAGGCAGTGTGATGTGATGGTCGATCTCCTGTCCGGTGATTACATGCATTCTTTTGGTTATCTGGAGGGCATCACAGTTGAGATCCAGAGACACCAGTTGTCGGCTAGGTTGTACGCGTTACAGATTCATGACTTTGACGTCATCCTGGGCATGGACTGGTTGGAGGCTCACTCAGCTGTGGTTGATTGTTAGCAGAAGATCGTTCGGTTTGAGATACCTAGAGTGCCTATTCTATGCCTCCGAGTATCTGATCTACCTGTCGACCTTTTATTTCCTTATGTAGAGCTCGTAGTTTGATCCGTGATGGCTGTGTAGCATATCTTGCTTCTATTTGTTCCTTGGAGCCTAGCAGGTCGTCAATTTTTGATGTGCCTATTGTTTGTGAGTTCTCCGAAGTTTTCTAGGAGGATCTACCTGGGTTACCGTCTGAGCGGGAGGTAGAGTTCTTCATTGAGCTTTTGCATGGTACGATGCCTTTGTCTAAGGCACCTTACCTAATTCCTCCAGCAATTTTGCGCGAGTTGAAGCGCCAATTGCAGGAGTTGCTTGAGCTGGGCTTCATTCGTTCGAGCCATTCGCCGTGGGGAGCGCCCATGCTGTTTATGAGGAAGAAGGATGGTTGTCTGCATTTGTGCATCGATTATAGGCAGTTGAAGTAGTTTACATTGAAGAACAAGTACCCGTTACCGAGGATCGATGATTTGTTCGACCAGTTGCAGTCAGCCAGGGTCTTCTCGAAGATTGACTTGAGATCCGGTTACTATCAGTTGTGGATCAGAGAGTCTGATAGTGGCATGACGGCTTTCTGTTCTAGGTACGGTCACTTTGAGTTCGTCATGATGCCATTTGGACTGACGAACGCACCTGCAGCATTCATGGATTAGATGCATAGGGTGTTTAGTGAGTACCTAGACCGGTTCGTGGTCATCTTTATGGATGACATCTTGGTCTACCCGGCTTCTGAGGAGTAGCACGAGGAGCATCTGAGGATCGTGCTAGAGACCCTGCGGAGTCACCAACTGTACACCAAGTTCAACAAGTGTGAATTTTGGCTGAGGGAGGTGCACTTTCTCGGACACGTGATCTCAGGCTTTGGTGTGGCAGTGGACCCTGCTAAGGTGAAGGTAGTGTTCTTGTGGGAGCAGCCCACATCAGTGTCAAAGCTTCGTAGCTTTTTGGGTCTGGCAGGTTACTATAGGAGGTTCATCCAGGACTTTTCCAGGATTGCAGAGCCGTTGACTAGGTTGACGAGACTTAACGTCATGTTTGTTTGGTCTGAGGACTGCGAGCAGAGTTTCCAAGAGCTGAAGACGAGGTTGACTTCAGCGCCAGTGTTAGTCTTGTCGTTAGGTAGCGGAGGGTTCGTGGTCTACACCGACGCATCAAGATCAGGTTTGGGTGTCGTGCTGATGGAGCATGGTGGGGTCGTTGCCTATGCTTTTTCGGCAGCTCAAGAAGCATGAAGAGAACTACCCTACCCACGACTTAGAGTTGGCAGCAGTGGTGTTCGTTCTGAAGTTGTGGAGGTACTATTTGTACGTCGAGGCGTTCGAGATCTTCACCGACCATCAGAGTTTGTAGTACATTTTCACTCAGAGGGATTTGAACTCGAGGCGGCGCAGATGGATGGAGTATTTGAAGGACTACAACCTTACCCTCTCCTATCTCACAGGAAGGGCTAACGTCATGGTCGATGCTTTGAGCAGGCGTACTCGCTTGAGTTCGATGATGGTCAGAGAGTGGAGGCTGTTCGAGGAGCTATCCCAGAGAGTGTTCTACCCAAAGAGGCGCAGAGACCGTGCAATGATGACCAATTTGTCAGTTCTTCCGTCAGTGTACCGTCAGGTGTTGCAGGCACAGCAGGCAGACTCAGAGTTAGCGGATATTTTGTGGACGCCAGATGTTGAGCTAGACGAGGACAGTGAGGTCAGATTCAGAGGTAGGCTATACGTTCCCAGTGATGCGCGCCAGGCGCTTTTGTCAGAGGCTCATAGATCGAGGTATGATGTTCATCCTGGTTCCACTAAGATGCACCATAACCTGAGGAGGTTCTTCTGGTCGCCAGGGATGAAGAGGGGCGTGGCAGAGTTTGTCGCTCGGTGCCTTACCTATCAGCAGGTGAAGGCTGAGCATCAGCGTCCTGGTGGTGAGCTGCAGTCGTTGCCCATTCCCGAGTGGAAGTGGGACAACATCACCATGGACTTTGTGGTTGGTTTGCCCCGTACTCAGCAAAGGCATGATGGCATCTAGGTGATCGTGGATCGATTAACCAAGTCAGTGTTGAACCACTCTATTTTTTACCCTTATATTTTGGTGATAACAAAACTTTTTTTTTTTTGTTTAAAAGAACACAGGATCGGCGAACCAGCTAAGTGCACTACTCCCCAGAGGGGAATAGTGTGCTCACTCCCCTGGTGCGAATCACTGTGCTAGAATATATATATAAGAAAGAAAGAGATGATACAAATCCATCGGGGCATACCCCTGCCACATAGTCCGTACAAAGTCAATGAAACCCAAAACAAACCCCACCCAATACAAAGAAGTTAACCACCCAACAAATACATCAATGCCGGCGAAAACTAGGCAAACCAGCCTTATCAACTAAGATAGCCCCACGAGCAGGACGTGGCAAAGAACTCAAATCACTGAAAACCGAACTAGATGTGGTAGAGCAAGCATGATTAGCCAAGGAGTCCGCCGCCTGGTTACCCTCCCGAAAGATGTGCTTGAACTGTGGCTGCATCAAATGTACCATGTGGAGAAGCCCACGCCACCAAGGAAAAACCGCCCAGTGGGGGAATCGGCCAGACTCAATAGCCTGAAGGGTGGTAAGAGAATCCATATAGAACCGAGATATGAATCCTACGCCTCAAAGCCAACCGAAGACCATCATAAACAGCACGAACCTCAGCAACAGTACTGCTGCCCAGACCATAATAAATAGCAAACCCACATATGAAACTGCCATGCACGTCTCGAATACAACCCCACCTCCACAGATTCCCGGATTGCCTTAGAAGCACCATCAACATTCAAACAATAGCTTTGAATAGGAGGGATCCATCTCACCTGAACGGGCATTTTAGTAGTAATCAGAACATTGAAATCATAGCTGGAGGGTGGCGGCCTGGGAATAGGAGAGAGACCCAGAGAACTTGGCCAACGCCATGATGGAACGGGCGGCCGCCAAAGTAGATGTTTTGATAGAGGTGACAGAAGGAAGGACACCCTCCATCCGAGCACGACACCTGGACTTCCAAGTTCCCAGAGCATAAGAATAGACGTAAATAATCCAGCAGAGTGTAAGGGCGAACTCATAGAAGATCCTGATAAGATACTCCATAACCTGATCGAAATAAGCACTCCAGTTCATGTTGGCGCAGAGAAGGGGGGCTACCAAGACCATAAATCCTTGGCAATAACACTGGAGACAAATAATGGTCCAGGCTTTCCTGCTCATGAAGAGTACAACAAGCACACTTAGAGGCAAGCGGGATACCACACTCCATAATACGAGAATCAACCGGGACCGCCCGATGAAGCAACTTCCATGCAACATTGCAGCACGAGGAGGAATAAGATGAGTCCATAACTTTAGCCAAGCACTGCGAGAAATACCAGAGGCAGAGCAAACAAATAAGCTTTGACAGTAAATGCACCGTGAGGAGTAGGAGACCAAATAAACTTATCCGCTGATCCGAGAAGATCCCGCCACATCCAATACCATAACCGAAGCACAAGTGACTGGATGGGAACAGAGCCAGGCAAGGATGATAGGGTTGTATCACCAATCCAGGTATCCTGAAAAACTTAACCATTGTACCTTCCCCACCAATCCACCTCATATTAGCCAAAATCACCTCTTTAGCTTTAATGAGATACCCTTAGAGATACCAAAAGGAAAAGGAGAATTAATCTCACTGAGATGGGAATTCGACAAAAACCTGCTTTTGGCATAAGAGGACCAAAGAGAATGACCATGCAAGATATTCCATATTTTCTTGGCCGCCATAGCCACTTGTAGATTATGTAAGTTCCGGAAATTCAATCCACCCTCAATATACGGCTTTTGCAGCGTAGACCATGCCACCCAGTGCTGCCTACGCTCACCATCCCCACTCTGCCAGAAAAAGTTAGCACAGATGCGATCTAATTGAGAGATAATAGTTTTAGGAATAGAAATCGAACTAGCCAAGTACACAGGAATACTCAAAAGGATAGAACGGATAAGAATCGCTCTGCCCGCCTGGGAGAGAATTTTGGCACGCCAACCAGAAAGCCTCCGAGTAACAGACTCAACCAAAAACTTGAAGTCTTGAACAACCAACCTGCCAGCTTTCAAAGGGCTGCCCAAGTATTTATTAGAACCAGACTGTGGAGAAAAACCGGTAATAGCAGAAATCCGAGACATCAAACCTGGAGGTGATTTTTCTGATAGATAAAAACAACTCTTGTGTGCATTCACTTTTTGGCCCGAACTACATTCATATGCACGAAGAAAGCGCAGTAACACTTTCACACCTTGGATTTCAGCATTCATGAAGATCAGTGTATCATCTGCATAGAGGAGATGCGAAACCCGCAGGACACCTCTGGGTCCGCTGAAATATTTAATGAAGCCATTGCTGAACAGACTGGACAAGCCACGACTAAGAACCTCAGAGGCAATAATGAAAAGAATTGGAGCCAATGGATCACCTTGCCGAATGCCCCTGGTTGATTTGAAAAAACAGAAATTGAACCATTAAAAATAACTGATGACCAACAGTTGGATAGAAGCATACCAACTAGAGAGGTGAACCGAGTGGAGAAGCCAAATTTTTGCATGACCTGCAAAAGGAAATCCCACTCCATGCGATCATAAGCTTTAGCCATATCAAGCTTAAACATGATATTATGACCACGAACTTTACGATTAATATCCCTTAAGATATTGACGAGCCAAGGCCACATTTTCCAGAATAGACCTCCCCTTCACAAAGGCACTCTGGTTATCAGAAATGATAAGCGGCAACAAAGGAGTGAGGCGAGTACAGAGAATCCGCGAGATAATTTTGAACACAAATTGCATAAGGTGATAGGACGAAAGTCACCAAAAGTACGGGGCACATCCACCTTAGGAATGAGAGTGATAAGAGAGGAAGAAAGACCCTTAGGGAGACAAATCCCTGCAAAGAAACCTTGCGTCGCAGCAATGACATCTTCACCAATAATATCCCAGCAATGAGTAAAAATGACCCAGAAAAACCATCTGGACCAGGAGCACTATTATCGTTCATTTTCAAAAACGGAGTTCTTGACTTCCTCAGCAGTGGGTGATAAGCATAAACTAACATTTTGTTCTGGTGTGATGATAGAAGGAATAACAGAGAGCAGATCAGGATCGACATCATGATGTTCAGAAGATAGTAATTTTTCGAAAAACTTGCTGCTTCTGCCTTAAGGAGATCCTGATCCGAACACCAATCTTGCATTGAAGGAATTTTAAGCCTGTGAATATAATTTTTCCTCTTGTTGCATTTAACCGTAGCATGATAGAAAGAAGTGTTTCGATCACCACTAGCCAGCCAATCAACTCGGGCCTTTTGTTTCCAGAAAATTTCCTCCCTTTTCATGGCCAAATTAAGCCGAGCATTAGCAGCAGAAAGGGCCGAACGATTACCTGCAGACGGGCAACTGTCAAATTCCTGCTGCAATCTTGCCACTTCATCGTTCGCCAGGTGCACCATTTGATGGAAATGGCCGAACACCTCCTTATTCCAGCTTTTGGTGATAACAAAACTTATGATTAATTAAATATTAAATATTAAATATTAAATATCATGTTTTCCTAATAAATATAAATTTATGGCATTATTGTTATATGATTTACACTAAAAAGATAAATCGATGTCTATTCAATATACATCGATTTTTGTTCATAGTGCCACATCGATTCCGCTTTCACATCGACTTTGTTAGTGAAACATCGATTTCACTCTCACAACGATTTCGTAAGTGAAACATCGATTTCACACTCATACCGATTTGTTAAGTGAAACAACGATTTGATCGTGTAACGATTTGATAAGTTAAACAACGATTTGATCGCTCAACGATTTCATCTCATAACGATTTGATAAGTGAGTACAACGATTTCGGTTTCACATCGATTTCGGTCTCATAACGATTTCTTAAGTATAACAACGATTTCGGTCTCATATCGATTTCATAAGTGAAACAACGATTTGACTCTTATAACGATTCGATAAGAGAAAACAACGATTTGATTGTTGTAACGATTCGATAAGTGAAAACAACGATTTACTCATACATCGATTTGCCTATATTTGTATAATGATTTACTTTCACTCAAACAACGATTTGATTGTTGTAACGATTCGATAAGTGAAAACAATGATTTGCTCATACATCAATTTGCCCTTACTTAAAGAACGACTTGAGCACAACATAGATTTCAACTTAAACATCGATTTCCTTTATACTCTGATGTTTCAAATGCTTTGGCGCCTAATGAAAAGTCAAATATATTTCTTCTACGTAATCTTCTATCTTTCTGACGGAAGATCTTTTTATCTCATAGGATCTCTTCTCCCTTGTCAGAAAAAAGGACTTACCTACCACTTCTGGATGACAGCAGGAAACATAGAGGTATGAGCCTTTCGGCAGAAACACTCTTTTATCTAAACACTTTCTTCTATGTTTGCAGACCTCGTAGACCACAAAATACCAGAAGAAAGAGAAGATGAGAAATGGCTAGAACTTCAACGGATCTATTCAAAGCCTCTCATATAAAAGATGAAGCAAGGCTGAAGAAGAAAAGTGGAGCTTTCCTGAATATTTTTTCAAGGAGAGTGCATCCGGTGAAGAACCTAAACGCCACATACACTCAAAAGAAAAGAGAGAAAGAGTCCGAGCCAAGAAGAAGTGTTCAAGCATCTGAAGCCCTCAAACTTCAAGCTCCTTCTCCTCTCTTCACTCTCTCTATATACATCTTTGTAATCTGGGGGAGAGAGTCTTTTCGCTGAGAGTTTCTTTTAGTTGGTATTCATTTGTTGCAACTCTCAGTTTTGTTCTTTCTTTTATAAGAAAGACTTCTGTCCAGCTGTAGGACTGTATACAGTGTAGAACCTAATTGAGGGTTTAAGTCTAGCAGAACCGCACTGGGGTTTGGACCAGGAGGTTGACTTCTTGACCTATAAGAGAAGTGGGCTGCCTTCTTGCCCGGGAAAGAGAAGAAGGCCAGCTGGGGTGTTGGGTGTTGTATTGTCCTTGAGGGGAACTATACCCTTAGTTAATAAAATCCCAAGAGGTTGCTTGGGGACTGGACGCAGGACTTCTATGTGGGAAGGGCCAAACCAGGATAAATTCCTTGTGTCCTTTATGTGATTGTTTATTTACTTCCGCACGGCTATCCTCTATCACACTCAACTAACCAAATTTCAAGTGATAATTTTCTATGTTTAAGTTTCTATTTCAGATTTCAGAAAAACCTATTCACCCCCCCCCCCTCTAGGTTAGCTTGCTGTCGTATCAAAAGGGCCAACAGTCAGCACACTTTCTGCCAGTCAGGATGTCTTGGCCAGTGGACAGGTTAGCCAGACTATACATGGACAAAGTTGTTCCATTACACGGAACCCCAGTTTCGATCGTCTCCGACAGAGATCCGAGGTTTACATCAGGGTTTTGGCGCAGTCTGCAGAGAGCTCTGGGTACAGAGTTGAGGTTAAGTACAACATATCACCCGCAGTCAGATGGGCAGTCAGAGAGGACCATTCAGACTTTGGAGGATATGTTGAGAGCATATTGTTTGGACTGGAGTGGCACCTGAGAGTCGCACCTTCCGATGGTAGAGTTTGCCTACAACAACAGTTATCACTCGAGCATCGGAATGGCACCATACGAGGCTTTGTATGGTCGCCCATGCAGGACACCACTTCACTGGTTCGAGGTCATAGGGAGGCAGCTTTTGAGACCAGAGATGGTACAGAAGTGTGCAGATACAGTCAGTTTGGTCAGGTAGAGGCTTCGGGCAGCACAGAGCAGACAGAAGAGCTATGCAGATATCCGCAGAAGGCCGTTGCAGTTCAGTGTGGGTGACCTTGTGTTCTTGCGGGTTTCGCCGACCAAGGGTGTTATGAGATTTGGAAGGAAGGTAAAGCTCAGTACCAGATACATTGGGCCTTTCCCTATCACCGAGAGGATCGGAAAGGTGGCTTACAGGTTGAGTCTCCCGGAAGAGTTAGCAGGTGTGCACAGTGTCTTCCACGTGTTGCAGCTCAGGAGGTATGTTGCAGATCCATCGCACGTGTTGGACTACTCATAGTTTGAGGTAGCGTCAGACTTTTTTTTTTTTAATATTGCCGAACCAAAAGGAGAAGGTAAGGGCTTCCTTACGTGTGAGGGGGCCACTACCCGCACCAAGCGGCTATGATTTTCTATTATATGCAGGAACAAAGGAAAGGAAAGAGAGGGAGGGAGGAGGGAGGGGGGAGAGGTACATAAGGCAGTCTAGGTCCTAAGAGTAGGGTACCCCACCTTATCAAGTCGGTAGGGACCCTTTACAATGTGGGGTAGGATAGCCTCAAGTTCCCAGAAGCAGGTCTGGTCTGTGGAACATCCATAGCCAGCAATGTAGTGGGCAGTTTGGTTGGCTTCATGAGGTATATGCTGAATTTGGGTTGTGAGCTTGTGATTTATCTCAGCCATCTCCTGAAAAATGCATGTAAGAACCCATGGGCGTTGTGATTGACCAGTGACAGATTGAGTAAGCATCAATGAATCGGTTTCCACCATGATGTCAAGAAACCCCTTACTGCAGCACATTGCAAGGCCGTCCCGGAGGGCCCTGGCTTCTGCATCAAGAGCTGAGATAGTCCTTGATAATTTTTAGCAAAGGCACATATGCATCTTCCATTATGGTCGCGCAATATGCCTCCCCCTCCCGCACTTCCTGTGGCACTTTTGAAGGCACCATCCACATTTAGTTTGAGCCTTCCTACATGTGGATGCATCCATTTGATAACCATTGGAGCTGTGATTTTCTTCTGTAGCCGGTTACCGCCGTTCTTCTTGAGTGCTTTAGACCAAGCTTGGGGAAGCTGCTGGGTTTTGAAATTTGAGCTCACTGCATGGACTGAGAGCATTGTCCTATTCACTATGTGCTTTGCTGACATACCTTGTTCTTGAAATCTGGCCCGGTTTCGGCTGCACTAAATCTCCCATATGGCAGACATGAAGGAGAATTGCATGAGTTTTCCAACTGTACTAGAAGATTCCTGATTCGAGAGGAAGGAGAACAATCCATCAGAAATGTTGGTGGCGACCTGATTGTGGAATTGCAGGAGGTGGAAGAAATCGGCCCACACTTTGCAAGCTGTTTCACTTCTGAAAAATAAATGGATGGCAATCTCTTCTTGAGGATTGGAACAGCAGGAGCACTTGGAGCATAAGGGAATCCCTTTGGCTTTCACTGTCTCGTCCACTGGCACACAGTTTGATATTAGCTTCCAAATATGCACAGACCACTTGATTGGTATATGGGACTTCCATATGTTGTTCCATTTCTGATCAGCAGTAGGTAGAAGGAGATGGCGCACAGATCTGGTAGCGCCAGACTTGTCAGTGCCAGAGTACCCAGTCAAAGTTGTCGACCGCAGAGTGCAGCAGTAGCGCAGGAAGCAGATTCCGCTAGTTAAGGTCATTTGGGAGAACCGCGTGGGTGGCGAGGCCACTTGGGAACGCGAGGATGAGATGCGAGAGTAGTTCCCATATTTGTTTGATTGACTGGTATGTTGTTTTTTTCCCTTTTTACGTTGCTTCCTGTTGAAACTGAGTTTCTTTTAATTTTGAGGATGAAATTTCTTAAGGTGTGTGGGATTTAAGACCCGGCCCCCCTTGGACCATTGGCCCCATCCTCAGGGTCGCGACGGGTTTATGTGGCGACAAACTTGGTCATCGCGACATGGTACTGACGGGGGTGGGCGTCGCGTTCTTGTCGCAGCGTCTGGCGATGTCGCGACTGCTTTTCTGACAGACGTGACTGCTGTCCCGTCTGTCAGAATGGTCGTGTTGGGTGGCAGGTGCATACAGTGTTGATGCGACCTCGTCAGCCGTCATGTTTGCTTTTCTTGGTCTTCGAGGTTTGACTGCTTTTGGGGTCGCGCTGGGGGTGGCCGTCGCGACGTGATCGCGACGCCCTTGTGCGTTGCGACATGGTCATTGTCGCGCCAGGTCGACCCATCCCGTCTTGGAGGCCGTCGGTTTAAAAACTGAGGTTGTGCCCCATTCTCCCCCTCTCGCTCTCTCTCATCTCCTTCTTCCCTCTTCTTCCCCTCTCGAGCTCCCCTGCATTTTCTCGCCGGTTCTTCATGCTCGTGGTGCTCGTGCTGAGGTGGTGTCGTCCCGTTCGTGCAGGGGACGTGGTCGTGGTGCTTGGAGCGAGGAGGAGGTGGTCATTCCTACGTGAAGGCCCCAACGGGTCGGCTCTACTTGTGGAGGTAGGGACCCTTGATCCTCTCTCCCTAGCATGCTCCCCTTCCCCTTGAGATCATGCTTTTCCCCGTGGTTTGGGTTGTGGGAGTGTGAGAACCATGCTCGTCGTTGAGTGAGATTCTCCATCGAGCGTAGATTCTTGTAAATCCATGTTTGTGGGGTTTTGAGGGTAGTTTGCTTTGTTTAATGGCTTTCCTACATGTTGAGCATGCTCCCCTCCCCCCTGGGGTATGTTTGTATCACGTTTTGGGGTGGTTCCCGGGAGGACTGCACCGGAATCCCCCTCGGCTGAAGACGCGACCGCTATAGAGGTCGCAATGATGTCGCGACCGGCATGGCCGCCGCGACATCATCGCGATGCTCTTGTGCGTCGCGACAAGGTCGCGACGGCTTGGGCCGCCGCGATAGTGTAGCGATAGGGTAGGGCATCACAACAAGGTCGCGACGGCCCGATGCGTCGCGGCTATAGCAGAGACAGGTTATGGTCTTGCGAAGTTCCGTGTTTTGTGGAGTCTTCGCCATTTCCGCTTCTTACTGTACCCATGGCCCCAGTGCTAGTTTCCTAGTACAGTCCTACACTAGTTGTTCGCCCAGTGCTCGGCACTTGAGGGCTTGTCCCGTTAGAGAGGTTGTTACCGTTGCCTGGGACCGCCCATCCCCGCGCGCCTGTTGAGGGAGTACTTCGGGCGGCGGGCGTGCTCGAGTCATGGACTCTGGAGTGGAGGGGACAACAATGGTTCGGACAGCGGCATTGAGTCGTTTGCAAAGCTCTCATGGTTGTTCTGGGACACCGAGGTCATTTGGAGTCCTTCCCGGTGCAGGCCAGTCAGCCCTTCTTCTCACTGCCTCACTCTTTGTGGCCCCGAAACCACCTAGAGAGGTCAGGCGTAGGACCGTAGTCAGCTAGACTACGGCGGTTACTGTTGTGTGCTTTGTGTTCTGCCTCACTGTGACGAGATGTGGGGGTTTGGACCTGGGTTGAGGATAAGATGTCAGTGGACACACCTGACTGGCTGACTAGTCGTAGTGCCTTCCATAGCTAGTGTTTCTTGTTCAGGCGGGGTTCTCCCTATCTATGTTGCTACCCATGTGGTGGTCACGACGAGCAGTCGTACGGAGTTTCCGACCATGTTGTACTTCCATACCATTGCTAGTTAGTAAGCTTTGCTTTCGCACATCTGTTCGTAGGTAGAAGATATAACTGTTGTATTTAATTGATATATATATTCTTCTACCTGTTAGAGCCAGTAGAAGATTAGTATTCCCTACTGAGCTTCTGTTGTGAAGCTCATCTCTTCCTTTTCCAGGTGAGACTTCTCAACAACGGCAAGGCGCGCGTCGGGCGGAGAAGACGGGGAGGTAGTCGTGGTCCCCGCAGCTAGCAGTGGTTCCCCCTCTTAGTGTACGTCACCCTCGGGGTCTGCCCCTAAGGGACTTGTTATCCCCTACCTTTACTTGTACTAGTTTGTGAGTGCTGGGACTGTACTTAGAGCGGTACACAGCAGTCTTTCTATTCTTTCTGTTTCCGCATGTGCACTTCTAGCTTAGTAGTTGATGTTTACTTCTGTTACATATCCTGTTAGATTTATATTATTGCCCTTCCGGGTCTCCGGATCCGTGGGCGGCGACGGCGAAAATTAGGTCTCTGAATCCGTGAGCACTAACGTGCCTGGCTCACACAAAACCTGGGGTACCTGACTAGAGAGGCATTCCGAAATATGTGTCGGACCACCAAACTCGACAAGCACACAAACCACGCCGATCACTTAACACCCCGATAAAACTTATATCACAACACATTTAACATAATCAGCTCGTCACTGGTCACTACGTGACCTCCAAGCAATAACACACCATTAAACACGAGGTCCACATTATAACCTTGCTTGTCATTGGCCATCTCATGGCCTCCATGGCAACGTACCATAATGCACATAACCACACATATGAATCGCATAACCTTTATAACATACTTAACATAATTAACGTAACCAACAACATTACTCACTCATTAACCATCAACTATTCCATTAACCTCAACATGATTTACTAATCATTAATTAACTTAGAACAACTTAAAATACCTTAAAATGATATGAGCTAGGTCCATACAAGACCATCATTGCCAAAGGCTCAACCACTCATTTCGGATAGAAGAACGTGATGGGGGCCACTGTCGTGATGAGAATGTGACAGCCCAACTAACCGCAGTCACACACCAGAATGCGACAGCGTCTACCGTCGCGTTAAGAATGCAACAGACCGACAACCACAAACCAGCACTAGGACGCAACGGAGTCTACCATCATGTTAAGAACGCGACGGCTCGACAAGCCACATTCACAAACCAGAACATGACGGGGCCAAGGGTCGCGACCTAAACGAGACAGCCCGATCCGTGCCTTCTCAGACATAAACCCTACAGTCTTGTTTTCACATAGAAACTAGCTCAAAACCTCATTTCCATGCATACCAAACATCTACAAATCCATTAAACTATTCAAGAAACACCACTACACATCGATACACCTTAAATATGCTTCAAATCAATCAAATAATGCAATAAAAACAAGGAAAGTCCCTACCAATAAGAAGAACTCATAGAACGAGGCTCGATCAGCGATCTCCACACTCCGAGCAGCTTCTACACGCCAAAACCACGTCAAAACACGAGCTCCCAAGCCGACATCACCGGAAATCGCCGTAGCAACCCTCTCCCCAGTCGAACAAAGCTTCCTGCTCTGTTTGGCCAGAGGGCCAAACTTATCCCAATCGAAAACAAGAACGCGACGTAGCATCCTGCCGCCTTCAGAATGCGACGTACCTAACCATCGCCTTCTGAAAACTCTTCATGCCACGCATCCCAAAGGCGGTGCGGAGAACGCGACGCGTGCGACCGTCGCGTTAAGAATGCGACGCCTTACTCTGTCGCGTTCACAACCAGTGAACTTGTGGGCTGTTTGGGCTAAAACCTTCGGCCCACAACACCCACACAACGCACGAGGATCATGACTAGGGCTTAATGACCCCACATTGGTCATAAGCACCACACCAGAACCAATAAACACAGATCCGAACGGCCACAACGTTACATTACTATCACCTAAAAAGGAATGTCATCCTCGACATTCAAAACGAATCAGGGCAAGCCAGACTATCACCTAAAAAGAAATAAAACCATATACAGAACAAGTAGGATACACTTCCTCTACACTTGCCTTTTAAACCACTCTGTGCTGACTGACTCAGTTTGTTCATTTCCGTGCCGATTCTGCTTCTTCCTTCCTATTTAATTCATTATACAACTGCTCTACTCTATTGATTTCATATGCGCTTCTTTACCTTTCAACTATAGGCGATTCTACCTTGCCGCTGGCACTCTCCTTGGACTCGACCTGCTTCCACCTTTTTTTGGCTGTGTTTGTAACATTCCTTTCTGTGCCGCTTTACTTACTTAAAACTCTTTACCATACACTGCACTCTTAACTACTCTACCATATTAAACTGTCTTCAAATTACTGATTTCTTGGTGCTATTTCTTTATCGGCCTATTACTGCCAACTGTTATTCTGCCTGGCCTTTACTTATATTCTCAATTGTTTATTCCTTGAAGAAAACCAAAATATCATATCTGAGTTTCCTGCCCCTGTATATCAATCTGGTTGTACTGCTTTAAATTCTTCTTGTTAAGAACCATTGCCTCTTTAATTGGCTCTGCAAAAACCTCGAAATCTTTTTCAAACACTTAATCTTCTGATGACCTGGGAGTCTTAAATATGCTAAGCTTCCTCTGTGTCACTCTGATCATATTAAATACTTACCAAAATGCTTCATAAATTTTGCCTTCACTTTTACCTTTAATTCTCTTTATTTCCACTACTACTCTAACTCTAACTGAGCTGACTTCATTTTCTTATCAAATCATCTTACCCAATTAACTATTACAGAAAGAAATACCTGAATTCCTGTGCTGCTTTTTTTTAATGCTTCAACTTTATCTGTGCCACACTGAATTCTGACATACTGCCACTAATATGCTTTACTCTTTACATACTTACCTTATGTCAAATAATATTCTCTTACTGACTCAATAGACCAAACTCATATCTCTTCACAATTTCTATTTTCATTGTTGTGACACTATACTCTCTGATCAGAAAATAAAATTGCTCAATTAATTCTGCTCATTTTCTGCCTTCAACTTTACCAAACTCTTTCTCAACAGGTGCTAGCTGATTCAAAATTCTTCTCTACTTAACTAATCATACTTTTCCTTGCTCTTTCTATTCTATTATGTCATACTTTAATCTACTCATTATTCTTTAACTGATCTATTGTAGCTTTCACATCAAACTCTAGAAAAACCTTTATAACAAAACTTATCTATTTATCTGGATCACGTTACTGTATACTGCTACATAAATTCTTACTGCACATTTCTTGAACCATCTGACTATCATCATTCTATAATCTGCTACATTATTTCTTCATGTGGTCATTAATACTGAACTTTAACTTTACTACCAACTGCATTGAACATAATACCATTTTTTTTTTACAAAATACTTCCTTTAATTATTCCACTAACTGGCTGACCTTACTGTACCACTTACACTGTAATCTTTCTTAACATACCATTACCTTTCACTAAATCACTGCTAAAACCAAAATCTAAATACCCCTTTCTTAGACACAATAACATTCTCTGCTTGATTCCTCCGTTCCACACTACTGCTTTACAATCTCAGCAACTACCTTTCCAATTACCTTACCATAACTGCTTTATTCTTAAGCACTGGAAACACCACTGTTTCAACTTACTCATTAATATTCCTTTCATTTAAACCTTTACTTTAATTCTTTCACAATCTGTCTTTCTGTTCTGCTCAACCTGACATTCTCGTATCAACTTCTCAACTAACTCATCTCTCCTTTACATTATACTGACCACAACTGCTAAATATTACTGATCTGATCTTTAACACTACAATTTGCTAAGAAATCCTTCTGTTAAATCTTCACAACTGCCACTTACCAATTGAATGTCTTTGCTTCAAAATTCCTCAGAAAATTTAGCTGAACACTGATCTTCTTTCTCTCTCTCTAAACCCAACTGCTCATCTCTACACACACTTATATTGAGCTCTATACCAAACTTCCTATCCCCGTCATCACTTATAACCACATTATCATCCAAACGATTTCTTAACACTTATTGACACAAATCTCAAACATAACAATTATTTTTCTAACTTCTTCAATCATAATCTTTACATTTGTCAATCTTTAACACACACATTGTTCTTTAATATGACAATGTTCCCGCTGTAACTCTATTACACAACTATCTCTGCAATAATTTCCTCTTATACATATCCACAATCATTGCCTTATACCTGTCTATGCTGATTCTCTACCTTGTTAAAACACTTTCATAACATTAAATCATATCTTTCTCAAAACAGGACTCTATCTTTACTGATTATCACAACTAAACTTACTGATTCCCTCAATTCTCCGCAATTGAAAGCCTCTACACAATCATACCTTTCTGCAACAATCCAACTCACTAGCATAACTCAGCAAATTATGCCATTACCAACCACACCATTTCTCTGCTACTACTGGCAACTGCCAAGCTAACCAACTATACACACAATTCTCATACCAAAAACTCACGTAAAAACTACACTAAAATCACACAAAACCGCAGACTTACTACCAGTAGTGGACATTAAACCATGTCATGGGACAATGTAACCTCAATGTCTTTTCATATTCTAACTGGACCATGCTCTGATACCAATTGTAGCGACCTTGGATATTTATGCCCAATAAGGCTCCCTATCCAAGTCCGCCTCCCGCGATCCGACCGAAGTCTCGCAAGGGATATCTCACATAAGTGTCCAGTAAGAATATAAAAGACAACCACAACAGTATAAGACACAAGAAAGTATATGTGCTCATACCAGTATACAACAATGTACAACTATCCCAATATATTATTACATGTCTAAGAGAAAAGTACAACTACCTGGGACATACCCCAAGGGAGCAAAGCTCACACTGAACACAACGACTACTCAACTGCTGGTGGTACAAGTCTGCCACAACGCTGCTGCAAGCCAATCACACAGTAAACCCTAAAAAGAACTATAGGGGAGTGAGCCTCAACAAGTCACAGGCTCAGTAGGAACCTCTCATAAACAACTAGAACCATCAACTAAAAGAAGGAACCAAGTCCTCAACCCCTAAGGGTCTCACTGGTACGCCGATAGTTAAACCACAACAGACACCCATTAATCATAGATAAACTACAATTAAATATAAACATATCAACTAAATCAATCCTCGGAAAGTAAGAGGAAACAACATGACTAGCACAGCACCACTAGTCCGCCCAATCGCTGAAGTGCCCAGACCACAAGCCTCACAGGCAGAGCACTGCCTAAGCTACAAGTCTCAAAGGCAAACCACTGCCTAAGCTATAAGCCTCACAGGTGAACCTCAAACACATGCTTAATAGGACTACTAGCCAAGAGCTAGTCTAGTATACCCTAAAACCACAACACATCGGAAGGCCACCTTTAAAAGAGTACAACACGGCAAGTGGAAGGTCCTACAACACGACCTCCACGGAGCACAGTTCCACCTCAACACCTGAAAAGGATAGCACACTGCGTGCCACAACAGCCAACAACCCACACAGGGTATGGATACCTAAAAGCACGAGATACCACGACAAACCACCACCACCCACAAAACCAAACACAACGGTGCCTCCTACAAGGAACACCACAGCGAGTCAAACCACAACCGGTAAGTCACCACTTACAAGCCACAACCACTGGCAAAGCAAGAGTCGGAAAGAACGACGCCACCACACGGGAATGGACTACTGGTTCATGATGCCAGTATCCAACCCGAACAACACAGCACAAGAACTACCTCTCAATCTCATAGTCACGGATGAAAGGTCCAACTGCCGCTCCACAACCACATAGTAAAGCCAAAGAACAATGGAGACCAACCAACACCACACCTGCAGACCATACACTACTATAGGCCCATGCCTGGCACCTTTAGGGACTATGGCCTAAGCTCCCTAAAGTGAGGCACTGGAAAACAGGACTAGATGGGGACCAGTGACGTCTACTGGTGTCAGTACCCCCAACCACAAGCGCGCTACAAGTGACTGCACACCCACAAACACAAGTCGCTACCCTCTGTCGTCTTTCCCTCAACTGGACGTACTACTCAAACACAGGAGTGAGGGTTTCTAGGAAGATGACATAGACCTCGATGGTACACATAATACTGAGACAACCCCAAGCACTAACATGCCTGGCTCACACAAAACCTGTGGTACCCGACTAGAGAGGCATTCCGGAATAGGCGCTGGACCACCAAACTCGGAAAGCACACAAACCACGTCGATCATTTAACACCCCAGTAAAACTTATATCAAAACACATTTAACATAATCGGCTCGTCACTGGTCACTACGTAACCTCCAAGCAATAACACACCATTAAACACGGGGTCCACATTATAACCTTGCCTGTCATTGGCCATCTCATGGCCTCCATGGCAGCGCACCATAATGCACATAACCACACATATGAATCACAAAACCTTTATAACATACTTAACATAATTAACGTAACCAACAACATTACTCACTCACTAACCACCAAGTATTCCATTAACCTAAACATGCTTTTCTAATCATTAATTAACTTAGAACAACTTAAAATACCTTAAAACGACCTGAGCTAGGTCCATACAGGACCATCATTGCCCAAGGCTCAACCACTCATTTCGGATAGAAGAATGCGACGGGGGCCACTGTCGCGATGAGAACACGATAGCCCAACTAACTGCAATCACACACAGAACGCAACAGCGTCTACCATCACGTTAAGAACACGATGGACCGACAACCACAAACCAGCACTAGGACGCGACGGAGTCTACCGTCATGTTAAGAACGCGATGGCTCGACAAGCCACGTTCACAAACCAGAACCTGACGAGACCAAGGTTCACGACCTGAACGCGACAACCCGATCCGTCGTCTTCTCAGACAAAAACCCTGCACTCCGGTTTTCATATAGAAACCAGCTCAAAATCTCATTTCCATGCATACCAAACTTCTACAAATCTATTATACTATACAAGAAACACCACTACACATCGATACACCTTAAACATGCTTCAAATCAATCAAATAATGCAATAAAAATATGGAAAGACCCTACTAATAAGAAGAACTCATAGAATGAGGCTCGATCGGCGCTCTCCATGCTCCGAGCAACTTCTACACACCAAAACCACGTCAAAACACGAGCTCCCAAGCCGACGTCGCCAGAAATTGTCGTAGCAACCCTCTCCCTGGTCGAAGAGAGCTTCCTGCTCTATTTGGCCAAAGGGCCAAACTTATCCCAACTGGAAACAAGAACATGACGTAGCATCATGTCGCCTTCAGAACGCGATGTACCTAACCATCGCCTTATGAAAACTCTTCATGCCATGCGTCCCAAAGGCGGTGCAGAGAACGCGACGCGTGCGACTGTCATGTTAAGAACGCGACGTCTCACCCTATCACATTCACAACCAGTGAACCTATGGGTTGTTTGGGCTAAAACCTTCGGCCCACAACACCCACACAACACACGAGGACCACGACCAGGGCTTAATGACCCCACATTGGTCATGAGCACCACACCAAAACCAATAAACACAGATCTGAACGGCCACAACATTACATAAACCGCCTGTAGTAACCAACCCAAGAACACTCCTGATTTCTGGCACTATCTTTGGTTTCTCCCATTTCATAACAGCTTCCACCTTAGCTGGATCAACTGCAACACCTTCACCTGAAGTGACATGCCTCAAAAACTGTCTCTCTCTAAGCCAAAACTCACACTTACTGAATTTAGCATATAGCTGGTGCTCCCTTAATGTCTGCAATGTAACTCTCAAGTGAGCTGCATGTTCCTCTTCTAAAGCTGAATACACTAGTATATCCTCAATGAACACCACAATAAACCGATCTAAATATGGATGAAAAATTCTATTCATCAAATTCATAAATGCTACTAGTGCATTGGTTAGCCCAAATGGCATAACCACAAACTCATAATGCCCATTCCTTGTTCTGAATGCTATTTTATCAATGTCTTCTTCTCGAATTCTCAACTGATGGTAATCCGACCTCAAATCTATTTTGGAGAACACCCTTGCTGATTGCAACTGATCAAACAAATCATCAATCTGTGGAAGCAGATACAAGTTCTTAATAGTAACCTGATTCAACTGGTGGTAGTCAATACACATTCTCATGTTGCCATCCTTCTTTCTATTAAACAAAATTGGTGCTCCCCATGGTGAGTGACTAGGTTGAATGAAACCTTTCTCTAGCAATTCTTGCAATTGCTTCTTCAACTCTTTTAACTCTGCAGGTGCCATTCTGTAGGGTGCTTTAGAAATAGGCATACTACCCGGCTGCAACTCCACTGTGAAATCCACCTCTCTATGTGGTGCCAAACCTGGTAACTCCTCTGGGAATATATCTACAAACTCTCTAACCACTGGTACCATATCTAACATCTTACCTGCCTCAACCAAACTAACTGATGGCAAATAGGCTACACACCTTGCATTGATCAATTTCCTAGCCTTATGTGCAGAAATGATAAACTTAGGGGTATAGAATGGCATACCTTGGAATTCAAACATAACCCCACCAGGATGACTGAACCTTACTCTCTTCTTCCTGCAATCAACTATTTCCCCACATGCTTCCAACCAATCCATGCCTAATATCACATCATATTCCTTTAATTGAAGTGCATACAATCTGGCTGGCAACTGATTACCTCGTATCATTATGGAAACCTCATCCAAATAACATGTAGTAAGCATAAAATCACCGAAAGGAACTGCTACTACAAGCTCACACTGCCTCTCTTCAAAGGGATGTACCATACTATCAATGAAGTCCTCGAAAATGAAGAAATGTGATGCACCTAGATCAATTAACGTTCTAGCAAAAAATTCAAAATGTGGTATTATAACTTCAATCAGATTTGATGCCTCCGCTTGAGCCCTTGTGATTGCCATCACTCGTCCTCGTCCCCTTCTGTAAGGAGTGCCTCTACCTCACTCAATTGGTGGTTGCTGCTGCTGCTGTGGTGCCCCTCTACCATAACTGCCTCTTCTTGGATATGGACAGTTCCTTGCCAAGTGCCCCGGCTAATCACAATTATAGCATCCAAATTTTGTGGGCTGCCTTACTGTGCTTTGCTGCGATTCCTCTGTCTCTGGTCTACAGCCTCGGCCTTCATGGAATCCCTGCTACCTACCACCTCCTCAACTTCTAAATATCTTTTTTAGCTTAGAACCCCACTTGCCAAAACCCGATGTAGACGCTCCTCCTGAAGGTGCCTTGCCTTTGCTAACACCCGATGATTGCTGTGGAAGTCAGAAACTACCACTACCCGTTCCTGATCCGCTGGACTGCCTGACTTGCACAGTTCTTTCAAGTATAGCTGCTCTTTGGGCTGCCTCCTCCACCATCCCTCACATAAGAGGAGTCACTGCATCTTGCAACTTCGGCCTCAACCCTCGAATAAAATACTCCACCATCATAGCATTATTAGTTACCACATAAGGTGCATATCTGCTCAAGGCCATAAATCTCATTTGATACTCCAATACCGACAAATTCCCTTGCTGTAACATCCTGAATTGCTCCTTCTTGGCTTTCTGAATTTGCACCGGAAAGAATGTATTGTTGAATGCTTCTAGGAATTCTGGCCAAGTAATTGTATCTTCTGCTCATCCTGTAAACACAGTTTGCATCTTGAGCCTCCACCACTCTTGTGCAAATCCCCGCAACTGGTAAGTAGCCAAGATCACTCTATCAGCTTGTGGACACCTCATTGTAACAAAAACTCTTTCTATCTCATGTACCCAATGCTTTGCCATATCCAGATTCGGACCTCCCGAGTAAGTAGGTGGCTGCAACCATAGAAACCTCTCTACTAGTACCGTAGACTCCTCCACACTAGCTGACCACACTGGTGCAACTGGAGGTAAAGGTACTACAGGTGGTACCTCAACTCCAAACGGTGGTACTAGTAGTGCCGATACTACCTCCTTCTGTACTGGTGGTGCTGTAACTGGTGGCTGAACCGGTGGCTGTTGATCTAACCGTGTCCGAGTCTGTGTGATACTATCCCATAACCTTTCTATCATCTGATGTGTGGTCTCCTCAGGTTCATCACCACCACCTCCCCAATCTCTCCTATCAGCCATTTATATACCTGCACAATCAACATTTCAATCTACATAGCACACAAACATATCATTACAAAAATAGGGCCAACTACCAGCAGTAGACTATGGTAAAGAGCAGATTATGTACATTTCCTATTCCTTCATATTTACACGGACCTTGCTCTGATACCAACTATGACAGTCCTCGTCGTTCATGCCTATTAACCCAATAACATGCTCGATACGACTCTACCTCCCGCGAACGGGCCGTAGCCTCGCAAGGGATATCAACACACATATGTCCGTGAAAATATAAAAGAACACACTGAAACACATATATGTTTTCATCACTCACATATATCCACATGAAATGTATATGTTTAGTTCTAAACCAAAGTCATAACACAAGTACATCTGCCTAGGACAAATCCCTAAGGCACAACAAGTAGGAATATTACTCTACTGGTGGCGAAGGCCCGACTCTACTATGGTACTGTCCGGAACTAGAAGAGGGACAAGAACCCTCCTGCTCTCCTTCACCTGGAAGAAGAAGGGGTGAGCCTCATAAGGCATTGGCTCAGTAGGGTAACTCCCCCAAAATCTTAGTAAATAGTGTACAACAATTTAAACAAGCAAAGCTCTAATGCAATTAAAATATATCACCGCCTAAGCTTGATACTACAGATGTAAGTAAATAAATGGCAAACCACAAACACGTGTACCAGCTAAAGAAGGACATGCTGCACACGAGTCAGGTGAACTGGTTCGCGACACCAGCCACAGACCTGAACAAACAACACAGGACCACCTTCCAGTCTCGCAGCCACGGACGAAAGGTCCAGTAGCAGCTCAACCTCAACAAGGCCAAGAAACAATGGAGACCAACCAACACCACTCCTACAGAACACATGGCTGCAGGCCCAAGCCTGATACCTTTAGGGACTCTGGCTCGAGCTCCCTAAAGTGAGGCATTGGAAACAGGACTAGCTGGGGACCAGTACGTCTACTGGTGTCCATCCCCCAACAACGAGCGCGCTACAAGCGACCGCACACCCACAAACATGAGTCGCTGCCCACTGTCTTCTTTCCCTCAGCCAGACGTACAACTCAAACTCAGAAGTGAGGGTGTCCAGGAAGATGACACAAACCTTGATAGTACTCATCGTACTAAGACAAACCCTGGGAACCTGGTGCCTGGGTAACCGACTGGAGAGGTAACCACTGTAGGCATTACAACCCAACTTTCTATGCACACATTTCAAGAAAAAACCCATCATTATCGACCACGGTATAAGCCAACTCAACCCATACAAACCCTACATTGCGTAGCCAACACAGCCCAAGCAATGTACAACTGAAACCAGACAGATTGGCCACAGAACCCCAAGAGCTCGGGTGGCCACATTCTAAAATGCGTCCGACACAGTGGTCGCCAATTGGAGCTTAAATCGCGATGGACTAAACTGTCGCCTTAAGACCTGAAACGCAATGTCTGGTTCTGTCACCTTTCAGACTGAAGAAACCTACCTTCAATTCTCATTCTAGATATCACACCAAGCCACAGTATAGGTTGATAAAGCAGGAAATAACTGTTCATGTAAAACCCTAGGCATGCTCTCTATCATATTCATTTGATTTCCAAGTCAAAATCCACAAACCCTATCCTACACAGTCCACACAAGAGAAAAAAGTGAAGAGTTTCCCCTACTAATAGAGGAAATGCAAGTCCAACACCGTCCGGACGTTCCCCGCGCTCTGAAGCACCTCCTCATGCCGGAACCGCACCGAACGGACTGCAAAACAACAGAAATCACCCAAGAATCCTCTAGCAAAACCTCCTTCAACTGAACGGTGCATCTGCACTGTTCAGCCTAGGGCAGAAGCCCAAAATACACAGAGTTTAAATCGTGACATATCGGTCCGTCCCGTTTAGAAACGCGACGTACCCCGCCATTGCCATTAAATCCTCGACGCCCCGCCATGTGACATACGTCGCACATGCAAACGTGCTCCCTGAAGGCGGTCTTAAATCACAACGTAGCAGGTCATCGCGTTCATGAAGAATCACGACGTCTGCCTTGGTCCCGTTCTTAATGAAGTCGCCAGAGGTCTGTTTGGGTTAGAATTTCCAACCCTTCAGCCTCCCAACCTACAAACACATATATAAACATACCAACACAACTAATGGGCCACACACTGGCCCCCAAACCTGGTAAACTACGATCCGAATATACAGGATATTACAAAACCACTAACAACTGCCAACCTCACCAACACATATACACGATTTACACACCAAAAACACGCATGAAAACCACGTAAAACCATAGACTTACTACCAGAAGTGGACATAAACCATGTCTTGGGACATTGTAGCCTTAATGTCTTTTCATATTCTCATTGGTCCATACTTTGATACCAACTGTTGCGACCCTGGATACTTATACCCAATAAGGCTCCATATCCAAGTCCGCCTCCCACAATCGGACCGAAGTCTCACAAGGGATAGCTCACACACACGTTCAGTAAGAATATAAAAGACAAACACATGAGCATAATTTGCAAGAAAGTACATGCATTTATACTCAATTATCATAATTTACATTGTCTCAATACATTATTATGTCCAAAAGAAAAGTACAACTACCTAGGGCATATCCAAAGGGAGAAAAGCTCACACAATTATAACTACAACTCAACTGCTGGTGGTACAAGCCTGCCACAAGCTTGCTGCACGCTAGACCCACGGCTAACATCTAAAACAAACTGTAATGGAGTGAGCCTCAACAAGTCACAGGCTCAGCAGAGACCTCCCAAAAATAGCGCCAAACTCACAACACAATGTAGAAACCGAGACCTCAACCCCAAAGGGTCTCACTAGCAGCACTAACATGAGCACTACAGAAGTAAAACGTGCGAGCAACTAACATAAATAAATAGCATTTAACATAAATCCACTAGCTATAGCAGCTCGAAGAAAGTAAAGGAAGCAATAGGACTAGTGTAGACACACCAGTCCACCATACAACCCACGATAACCAACACATTAGAGAACTACCCATGAAGGGTAAAAACACTACAAGGGAAGGGTCACACAACACGCCCTCCACGGAGCACAGCTCCACCACACAACCTGAACCACGGGCACACAATGTGCCACAACAACCAATAACCCGCGAAGGGTATAGGTACTTGAAACCACAAGGCACCACTACAAAACCACAACCTCACAACGATGCCACCAATATAGCACACACAACGAGTAGGAACCACAACTAAAGAGTCACTACTCACAACCACAACCACTACAAAGCTCGAATTGGAAGGAGCGACGCCATCACACGGGTAAAGACTACTGGTTCATGACGCCAGCATCCAACCCGGACGCACAACACAAGAACAACATTTTAGTCTCGCAATCAAGGATGAAAGGTCCAACTGCTGATCCACAACCATACTGCAAAGGCCAAAGAACTGTAGAGACCAACCAACACCACACCTGCAGACCACACAACTGCAGACTCATGTCTAGCACCCTTAGAGACTCTGGGTTGAGCTCTCTAAAGTGAGGCACTAGAAAACAGGACTAGCTAGAGCCCAGTACATCTACTGGTGTCCGTACACCCAACCACGAGAGTGCTACAAGCGACCGAGTACACTCACAATGTGGCGGAACGCCTCGGCCAAGCCCGTTAAACCGATAACGTACTTGATCCGAGTCCGCCTCCCGCGAACGGGCCGAAGCCTCGCAAGGGAAATCAAACCACAGTTGTGTAAACATAAAGGAACACACCACATTCTATATATATTTCACAAGTTACATAGCCAAATTTTCACAAAACTAAAAAGAAGTACAAGAGCCTGGGGCATACCCCGAGGTACAACTGAAGAAAATAAAAACTAACTACACTACACTGCTGGAGCTGCTACTACACAGCTGGGGGTACCGACCCTGCACCGCTACGACGCGGCTCTGAACTGGACGTCGGTCGTGAAACGTCCTCCTCGCTCTCACTTGTGGGGGGTAGGGGTGAGCCTCGCTAGTCACTGGCTCAGTAGGGAACTCCCCCAACACCGAGCAAACCAAAACCACAAGTACGAAAGCAGTAAACAGTACCAACAATTTATAGAACAGCTAAGCAGGATATGAAAGCTGTAAAATTACTCACCGTCTGCCGACTACGAGAAACAACTTTAAAAATTAAACGGCAAATCAGTACAAGTGTACAAGATAAAGTAGAGACAGCCAAACACGAGCCACGTGAACTAGTTCGCGACACCAGAAACTGACTCAGACAAGCTAACACAGGTCTACCTCTCAGTCTCGCAGCCACGGACGAAAGGTTTAGCTACCGCTCCATGTGAAAAGGTCAAACAACTGTGGAGACCAACTAAACACCACCACCTGCGGACACACCGTCACAGGCCCATACTTGACACCTCTAGAGATCCTGGCCCGAAACTCTCTAGAGTGAGGCATTGGAAAAGGACTAGCTGGGGTCCAGTACGTCTACTGGTGTCCGTACCCCCAACTACGAGCGCGCTACAAGTGACTAAAGACAAACACAAGTGTCACTGTCCCACTGTCGTCTTTCCCTCAGCCGGACGTGCTACTCAAACACAAGAGTGAGGGTGTCCAGGTCAGACGACACAGACCTCGACGGTACAGCACAAGTACCGGGACAAAGCCCCGAGCTAACAGCCTGGCTCAAAAAGAACCTGGGGCACCCAACTGGAGAGGTAACCACGGTAGGCGTCGTACTACTTGCCACGTACACAAAACCACATGCACGTCACACATAAACCACGTGAAACCTCACGTAAACCACAAGTAATAACGGTCCACTACACGTGAACCCAACTGGACTTGTGTGAACAACACGCAGCCACGAAAGTAAGTAACTAACTGCATACCTTGTATGCTAAACACGAGGACTCAGTGCACCTCAGATACCAATGCGCCATGCATTATCGATAAATACCATAATTAGTCATTCCTGTTATAACCAGTAGGCGGAAACATCGACTGCCACATACAGTAAGTCAATGGAAAGGGATCTGGCCGTCTACATCCTGGCTGATGAGCTTGGCGACAAACGATGTTGACGCCAAGTTCTTCGGCCTCTAACCCTGCAGAAACCCTAATGCGATTTTACAGGTTTTCCAACAGTTAGAACTACAGAAAAACATACAGAAACGGTTCTTTTAACATGCATGAATCCTAAACAACCCAATATAACATGCTTCGTTCGCTAAATTACTCAAACCACCCATTACCCCCGCATGGTACAACTTAATCCGAAAATGCATTATCATGCTGATTCAGGTGGTTAAGTCGTGTTTTAATGTTTCTACGGAGTTAACCGGGTTCGTCCCCTACCTCAGAACACGCTAAAACCTCCCGCAATCTCCTGGTTCACGCCGAGCCCTCCGCGTGCTCCCACGGGAATTGCACCACGGTACGGCGTTTCCTCGCGCAATTCAGCGACGCCACGCGTTCTACGATCGTCCAACCACTCTTCAGTACCTGTTGGAAGCTTTATAAACACGGGGGCAACAAGCTGGGGCAAGGGAGAATGAGAACAGGGTAGGAAACCTGCCCTCGGGTGACCCTATAACCTGCAGAATTCACAGGTTGGCGTCAACCCCTCTGCCGCCAACGGCAACCGCCATCATCAACGTCCACATCTTGAGCCGCCAAGTTCATGCTGTCAACGTCCACCTATCTGGACGCCAACAAGTCAGCGACCACCCCTGGCCGCCAACTCCAACTCAACTGCAGCAGGTCCTATCTCATTTCAGGACCAAACCTGCACTTCACCTGAACAAACCACACATCCACACCAAACATTCCACACAACCAACTCACACTGGCCTCACAACGGCCGCCACAACCACAACACACATGATTCGCATGGATCCGAAAAGCACGCAACGTTACATTACTATCATCTAAAAAGAAAATTTCGACCTCGAAATTCATAACACAACTCAAAGTTAAACAACTTAAACGTATACACCTTTACAAGCATTATCATCTAAAAGAAACACAAAAACTTATTCAAACATATAGGGATACCCTTTAGCCATTTCCTCGGCTAATTCCCAGGTATCCTCACCACCCAATCTATTCTCCCATCTCACTTTAACTAGCTCAATTTCTTTATTCCTCAGCTTCTTTATCTTTCGATCTGTGATCTGCACCGGATACTCTGGCATAGTCATATCCGGCCTCAGGTCACCACCTTGATATCTGATTATTTGAGCTGGATCTTCAATGCACTTTCTCAACATAGAAACATGAAATATATCATGAACATCCGCAAAATCCGCTGGCAAATCCAGCCTATAAGCCGTTTCCCCAATTCTTTCAATCACCTGGAAAGGTCCCACATACCTTGGACTCAACTTTCCAGTCTTGCCAAATCTCATAATGCCTTTACTCGGAGGAAACTCTTAGGAAAACAAAATCTCCCACTTCAAACTGAAGTGGTCTCCTCCGGATATCTGCAAAACTCTTTTGCCTACTTTGAGCTGCCTGCAATTTCTCTTTAATAAGCTTCACCACTTCTGTGGTTTGCTGAATCAATTCAGGACCCACTAACTGCCTTTCTCCCACTTCATGCCAGTTCAATGGGGTTCTACATGGCCTTCCATATAAAGCTTCATACGGTGCCATCCCAAGACTGGTATGATAACTATTATTATAGGCAAACTCAACCATTCCCAAATGATGCTCCCAGCTATCTCCCCAAACTAAACAACAAGCTCGCAACATATCTTCAATTGTCTGGATAGTCCTTTCTGTCTGACTATCTGTCTGGGGATGATAAGCGGAACTATATCTCAGCTCAGTACCAATTACTCTTTGCAGGCTTCTCCAAAAACCAGAAGTAAATCTTGGATCTCTGTCAGACACAATAGTCTTTGGAATACCATGCAGTGGAACAATCTTTTCAACATAAATATTTGCTAATCTGTCCACTGTCCAAGACATACTCACTGCCACTAATCTGCACACCTTGGTTAATCTGTCAACAAATACCCATATTCCATTATGCCCGGAATTCGATCTTGGTAAACCTGCCACAAAGTCCATAGCAATATCATCCCATTTCCACTGCGGAATAGGCAATGGTTACAACAAACCTCCAGGCTTCTGATGCTCTGCTTTAATTTGTTGACAGGTAGCACATCTTGCAACAAAGTCTGCTATTTCTTTCTTCATATGAGGCCACCAGAAATGCTTCCTCAAATCATGGTACATTTTAGTACTACCCGGATGGATAGTGTACCTAGATTTATGAGCCTCTTCCAACACTCGCTGCTTCACCTCTCTCTCTGCTGGAACAAACAACCTACCCCTGAGCCTGACCACACAATTATCATCAATGGTAACTCCTTCCATTTTCACAATTTCAGCTAAATTTACATCTTCTCTCTGAGCTTCAATTATCTGCCAATACAAAGACGGCTCTACAGCACTAGCAGCTAGTACTGCTCGTCGCTGACTACTGGGCACATATAAGGAGTTCTCCACTACTTCTTCATACAACTTCCATTCTTTAATCATCATCAGATTCATATATGCCTTTCTGCTTAAGGCATCAGCTACAACATTGGCCTCACCCGGATGGTAAGCCAAACTGAAATCATAATCCTTCAAATATTCAATCCATCTGCGCTGGCGAAGATTCAAATCTTTTTGCGAGAAGATATACTTCAAACTTTTATGATCTGTAAAGATCTCAAATCTCTCGCCATACAGATAATGCCTCCACATTTTCAAGGCAAATACAACTACTGCCAATTCCAAATCATGAGTGGGGTAATTCTCTTCTGCCGGCTTCAATTGCCTGGACGCATAAGCTATCACTTTGCCATACTGCATAAGCACTGCGCCAAGTCCTCTCCTTGAAGCATCAGTATACAACACAAAACCACCACTCCCTTCCGGTAATGTCAATATAGGTGCTGATGTAAGTCTCTTCTTCAATTCCATAAAGCTTTTCTGACATTCGCCGGACCATACAAATGGCACACCTTTCCTGGTCAATTTAGTCATAGGTGCTGCAATCTTAGAAAAATCTTGAATAAAGTGCCTATAATAACCTGCCAATCCCAGAAAACTTCTAATCTCGGTTATCGTCTTAGGCACTTCCCATCTCATCACTGCTTCCACTTTACTTGGGTCTACTGCTACTCCTTTAGCTGAGATGACATGACCCAAAAATTGAATTTCTTTCAGCCAAAATTCACACTTATTGAATTTGGCAAACAACTAGTTATCCCTTAATAACTGCAGGGTAAACCTTAAATGAGCTGCATGTTCCTCTTCAGATGCTGAATAAATCAGAATATCATCGATAAAGACCACAATGAATTGGCCTAAATACGGATGAAAAATTCTATTCATCAGATCCATAAAACCTGCAGGAGCATTAGTCAACCCAAAAGGCATAACCACAAACTCATAATGACCATATCTGGTTCTGAAAGCTGTCTTATCTATATCTTCCTCTTTAATTCTCAACTGATGGTACCCGGACCTCAAATCAATTTTAGAAAATACCTTTGCCGATTGCAACTGATCAAACAGATCATCTATTCTTGGCAACGAGTACTTATTCTTAATGGTCACATCATTTAACTTTCTATAATCAATACACATCCGAAAACTTCCATCTTTCTTTTTCACAAACAAACCGACGCTCCCCACGGGGAATGACTCGGTCTAATAAACCCTTTCAGCAACAATTCTTTTAACTGATTTTTCAATTCCTTAAGTTCTGCTGGTGCCATCCGATATGGAGCTTTAGAAATCGGCATGGTACTTGGCAGCAACTCAATGGTAAAGTCCACCTCTCTATGTGGAGCTAAATCAGGCAAATCATCAGGAAAAACATCAGCAAATTCCCTAACCACGGGAACTGCTTCCACTGGCTGACTAGCTTCTACCAAACTTACCGAGACTAAATAAGCCACACATCCAGCATTTATTAACTTTCTAGCTTTAATTGCAGACATTAGAAAGTTAGAGGTATAGAAAGGCATACCTTGATATTCAAATACTGCACCATTAGGATGACAAAACCTGATCATTTTCTTTCTGCAATCTAACATTACTCCATACATCTCAAGCCAGTCTATACCCAAAATAATATCATAATCTGACAACTGCAGGGCATACAACCGACCCGGCATCTGGTTCCCTTCAATCATAACAGGAGCTTCATCTACATAGCTCGAAGTGAGCAAAAACTCACCCGAAGGAACCTCCACTACTAACTCACAAGACTTCTCTTCTAAAGGATGAGTCATGCAATCCAAAAATTCTTCGAAAATAAAAGAATGAGAGGCACCCGAATCAAATAAGACTCTTGCTGAATATTCATAAAGAGGTTAAGTACCTTCTATCATATTCGATGCCTCCACCTGGGATCGGGTGATAGCCATAACCAGCCTCTTCCTCGCTGTTGCGGTGCTCCTCTGCCACGACCTGACTGTGGCTGCTGAAACTGCTGAGGTTGCTGCTGCTGCTGTACACCTCTTCCATACCCATACTCTCTCGGATAGGGACAATTGCTGATCAAATGCCCCGGCTGATTACAATTATAGCATCTATATCCTGGTGGAGTAATAGGCTGCCTGGCAGTACTCTGCTGCGACTCCTCCACCTCAGGCCTACCACGACCTTGCTAAAATTGCTGACGACCTCCTCATCCTCTTCCTTTGCCTTTAAATGCTTGCTTCAATTTCTGACCCCATTTACCAAAGCCTGATGAAGAAGGTCCTACTGGTGCTTTACCCTTACTCGCACCCACTGACTGATGCGGTAGCCGAAAACTACGTGAACCTGACTCGCTCACCTGACGAGTCCGAATAGACCTCTCCAAAGTAGCTGCTCTCTGAGCTGCTTCTTCCACGGTCTTACACATGAGAGGCACTATTGCATCCTGCAATTCCACTCTCAAACCTCTAATAAAATACTTAACCATCATATTATTATCTGATACAACATAAGGTGCATAACGGCTAAGCACCATAAACCTCATCTGGTACTCTAAAACTGAAGAGTTACCTTGCTGGAGAGTCCGAAACTGCTCTCTTTTCACTTGCTGCACTTGAATCGGAAAGAATGTATCGTTAAATACATCAAGAAATTCCGACCAAGTGATAGCCTTTTCTGTCCTGCCTGCGAAGGTGGTCTGCATCTTCAGTCGCCACCATTCCAATGCAAAACCTCTCAACTGATAAGCAGCTAACACAACCTTATCTGCTGTCGGACACCTCATAGTTGCAAAAACCCTCTCAACCTCATGAACCCAGTGCTCCGCTGTATCTGGATTCGGCCCTCCTGAATAAGTAGGTGGCTGCAATCTCAGAAACTTTTCCACTTGCATCACTGGTTCTTCTGCTATCATTACTGGTGGTGGTGGTGGCACAGGTGCTACAAAAGGCACCTCCACTCTTGGCGGAACTGGAGCTACAGATACAGCCTCTCCATCCCCAGGTGGCACTGCAACCGGTGGTACCGGCGCCTGCTGATCCATCCTTGCCTGAATATCCGTGAGGCTTTCCCAGATTCTTTCAATCATACGCTGGGTACTCTCCTCCGGATCATCTCCTCCACCACCCCAATCTCTTCTATCAGCCATTCCAGAAATTTTCTACATAAACAAAACACCAAACAAAAATCAAAACAACAAATTATCAAAAACCAGTGTCCCTACCAGCAGTGTACAAAGACCGAAATAAGGCTATGTATCTTTCTAGTTCCCTTATATTAACACAGACCTTGCTCTGATACCAACTGTGGCGGAACGCCTCGGCCAAGCCCGTTAAACCGATAACGTACTTGATCCGAGTCCGCCTCCCGCGAACGGGCCGAAGCCTCGCAAGGGAAATCAAACCACAGTCCGTGTAAACATAAAGGAACACACCACATTCTATATATATTTCACAAGTTACATAGCCAAATTTCCACAAAACTAAAAACAAGTACAAGAGCCTAGGGCATACCCCGAGGTACAACTGAAGAAAATAAACAACTAACTACACTACACTGCTGGAGCTGCTACTACACAGCTGGAGGTACCGACCCTGCACCGCTACAACGTGGCTCTGAACTGGACGTCGATCGTGAAACGTCCTCCTCGCTCTCACCTGTGGGGGGTAGGGGTGAGCCTCGCTAGTCACTGGCTCAGTAGGGAACTCCCCCAACACCGAGCAAACCAAAACACAGGTACGAAAGCAGTAAACAATACCAACAATTTATAGAATAGCTAAGCAGGATATGAAAGCTGTAAAATTACTCACCGTCTGCCGACTACGAGAAACAACTTTAATAATTAAACGGCAAACCAGTACAGGTGTACAAGATAAAGTAGAGACAGCCAAACACGAGCCACGTGAACTGGTTCGCGACACCAGAAACTGACTCGGACAAGCTAACACAGGTCTACCTCTCAGTCTTGCAGCCACGGATGAAAGGTTCAGCTGCCGCTCCACGTGAAAAGGTCAAACAACTGTGGAGACCAACTAAACACCACCACCTGCGGACCACACGGTCACAGGCCCATGCCTGACACCTCTAGAGATCCTGGCCCGGAACTCTCTAGAGTGAGGCACTGGAAAAGGACTAGCTGGGGTCCAGTACGTCTACTGGTGTCTGTACCCCCAACTACGAGCGCGCTACAAGTGACTAAAGACAAACACAAGTGTCACTGTCCCACTGTCGTCTTTCCCTCAGCCGGACGTGCGACTTAAACACAAGAGTGAGGGTGTCCAGGTCAGACGACACAGACCTCGACGGTACAGCACAAGTACCGGGACAAATCCCCGAGCTAACAGCCTGACTCACAAAGAACCTGGGGCACCCAACTGGAGAGGTAACCACGGTAGGCGTCGTACTACTTGCCACGTACACAAAACCACATACACGTCACACACAAACCATGTGAAACCTCACGTAAACCACAAGTAATAACGGTCCACTACACGTGAACCCAACTGGACTTGTATGAACAACACGCAGCCACGAAAGTAAGTAACTAACTGCATACCTTGTATGCTAAACACGAGGACTCAGTGCACCTCAGATACCAATGCGCCATGCATTATCGATAAATACCATAATTAGTCATTCCTGTTATAACCAGTAGGCGGCAACATCGACTGCCGCATACAGTAAGTCAACGGCAAGGGATCTGGCCGTCTACATCCTGGCTGATGAGCTTGGCGACAAACGATGTTGACGCCAAGTTCTTCGGCCTCTAACCCTGCAGAAACCCTAATCCGATTTTACAGGTTTTCCAACCATTAGAACTACAGAAAAACATACAGAAACGGTTCTTTTAACATGCATGAATCCTAAACAACCCAATATAACATGCTTCATTCGCTAAATTACACAAACCACCCATTACCCCCGTATGGTACAACTTAATCCGAAAATACATTATCATGCTGATTCAGGTGGTTAAGTCGTGTTTTAATATTTCTACGGAGTTAACCGGGTTCGTCCCCTACCTCAGAACACTCTAAAACCTCCCGCAATCTCCCGGTTCACGCCGAGCCCTCCGCGAGCTCCCATGGGAATTGCACCACGGTACGGTGTTTTCTCGCGCAATTCAGCGACGCCATGCGTTCTACGATCGTCCAACCACTCTTCAGTACCTGTTGAAAGCTTTAGAAACACGGGGGCAACAAGCTGGGGCAAGGGAGAATGAGAAAAGGGTAGGAAACCTGCCCTCGGGTGACCCTATAACCTGCAGAATTCACAGGTTGGCGTCAACCCCTCTACCGCCAACGGCAACCGCCATCATCAACATCCACATCTTGAGCCGCCAAGTTCATGCTGTCAACGTCCACCTATCTGGATGCCAACAAGTCAGCGACCACCCCTGGCCGCCAACTCCAACTCAACTGCAGCAGGTCCTATCTCATTTCAGGACCAAACCTGCACTTCACCAAACAAACCACACATCCACACCAAACATTCCACACAACCAACTCGCACTGTCCTCACAACGGGCACCACAACCACAACACACATGATCCGCATGGATCCGAAAAGCACGCGACGTTACACACAACACACAAATCCCTGCCCCTCTATCGTCTTTCTCTCAGCCGGACGTACAACTCAAACACAGGAGTGAGGGTGTCCAGGAAGATGACACATACCTCTACAATACACATAGTATCGGAACAAACCCTGAGCATATTAAACCACAACGTGCCTGGCTCACACAGAACCTGGGGTATTTAACTGAAGAGACTTTCCGGAATAGGTGCCAGACCACCAAACTCGGCGAACACACAAACCATGACTATCAATTAACATATGAATAAAACCTACATTTTAAACCACATTAATTCACACTCTAATTTGCTTATCATTGGTCAACATGACCTCCATAGCAACACGAGAAATACTGAGTTCACACCTTGGTGTGCACTAAACATGGCACACCCACTAGGGGTGTGCCATTTGTCCATGGGGGGGATTATAATATCTCCCCCATCCCACTTTTTCAAACCCCAAGGACAAATGGCACACCCCTAGTGGGTGTGCCCTAGGGGTGTGCCTAAGTTAGTGCACACCATGGGTGTGCACTAAGTATTTCTCTAGCAACACATACCACTAAACACATAAACCACATAATCACAATATACTAACATAATTAACATGCTTAACATAATTATTCTTATCATAACTCATTACTCAAACACACCCTTAAACCTATACCATGCTGAACTAACATTAAGCCAACTTAAAACACCACCAAACATTCAACAATACCATGGCTATGCCCCCACACAGGGCCATCAGTGCCCAACCTGCACAACACAGACTTCGGAAGCTAAAACGCGACGGACACAGATGTCCGGTCGCGTCAACAAGTTGACCGCGACAGGGCCCAAGGTTGCGACATAAACGCGACGGCCCGATACGTCGCCTCTACACCAATCGATACAGGAATTAAAAAACGCGACGGGACAACCCAATGCCTCACGACCAATCGGAACGTAAATGCGACTGTCCCAATAGTCGTGTTTACATCAATTGGTACTAACCCACCAATCGAAAACTGAATCGCAACGGACCACCTCGTCGCGTTTAACTGAAACGGGACGGGTCGAGTGGTCGCCTTTTCAGGTAAAGCGCCGGACCCGCCCTCCTTCCTTCATGAAACCATTCTGAACCACATCTGAGCTAACATTTAAATTTCTACAATGAGATCTACACCATCACACACCACATTAGCATGCTTTACAAAGTTTTAAAGCATTTAAATCAAATGAAACCACAAAGGAAGTCTCCCTACCAACTTGAAGAACCCAAACAACACGGAACACGCCACACCGTCGACCTGCCCATGCTCCGGACACTCTCCTCACGTGGTCCCCACGCCAAACTAGCCACCAGGAAACCGAAAAATGCCAAAAACGCCATAGGAGCTCCGCAGCAGCTCCCATCCTCGCCGGATAGAGCCAATTCTGCTCTGTCTGGCTAGAAGTAAAACATTAAATGCCATAGGCAAAATCGATATGAAGGTAGACGACGTGTTTAAACCTTAAATACGACCGACATGCCTGTCGCCAATCGGAATCCAAGGTGCTACGCGTCACAAAGACAGTTCCAAGAACGCGACGTAGGCACCTGTTGCATCACTAATCGCAACGTACCAATCCGCCGTGTTCAAGAGCAACACTAACAAACGATCCGAAAACTGATATGAAGAACGCGACCACAGAAGCCATCACCTTTTAAAACGCGACGACATACCCCGTCGCCTTCTTCACCAGAGAGTCTGTGGGTCATATGGGTCTGGATTTCCGGCCCACAACACCTACACAAGGCACGAAGGCCACAACTAAGGTTCTATGACTGCACATTGGCCATGAACACCACACTTGAACTACCAAACTCGGATCTGAACGGTTACGACGTTACAGCTGCAGAAGAGATCTTTGACAATCACAGAGCCCTCCGCTAAAGCCGCTAAAGGATAAAATCACTCGGGGGAATCCTAGCGGCAATATAAGGTTCGGTTTGAGCCCTCTCTCTAGGCGGGCTCAAAGAACTCCTCAGTCTTCACACCACACCAGTCATAGTTTACATGATAATTATGGGATAATACCTAAGGCTGATTGCATACTAAGGTGGAGTTTGATAAAACTTAACACTTAAGTCTTAAATCTTATTTGTCATATATACTATAAATCTGATATTTAAAAAGAACTTAATATATATCAGACATAATATAAGAGATGGTTGATAACTAATTTAGACAAGATCTGAATTGTAGTGCAATGGTTAATATATTACACTTCTAATATGGAGGTCTTGAGTTCAAAACCCAGAATAGTTAAAAAAAAAGTTTTTTTTTTGAATTGAGATCGCTGGCAGTTGGTCGCCGGAAACCGCCGCCGGCGGTCGCCGGAATCCGGCTGCCGGCGGCGATCGTCGGAGACCCAGTCGCTGGAATCCGCCGCCGGTGGCCGGATTTCGACGATCGCCGGAAACCACCGCCGTTGGCGGCTAGTTGCCGGAAAGCGTCGCCGGAATCTCGCCGCCGCCGGCCGAGTTCTGGTGATCGCCGGAAACCGCCGCTGGTGGCCGGATTCCGACGATCGCTGGAAACCGCCGGCGGCGGTGATCGCCGGAAACCGGCCGCAGTCGCCGGAGGCCGGATCGCCGGAATCCCGTTGCCAGACCACCGTCGTTGGACGTCGGACAAAAGATCTGAAAAATAAAAAGTGATTGTTCTTAGCTTAAAAATTAAGTGATATTTCAGATTTAAGTGATTAATTAAGACATATTTTTAGATATTTTATCAAACAGTCTAAAATCTTAAAAATTTAACATTTCAGACAATAGACACCTATTAAGTGTAATCAAACACACCCTAAGTCATAAGTAGAATTTATGCCTAATCTGAGATGAGTCATAGTTATGGGGACATTTTTCATACACCTTTCCTTCATCCTTATCCATGTTTAAGCTATTCGAGTACGCTAGCTTATCTTCATTTAAAAACAGGAAAGGTGAGTGAGGACCTTTTTATTTTCGGAAAGGGGCGTATCTGCCCCCTTTTGAACAGAGCAGTGGAAAAGGGGCATCCAATTGGTGGTCAGCTCTTCTTCAATGTATTCTTTTTCTTGTCCGTTGTCCTCCAATATGGGGATCACAAGGCCTGCAGGCTTAAAGAAACGCAACGGTAGGCATAGTGGGAGATGACATTTTACCCTGCCGGCTCCGCAAAAGCCGCATACTAGAACAAGCTACTTATACATCAGCCCTTTCAATATTTCAGAGAAAATATACACACAAAAATGTCTTGATGGGTGCATTTATTGTTCTTGTTGTCTTCTTATACATCTTAAAGTATAATGTATAATAAATATTAATGATAATTTTCTCATGTTTAAGGAAATTAAGTCGAGCTCGAAATCATAAGAGTGAGGTCTAGCGTGCATCCGCATCTTATTTATTGGGCAAAATACAAGCCTTGTAAAGACTAATCAACCTATCTTTTCTCCGTCCATTTCCATAACTCAAAAGCTCAACCTGTCGACCAATCATATTACTTTAAACTATCCAGAAAGGGCTAATCCTCCTCAAATTGGCCAACAACGACCCAAATCCTCCCAATAGTGGACGACACTGAACCCACAAACACACAACCTGATCCTTATCCATCCTAGCTTTTACTCCTCCCCCCACGAAGCCACGCAGAGTAGGACCAGGAGCATGGGCTCGATAATGGGCTGCCGGGGTCTCCAAACCAAGCCAGCCTCATCACCCAGCCCACACCACCTACGAAATGCTCCATTAAATAAAAAGAAACACAGATCATTATTCTTTGAGAAAGGTTTATTGTATTTTTACTAAGTATAATGTGCCTAGACAAAAATCTATATGACACTCCTCATATGAAGTGTGATAAAGTGATAATCTAATTATTGAATGTCATAAATTTGTTACCTAATCACAATATATTTAAAGTGCAATATGAGAGTACAATAAACCTTTCACTTATTCCTTTGCGTGATGAGAGCACGGTCGGTCACCGCCACCTCACCATGCCACGACGCGCCCGCGACCGCCCCAACCAACAGACCAAATGATCGGCACAAGGGGGCCCCTTTAAACCCCCGGTCTAATCCCTGCCACCCGATCACCATCTAGACGGCCAGCGCCGCGTCGGCTTCTGGGAAATTGATGGGGCGGTGGAAAAGTCGCTCCGAGCGAACCCCACCGCGGCCGAGGCACATTTAAAAACGGAGTCCCAACTCCCTGGCCTGCCGTCCACTTGAGTTGAGCGTACGCATCCGCGTACACGTCGATATCCACATAGCACAAATTACATAATATATTTATATAAATATATATAACTAATTAATAAATAAATGGATAATGACGGCGAAAGCGGCAGAGAAACGGCGACAAGAGCATGAAGGGGGGGGGGGCTTCCCGAGTCGTGCACGCCTTTTGCAGAGGGTCTGAAATCCGTAAAAATGGACAGAATAAATACTTTTGATTAAAAAAAAAACAGGGACGAGTACAGCGCGCAATTGTGAAGCCCTGCTTCGAATTCCTGGAAATCTGTTTGTTCTAGGCTTCTAGCTTCCCCCAGGATCTTCGCCTTTCGGTGCCGTCACCGCCAAGGATCTCCTCACCGCCCTTCGGCGGTGATGAGATGGAGAGTAGTTCATTCTTGGAGCCTTGCTTGGATTCTGCTCTCTCTTCGCGCTCAGATCCTGACGATCTTGGCAGGCTTGACAACGGGGTTGTCCCTCTCGATCGCCACCCGCCCCGCCGCCTTGTAGTCGTAGCTGCAGTCGTGACGGTCCGAGTAGCGGTGCTCTGCGCAGAAGAGCTCGCCGCACCGGCAGCGGAAACCCGTGAGCCCCACCTTTCTCCGGCATCCGGAGCACCGATTCACCGCCCGGGCAGGTGCTGGTGCGGGAGACACAGCCGCTTCCGCGGGAGAGGCGTTCTGCGACGCCTCCCCGCGGATGAAGCCGCCTGCGCTACCCAGCCGCTCATGCGTGCGGATCGGACTGGATCTGCGCTTTTCGTGGCCGGAGCAGGAGGGGGAATTGAGGGAGAGCGCCGCCTGGAAGCAGCTCCGGCACATGTTCTTGGTGGCGGGGCTGCCGGGGCGGCCGCAGTTGTTGGCGCACAGCGTCACGTTGTCGGGGACCTTGAGCTCCGTCTCCTCCTCCCGCTGCGCCATGCCTTGACGGATCGAGCTGCTACGGTAGGGTTTTTGCCGCTCCGATGCCAGGGAAGGGCGGGATCGACCGTGGTGGTGAATACCGGTGATGGCTCAGGGCTTTCTGCGGATGGCAGAGCGGGTGATGCGGGGTAGAAGTGAGAAAGGGGAGGGGTGGGGGGTTTTAAGGGGCGCCGGGCGGGGAGGTCGGTAATGGCGATGGGCCGGCGCAGTGGGGCCCGAAGCCGAATGTGTATCGGACAAGTTTGAAGCCATATTTACGAAGTCAGCCCCCACTGACGCCGTATCGGCGTTTCCCCTCTTTGAAGCGAATCGTGGGCGTGGGGAAAAGGTTTCCGGATCACGTGACGGCTTAAGGGTGCCCTCAGAAACGTGATCAGGACCGTCCAATCAGGTGATTTCGACTTGATGGGCGCGTGCGGCAGGTTGGCCGTGCCGTGTTTGACTCGTGGGAAAGAAGTATTCAAATTGAGGTACTCAAACATTTTGAAAGATTAGAAAGAGTAATAATGTTTTCAGCATACAAAAGGAATAACAAACTACATGGTATTATCCTAAGCAAAAATTATCAAAGAACAAGCTTACTCATTATAATTTTACTGTCTAAAGCATAGGCGAAACAGGGACTTTTTTATGTATTTATATTTATAAGTAAAGATGTTTTTGCACGCTGATACGGTAGTTTCCGAGCAGGTCGGCTAGCCCCACAGAGCCGACCACCGTAGAAGATTAGCGGCAACTGCTCAGCAGGGGTGAGTTGCCTGACCCTCGCCTCCAGTTTGGCCGATACCCCGTTAGCTCGGATGAGGCCGACCTGGCGACCGAGGCTCTCGTGAAAAGTCTGTAAGACTGAAGATACGAATCATCTACATCAATCGACGAAGTGTTTACCGCAAGACGGACCTCGGTTCAGCCGACCTCATTAAGGACAATGGCCAACACCCCATTTACATACCAACGTCTCGCAAGACTTTATGCACCTCCGGCCATCCACCGAAGCTCAGGGAGGGCCAACCTGGTACTCGGCATACTCACGTGACCCAGAACGGTCTTCACGTGGTCAATAGGCGAGTGAGGTAAGGTCCGAGGATCACGGGACCGATAATTACGGCCATTAAGACAACGATCTTGGTGATCTGGCATGCCGGTTATAGCCATGATCTAGCGTTAATCACGGGAACCGCCAGCGAGATTGGCGGGCTCGTCCAGCTAATGCACAGATATCCTAACACTATATAAAGGGCGGACACTCCACAGGCAAAGGTACGTTATTCTCCCCCCACGCTAGGTCATTCTGTTCGGCTAGCAACTAACTTGAGCGTCGGAGTGTCTCCCCGCCGAGCCCACTCGGCGGGCTTTGCAGGTCAGGTCGTGAGCTCGGGAGCAGCGTCACACGTCGACCAAGCGCGCCTCTAAAGGGATTCATCAGCTTGGTCGTCTCGGCTCAGTCTGGCGAGAAGCGCCGCAGCGGTCACCACGGCAGGAGCCAACCTATGCTACTATAGCAGTAACATTGGCGCCGTCTGTAGGAAACGCTACTAAAGGTCAGTACGGTTTCCTCCCCCTATTCTCAATTGAACTCCACCAAGTGCGCGCCACGAAGAGCCCTTTCATCATTAGCTGTGATCGGCAAGGCGGCCGACCAAGGCATTTGCCGCGGTCGGCACGGGGGCCGATCAAAGATTATAGCAAGCTCTAGTTACGGCTAAAAAAGGTCAGGCCGCTCTAGTTGCTGACCTTGGATATTATGCAAGCACGTTGACGTCGGCTACAAGGACGAGATATCGAATCGCAGAGAAAGCCCTCAGACATGAGGCTAAGTTGGAACTCAACACCATGCCGTTATTTGACATCTCATGGGCACCTGGTCGGTCTCAACCAAGTTTGAATGTTGTCCTACAAGCTCTATTTCGTGGTCGGCTCAGGGGCCGACCAGTTCCGGTAATCATCTGCATAGGAAAGCTCAAGCCGAGCCTACGACTCTTGATATAAGCCATATCCCCAGCTCGGGAAGCCTAAGCCCTCCAAACAGGAGGCCGCTACCACACGTTTGATGTCCTCGGTCATGAGGATGATGAGAAAGACGAGTAGCCTTATCGTCTTAAGTCTACCCCTATTATTCCAATCGATCATGACAACCCAAGAAGCAGGTTGAAGGACACGAACGTCATGGTTCTGTGCGAGGTCGCTTCGGCACTCCCCAGAAACTGAGAAGACGACGTCTGATAAAGCTCTTGAAGGCGTGGTCGATTCGGCACACGTATACGTCGTAGGTCTTGTGCTAGGTCGCTTCGGCACTCCGAGCTCTTGAAGGCGTGGTCACTTTGGCACACGTATACATCTTAGCTCTTGTGCGAGGTCGCTTCAGCACTCCGAGCTCTTGAAGGCGTGGTCGCTTCGGCACACGTATACATCGTAGCTCTTGTGCGAGGTCGCTTCGGCACTCCGAGCTCTTGAAGGCGTGGTCACTTCGGCACACGTATACATCGTAGCTCTTGTGTGAGGTCGCTTTGGCACTCCGAGCTCTTGGAGGCGTGGTCGCTTCGGCACACGTATACGTCATAGCTCTTGTGCGAGGTCGCTTCGGCACACGTATACATCGTAGCTCTTGTGCGAGGTCGCTTCGGCACTCCGAGCTCTTGGAGGTGTGGTCGTTTCGGCACACGTATACGTCGTAGCTCTTGTGCGAGGTCGCTTCGGCACTCCGAGCTCTTGGAGGCGTGGTCGCTTCGGCACACGTATACGTCGTAGCTCTTGTGCGAGGTCGCTTCAGCACTCCGAGTTCTTGAAGGCGTGGTCGCTTCGGCACACGTATACATCGTAGCTCTTATGCGAGGTCGCTTCGGCACTCTGAGCTCTTGAAGGCGTGGTCGCTTCGGCACTTGTATACATCGTAGCTCTTGTGAAAGGTCGCTTCGGCACGCCGAGCTCCTTAAACGAGGTCGCTTGGGCACTTGTTAGGAACCAAGACAATGTTCGACGCGAATCAAAAATTACCGCTCAAGCTCAATGGCCCTCGTCAGGGACTGTGACGACGTCTGACGAACGTCCGAAATAAGTGCGCTATGACCAAAGACGAGAAATTACCCTACGGTTCTTTTGAGGCTAAGCCAACCATACGTTCATATCGGGACAGGTCGCATCGCCCTAATGACGAGTTGTCGGATTACCCATAGCTGGTCGGTTCATATTGCGAGGACGACGATTAGAAGTATTTTCGGAAGAAACAAACGACGGCAATCAATTAAAAACAAGCGATAACAAAAGAGGCGCAAGTTTCCTTTACTAATAATGAGGTACATCATGGGGGCTAGCTGCCGTATACAAACAAGAGGCACTCAATCAACCACGACCTCGTCGGAGGCGACAACTTGAGTCTTGGTGGCGGCAGCCTGGTCGGAGACAACCGTCTCGGCAGTGTTGCCATGAACCTCCTCGGCCGCAGCGGCCTGCGACGCGTTTGCTGCGGCCTGGCCGCACTCAGCATCTTCAGTGGCCTCGTCCCTGACCTCTTCCAAACTGGACAAATCATATTCAAGATAGAGTTCTCGGATGCTCTTGAGGCAATGGTCGTATCCGGCCCTGAAAAGTTTGTCGACCTCTTCATTCAGCTCTGCGGAGTCGCAGTACTCTTCGATAACCCTTTCGCGCTCCTCCTCGGATAGCTTCAAACTCTGAGCCTTGGTCGCGTCAAGCAACTCCTCCTTCGTGCAAAGAACCTCTTTGAGCTCCTCTACGACTTGTGTCATCTGAGCAGCATTTTCCTCGGCTCTCTTCGCCTTCAGCCGCTCCACGTCCAGGAGCTTCTCGGCGTCTCCTTCCCTCTTCTCGGCCTCTTTGGCCTTATTCGTGGCCTCGAGGACTCGCTGATCGGCCGCCAACTGAGACTTCTCAGCCTTCTTGAACAAGGCCCCGACCAGGCCCAGCTGGGTCTATACGGAATCGTAGAACTCTTCCACAATTTCGTTGGATCGCTTGGCCGAGGATTGGGCCAGCGTCCTTTCTGGAGTCGCCCGACGAGCCCATTCGGTGGCGGAAGGCTCCTTCCATTCGCACTGATGACGGCTGGGGGCTCACGATGTGCTGATCGGTGGTCGGCTGCTCCACTGGCAGCTCATGCCCTCGTCCTTGAGATGACGTCGGTCGAGGATCCGACGATCGCCGCCTCGTCTGACGAGCTGAGTCACTGGTTTCCTCCCTTGGACGCTTCGATGCCCTCATGGCACTCTTCTTACCACGCCCTGCGAACCTTTGTGCTGCTCGGTCAGTGAGAGAGGTCCCTTTCCCTTGGCCGACGTCGGGAGCAACCGACGACTTACCCTTGTCGGCCATCACTGCAAGAGAAAGCAATTGGTCAGTTTTCAAATCGCACGTAGCGTAAGGGTAGCGATGAAAAGGGAATGGCCTTTGTCGGCCTTGACAATCAATTTGAACAACCCGTCGAGCCGAAACAGGTCGGGTGGATCCAGCACCTGTAAAGAGTCAAACTCCGCGAGCTCGGATTCGATGAGGTTTGGAGCTCGGAAGGCTTTTTGGTGAACATTCACTGTCGTCCAGGTGGTTGGAAATGGCCACCCCGTTGGGCTATGAACAAAAACAAACTGCCTCTTCCAGTTGTGAACAGAAGAAGGCATTCGACCGAGGATTTGCCGTCCGGACCGCACTGCGAAATACAGCCAGTCCCCGAAAGTTTTGACCGAGAAGCAATAAAAGAAAAGGCGTGTGGTCGGAAGGACCCTAGCCAAAGCACAGACCGCAAAGAAGCCGACAACCGACCTCCATGAGTTGGGGGTCAGTAGCGACAAAGCGACTCCCAACTTGAAGAGGAGAAGGATAATGAAAGGATGCAATGGGAGGCGGAGGAGAGTGGTGCGTTCCGGCCGACGAGCTCCAGAAGTATGAGAGGAAGGCTATTTGGGAACGTAAGTCCCAGGATCAACAATGAAGCAGTCATCAAACTGGTCTGACGGCTCGCCGTCAAGCCGAGGAGAGTGGTGCGTTCCATCAGAGGAAACCGCCCCTTCTGAGTGAGAAGAGTTCTCGGAAGGAGAACCCCCAGACGACGATCCCTCGCGGAGACGAGGACCAGAGGAGGAAGACACAGAACTCGAAGACATCTCTTACCTCTAAAGGAAGCAAGCGAAAATCGGGAATGGTTGAAGCTCAGGCGAGGGACGTCGGAGCAACTGTCGTCGGCACGTCGGCAGGTTGCCTAGTAGATGCTCGCGCGCGAGAACAAGGGCGATCGTTCAGTAGTAGACCCCAGTGTTTATAGAGCTGAGGGCCAATCGAATCTAACGGTAGAAAGCCAACTCCCAAGACAAATGGTCAAGATCCGCCCATGTGTCACCACCAGATTGGCTGTGAAACTGACCCCTCAGATTCTGATCAGCACAACCAGCAAGGAGCGCCATGATGGCGCTCGGGAGACGAGGCAAGTACAACGGCCCCGCCTACGGAGCGACGTGCGACAGCCTGTCAGGCGATGCGACGATCGGCGGCTCTGACAAGGTCGCGACGCGCCCCTACAACAGGGTGGCTTCTGACCATAGGGTGGCGTGGCGTCCTGACAGGCCATGTGTGTCAGCCAAGCCACGTGGCAAGGCACATGCTTCCAGCAAAGAAATTTAGCTTCACTTCGGCCCGCATTCACGGTCCGACGTAAACTTAGGGGACAAGTGATACGATAGTTTCAGATAAGGTCGGCTACCCCCACAGAGCCGACCACCGTAGAAGATTAGCGGCAACTGCTCAGAAGGGGTGAGTTGCCTGACCCTCGCCCCCAGCTCGGCCGATACCCCGTCAACTCGGATGAGGCCAACCTGGCGATCGAGGCTCTCGTGAAAAGTCTGTAAGACTGAAGATACGAATCATCTAAATCAATCGACGAGGTGTTTACCGTAGGACGGACCTCGGTTCAGCCGACCTCATTAAGGACACTAGTCGACACCCCATTTACATACCAACGTCTCGCAGGACTTTATGCACCTCCAGCCATCCACTGAAGCTCAGGGAGGGCCAACCTGATGCTCGGTATACTCACGTGCCCTAGAACGGTCTTCACGTGGTCAATAGGCGAGTGAGGTAAGGTCCGAGGATCACGGGACCGATAATTGCGGCCATTAAGACCACGATCTCGGTGATCTGACATGCCAGTTATAGCCATGATCTAGCGTTAATCGCGGGAACCGCCAGTGAGATTGGCGGGCTAGTCTAGCTAATGCACAGATATCCTAACACTATATAAAGGGCGGACACTCCACAGGCAAAGGTACGTTATTCTCCCCTCACGTTAGGCCATTCTGCTCCGCTAGCAACTGACTTGAGCGTCGGAGTGTCTCCCCGCCGAGCCCACTCGGCGGACTTTGCAGGTCAGGTCGTGAACTCGGAAGCAGCGTCACACGTCAGCTAAGCGCGTCTCAAAAGGGATTCATCGACTTAGTCGTCTCAGCTCAGTTTGGCGAGAAACGCCGCAGCGGTCACCTCGACAGGAGCCGACCTATGTTACTATAGTAGTAACACATGCTAACTGCTTAAATATTATATATTCCATAGTCTCAATTAAATTTTAATTTGAACTAATCACTTACATTTTGTGATAGAAAAGTTTACTAATGCTACTATATGTTGTGCTACATACTGTGTGTCACACATTACGTTTATGTAGACGTGGCGTAAGTAATTTAACTAGATTGAATTGACCCATTGATTTGCGAGATGCTTTTGCACTTAATGTTTAGGCAGTAATATAGTATGTTAATTACATACATGGAAGCTCGATACTTTAGAATTATAAATAATAATTATTTTCACTGAATAAAAAATGTCGCATTCAGACTTTTTAGAACTCGTGAGAGAGCTACTCACCCTTTTGGGGGGGGGGACCTTTTCTTGCTTCTAAAATGCAAGTGTTGAAGGAGGGTGGTGTGGACTGGAGTAAACTAGGCAACCAGTCGGCCGAAGCACCCGTAATCGGCGTACGACGTGCAGGCCTGAAAAACTCAGCAGAGACCGAACTTGAAACGCAATGTTGTGAATTGTGATAGGGCCTCCATTACCACTCGTTCGGTAATAATGGCGACTGCTCCCGAGAAACCGTGTGGGCGGTTTTGGTGTGCCTTTAAAATAATGTAAAAAAAAATTATTTTTGAATTCATGAACTTTAGACTCCATAAAAAATGAAATACCTGCTTTTAACATTGACGTGATTAAATCCATCAATTTTAGTTGTAGAGAGAAATTGATGAGAGTTCTATCGTTAATGCTTACATCCCTTGTCTGCCGGGTCTCATAACTAGGCCCTTCTATACCATTCATGATTCCCGTAAATTGCTTCGTCCTTTTCTCAATTAAGTTATATAACCTATTAAGTACTTTTGATCACATAGGAGATGCTATATAATTAATATAAATGTTTACTGTCAGGAGATTTTTGCAATAAAATTGACATAAATTGTAAGAACATTATTTTATTAGTTGATAGACTTTGACAAGTATAACTGTAGAATTACTTTCTTATACCTTGCAAGGCCCTTTCTGCAATAAATATTTCTCTATATTTAATTAGTAAAATTTTAAAACTAGGTATTGTAAGGAAAAAATTATACAGTAATCCTGGTGATGATCCGTCCATATGATTATCAGCATCTTTTTTAGGATGCAAATAGCATGGTTGGATCAACTTACAAATAATTCATGCATGCACGAATAATTAAATTGTTCATAACGAATACCCTATGGATGATCTATGATCTTATCATTCTTGAATTTAAATACATCAGATATCTAAATCGATAACAAAATTGTGGAGGAATAAAGGCGACTTGACCCAATAAAATCCTTTCACTAAGGCTATTAGGATGAAGTAGAGGTACAATACGATAGTACCTTGCTCTTCTATAGCGAACCCATGAACAAGAAAGGGAGTGAATTAGTCCCACTAGAATACAATTTGCCAAATCTATGAAGCCCTCGGCACTTAGCTCAAAGATATTGTGAGCAGCCCCCAACTGACTCTATCATCTCTGAATGACCCATCAATAGCCAAAGTCAATTTTCGACCACCTGAGTTATGATGAGGCTCACAATTATGAAATCAAGAGCATAGTCATACTAGCTTCCTGGCACACTCCTAGCAACACCAGTTGCTCGGAAAATCTTGTCACATTAGGACATGGTAGCACCAATTGTCTGGCACATTCTCTCACTCTCAGAGTTTGGTAGTGGCAGCAATTAGACACCTCCCATGTCTGATAAATTGGGTCAGAAAAAATATGTCAAAAATTCTTATCCAAGATCACTCTGACCTTGTACGGGTACCCAACCACTCTAGGTAGCTAGACAACATGGAATGAGAAGGGGATGGTGGGCATTGGGAGACCTTCGACACACGCTTAAAAGAATGACAAATATCGGAGGAAGAAAGTTTGACTTGGACTTTCACACACACATAAGACCACTCTACGTCCCCCCCCCCCTTGTAGGGGTGAGCAATGGCTCGGTTCGGTCTGATTCACCTCTATTTTTAGGGGAACCGAAACGAACCCAACCGGTTTCGGTTCAAACCGAAATTTTGCAAAAAGTAGCAATTAAAGAGGGCCAATCGCGAGATTCGATCTCGCCACCTACATGCGGAGGTCGCACAGGCGCCCAACCACTGCTCTACAAAGCACTTTTATGTATATATATATATTATTAATTATATATACATATTCGGTTCATTTCAATTTCTCAACCTGAAACTGAACTGAACTGTGACGCCTGTGAAATCGAACCGAACCGAACCGGTCAGTTCGGTTTGATTTTTCAGTTTAGACCATATACTGAACACCCCTAGTTCTTTGACATGAGCATCAAAGGATTTTTCTTTAAGATTTCATTTGGAGCTCTAACTATTCTCTCTTGTCTGTAGGGGTGAATACTACTCTCATTTTCAACTATATAGGCTATCTTCAGCCTCCTAGGCCCATAGGCCCATCATGACCCAACAAGGAGATCAGGCTTTGGCCCCCCGGCCATGTGTCCTCGGGTCCAGCCGTTGGCCTCCGAACACGCCCCAGCCATCAAGCGCCTAAGGGTCCCAAAGGTGATCTCTAGACACCCCCAAACCAGTTCGAGCAGGTCATGGCCGATCGAGCAGACCGCAAGGCTCCTGTTCAGACCCTTTGTAGCCAAAGTGTCAAGGCACCGGGCACCGAACTGCCACACCGAGTAGGCCCACTAGCCCCTATTCGGGTTTCAGTGCCAGGGCACCGGGCATTGGACAGCTAGCCCCTGTTTGGCATCTCCATGGCCAACAATGCTAGGCGGCCCTTCGCCTACGATAGCAGTTAATGCGATGGCGTGGCACGCCACCCCACGATCTGGGGCATTAACAGCGTAGAATCCCAATGGATGTCTCAAACAGACAACCCCCGCTTTGGAAACTCAACCGACGCATCCCTTCGATTATCATTGGAGAAGGACGTGTCCGGACCCTTCAGGTCCCTCGCCTACAAAAGGAACAGGTAACCTTCATGCAAAGGTACGAGACATCTCACACACTCAATCGCTCATGCACGAATCCACACACCAAGGAACCTTCCTTTCCTACCCTTTCTTTAGAATCTAACTTGACTTAGGCATCGGAGGGTTCCCCCCTGTTCTTCAACCCCCCTCCCTAACATCCTCTCTGGTCTTACATGCCTTTACCTGCACTGGAGACCGCTCGCTCCCTCTCTCTTAGTGGAGGCCCGTTCGGCCCACTACCAAACAGGAAACACCACCACATTTTTTGGCGACGTCTGTGGGAATGACGACTGCCATGGCTCGTGAACAATCCTCTCACCTGAATCCCGGCAGCAGGGCGACGCGATCTCGCCAGTCGCGCGGGGACTCGCGTGATCAAGCCCCTCCCACCGGTGATAACACTGTCCCCACCGAAGCAACCATCAATGGACCTACAGTCAAAACCCCAGCCTCGGCCCAGGAGGAAGCTGAGCTCAGGGATAGTTGTAGCAACTGATGGGGGTCTGCTAGGGACTCCAGGCCCAGTTGGTGAGGCAGCCGGCCCCAATGATGCCCCCACCGCCGGAGCAACAGGCAGAGTCGTCCTGGCGACAACCGCCAGTTCTGTCGACGCGTCACAAACGTCGCGGGGATTCGGTTCGATGGTCGCAACGCACCTCGTCGGCCCTCCGTATGCTAGAACACTAGAACGAGGAGCGCAGGTCTGCTGTGGCACCCCTACCCCACGTTCTGTCGTCGGTGCAAACTCTCAGGAGTCCAGATGAGAAGGCTCTGTGCATTCCGACCAGGAATTGGCTTGACGTCTTCATCGTGTCGTCGACTTGGAATGACGCATAGATGTGATGGTCCAGAGGGCAGAGGGCAGAGCTCTGGGGGACAATGACCTAGACTTATGCTCCCCATTTTCTGTGAAGATCCTGGAGGCCCGGGTCTACCCGAAGCTGCCCCTACCTTCCATCGCTCCTTACAACAGAACCACCGACCTGGCAGATCACATCCACAGTTCGAGTTGCACATGGTGTTCCATGGGGCATTAGACGTGGTGAAGTGCTGGGCGTTCCAAGCTACTCTGAAGGAGACCACAAGGGCTTGGTTCGAAACCCTCTTTGGGCTCCATCATCTCTTTCCACCAGCTGAAGAAGACCCTCTACGACAACTTCTTGGGCGGAAAGTCCCAGTCCCGCACGATGGCCTCTCTTCTGTCCATCAGGCAGAAGAAAGGTGAGGCTCTTTGGGACTACGTCCAGCGGTTACAGACTGAGGCACTACGTATCCCATTTTTGAATGTCCCGCTTGCTACCAGTGCCCTCATACAGGGCACCCGCGACGGGTTCCTTCAAAGAATGCTGAGCGTGCAATAGCTGACGACCCTCGCCGAGATCCTTTCCACTGTCCAGCATCATGCTGCATGCGAGGAGAGTCTAGAAGCCAACAGGGTAGAGCAGGGCGAGCCAGCGGAGAAGAAGAGACCTTCCGACAATGGTTCCGACCAAGAACGGAAGAAGAGCCAGTGCAACGGGGATTCGCCGCACTGACCACGTCCCTTCACCGACTACACCCCCCTCACGGTGGCCCCCGAACAGATCCTATCCAAAATCTGGGATGAGCAGTACGTTTGGTGACCACCCAGGATGCGCTCTGATCCCCGCAGGTGCAACCAGAACAAGTACTGTCACTTTCACCGCGACCACAGCCACAACACCTCCGAATGCATCCAACTCATGGACGAGATCGAGTCCTTGATCAAGTGTGGCTATTTAGGATGGTATGTGCACCGGAACAAAGACCGCCTGAGGTGCCGTGAACGAAGCCCCAATCAGCCCATCAACAACAAGCTAAATGGGCTGGAGATCAATGTGATCACTGGAGGTCTCGGAGCGGGCGGAGTGAGCACCCAGAACCGATGCAGCTATGCTCGGAGGGTGCTCCAGGTTGAACGGTCCCTAGCACCTCGACCAACCCCTTATCCATCGAGTCCGGCACGCACACGATCCGAGGAGGCTATCACCTTCTTGGACGATGACCTTGTAGGAGTTACAACTCCGCACACTGATGCGTTGGTCATTTCGGTCACCATCAACCATTGTAATGTGCGGCATATCCTCGTGGATAATGGAAGTGCATCGGATGTGTTGGCGTACGACTGCTTTGTCATTATGGGTTTGAAGGCCGAGCAGCTGACCCCACTAGAATCGCCTCTGTTTGTCTTCTCTAGAGTCTCTGTGCGGCCGATGGGTCGAATCCATTTGCCCATCTCCTTAGGAACAACTCCGAGGAATCTAACCAAGATGGTGGAGTTCCTCGTCATCGAAAGCATGCCAGAGTACAATGCCATCATTGGCAGAGGCCTAATCGGCCGCATCAAAGCTGTACCCTCATCGCTGCACCAGAAAATGAAGTTCCCAACTCCACAAGGCATCGGAGAGGTGCTCGGAAGCCAACACGAGTCTCAACAATGCTATGTTCTCTCCTTGAGAGACAAACAGCCCACTGAAGACTCAGTGGCTCCGCAAGTGCCGCCCAGTGAACCCTCCACCAGTCGTGGCACGCTTGTTGAGGACTTGCTACCTGTACAGGTGGACGATGACCTCGACTATGTCCTCTACATTGGCGCCCTGCTACCAAAAGCCGAACAGCAACGCTATAAGGCTTTTCTGCTCGCCAACTTGGACGCGTTCGCATGGTCGGACGACGAGCTGCCCGGTATCCCCCCAGCGGTGATGACCCACCACCTGAATTTGGATCCAAGAGTACCACCTGTCCAGCAGAGGTGGCGACCTATCAACTGAGAACGCCAGTCCGTGATCTACGATCATGTCGTCAAAAGTCAATCAATTGGGCTACTTCGAGAAGCCCAATTCCCCAGGTGGATCGCCAACGTGGTCCTCGTCCACAAAGCCAACGGGAAATGGCGCGTGTGCGTGGACTACAAGGACCTCAACAAGGCAATGCCCAATGACAACTTTCCCTTGCCGCACATAGACCAGCTGGTAGACATGACTTCTGGGCACGAGCTTCTCAACTTCTTGGATGCCTACTCTGGTTATCACCAGATCAATATGCATCCACCGGACCAAGACGCCACTACGTTTGTAACCGACCTCGACCTCTACTATTTCATCAGAATGTCATTCAATTTGAAAAATACAGGCGCGACTTACCAGCGACTGGTCAATAAGATGTTTGAGCAACAGATCGGGTGTAACATGGAGGTTTACGTCAACAACATGTTGGTCAAAACACGCCCAAGCACCAATCACATTACCAATCTAGAGTAAACTTTCGCCACCCTGTGAAGGTACAATATAAAGCTCAATCCAGTGTGTGTTCGAAGTGCGCTCGGGGAAATTCCTCGGCTTCCTCATTTCCAACCGAGGAATAGAGGCCAACCTCGAGAAGATCTGAGCCATACTAGAGATGAGCAGTCTGAAGACTATACGTGACGTCTAGTGGCTCACTGGACGCCTCGCGGCCCTCAATCGCTTCATGTCCAGAGTAGTGGAAAGGAGTTTCAACTTCTTCAAGTTGCTGCTGTTGGATCGAGATGGCACTTTAGTTGTCCTAGAGGGGGGTGAATAGGACATCTCGGGCTTTAAAAAATTATCTGAAAACTAGATAACACTTAATAGAGTTGTTAGTAATCAGTGTGATGTGTGTGAAACAAGTGAAAACTTGGCGGAATCAGTCACACAAAAATGCACAAGGATTTTATCTTGGTTCGGCCCTTCCCACATGGAAGTCCTATGTCCAGTCCCCAAGAAACCACTTCGAATTTCACTAACTGTCAAGAATACTTGGCCTTCTCTCAAACCTGAGAGGTATTACAAACCCACTTGCTCCAAGCACGTCTTCCCATTACCAAGGGATACAAAAACTACCTACACCTATAGATCTTTCCTTCACAAGAGGGGCACTGTAGGGAACAAACCCCCTGTGGGTTATCTTACACAGAAGTGAAAATACACTTGTGTGTTTGCTTAACAGAATTAGCAAACACAGAGAATCAGAAAGAGAAACAGATGGAAATGAGTCTCTAGCTCTTTATGAAACTGAGAAGGTGGACAAAGAGAAATTTGCAATACAGATTGCCACCCAAGAGGACAAGACTTCTTTGAATCAAAGAGGAGCAAGGAAGTCAAAGACTGAGGAGTAGCTTTCTCTCGTTGTAATGGCACTTCTTGCTTTGGCTTTCAAAATCGAGTGGAGTGTGTGTCTAGTCTTGTATTCTCTCTGTGTATCTTGGTTTGAACTTTAGCTTCTCAATATACATAAGCTTCAAATATCTTCCCATTTGAATTTGACCGTTGGAAGCTAGCCATTTGAAGGATATCCGTTTGAGCCTTGGATGTTGATGTCTTTGAGATTTCTGTCATGACAATCATTCATTTCAGCTCTAGGGGTTCCAATGTCTTCATGCTATGTGGGTAGCTTCATGGCTTGATAGACAGCTTCAAGGAAGTTCTGTAAGTGTCATGCTCAAGGCTGAAGGCTTAGGCATGTTTCATTAAATGTTCTGCAAACCTGAAAGGACAAGACGGACGCATATACCTCCATACATACATTAAGAGGTAGGTGAAATAAAAGTATATAAAGTATGAGGAAGTTTAGATAGAAGTTCAAAACATTTAAGAATGAACAGACAGTTGCACACGATCTCTTTCTAAAAGTCATGGAGTTTCTGATAGTGGCAGGTAGGTGTAGACACACGAATTTGGCTCCACCGCGGGCAAATTTCATGTTGCGCCATAACACCACAAATGGCCCTCTTTTTGCCTTGCAAGAATGTTTTCCCCATCATTCTGGATCACCCCTTTCTTCCCCGGTGCTTCCCCTTCATTTCCATGGCCCCTTAGGAATTATAGGCATCAATTCCATGTCGCGACGGGTATGGCAGCCGCGTCTCTAAAGGCGTCCAGTAACCCAGACACGATTCAGGATACCTTGGCTTAACGCGACGGCCTTCATGGGCGGGACCTTAATGCGACAGGAAATTCGGCCGCGACTATATGCTTAACACGTCAGCCCTGCACGACGCGACAATGAATTCTTATATTATTTATAGAAACTACCCTTTTCATGAACGCGTCCACCATTGGCGACGCGATACCACTTCCACTTTTGGCAACATTTTTATAAATAAAATTAGGAAATCATATCGCGTCGTGTGATGCCGACGCGATTCAGTATGTAGTCGCGTCCCTCCTTCCGAATGCAATTCAAAGTCGACTATGCATAGTCGCGTCCTGCTCCAGGACGCGATTCAAAGTCGACTGTGGCCCAGAAAGTCATCGCGCCCAGACCCGTAATCATGAGAAAATCCTGTAATCGTGTCCTTGTCAGCAAATGCGATTCAGAGAGGTCGTCATAATTCCACTTCAGGGGATAGCGCATGTAAGCCCCATGCCTCGAAAGTTGCCCCTAAAGTAATCGCGTCGGCCAAGGCTGTCTTGTTTCAACACGAGGCAGCCCTGACTGACGTGATTATGTTCCTTATCGCGGCGTCCTGACAAGACGCGATTAAGAAGCATGGCGGAAATCATGCACCTATCTCATCAAACCGACCTTGTGAATCGCGGCCTGCCACCTAGACGCGATTCAATTCAAGTCGCAGCGCGCTGTCCTGATGCGATTCTAATCGCGGCCTGCCACTCGGACGCATTTCACTCTAAAGGTCGCATCCGCTATACTGGACGTGATTCTAAGATTTCACCTCTATAAATAGATTCCCGAGGGTCATTTGTAGAGGGGGGTCCACTCAGAGCGGCGAAGCCCTGCCGGATTCCCGCTTCGACGTCCGAACCCGGGGGTACCTTCCACTTCGCACCATCCATCTGATCTCCTAGAGCCCGATGCCGTCTTCTTCCGTCTTTCATGGAAACTGGAGCAAGGCGGGAGCGACGTTCTTCCTCCTCTTCCTCCGTCCGTTCAACGGCCATGCCACCACGCCGCACACCATTTAGGGAAGCACCCCCTCCCCTCTCCCCTTTTAATTTACATTCTATCTCCTCTAGGTCCCACATGGCCTTATACTTCTTTTTTTTTTACATACACACACATGCATGCATACACACACACACACCTACTTCTTAGGGGTTTAAAAGACACCACACGGTAAGTTGTTCCCCTTGCCGTTCATTCTTTTATTTCATTTTTTTCGAATTGCATACTACACATTATTTGGCTAATCCCCTCTTCTTTTCTTTGTCTTCTTTTTTTGTCAGGGTAATCAAACGAGGAAACCACCCTCTACCGCGGCCAGCCGTGCTCATAGAGGAAGAAAGGACCCACACCCTCGCGCAATCTCCCCACGCTCCAAAAGGTATTTCTCACGATCACTTCTTCCATCTCGCACCCCTCGTCGTGCATTCTCCATTCGGCACCCTCGCGTGCCTGGTAATCACGATCTTTTTATTTTCCGTTATTTCCCGCTTTTCACTCCATATCCACACACCACATTTTCTTCTTCTTTTTATTTTCCACCCGCCCCTCTTTGTGGGCGCCTCGGAGTCTTCACCTTAATAACGAACTCTAAAAGTGGTATCCACATATTGACGATCACGGTGGGACTTCTTTTTGCATTTTCCATTTGATTAGCCCCTCCTTCGTGCCCCACGCGGCACTCCCCTTTTGTATTTATTTTATATCCTGCAAGCATGTGGTGTATTTGATTTATTTTTAGTTTTTTTTCCTCCCTTTTTTCCTTCTTACACATCTCCTGTTTTCTGCATTTTTTGTTCCCGGGTGGCCTTTTGGAATCGCGTCCAAAACAGAGGACGCGATTCAGTGTCTCCTAACGCGTCCTCCTTACTGGACGCGTTTCACTGCCCTGTCGCGTCGACCACAGAGGCTGACGCGATCCTGTCGCATCTGGGTATCCGGACGCATCTCTGACTTCTGTCACGGCGGCTCCATTCGCCGCATCTCTATATATCTTATTTTTTATTTCCTGCACATCCTCTCTATTGCTGCTTATTTACTACTTTCCTTTTGATATTTCTTGGTGCCTTCTGGAATCACGTCCAATACGGAGGACGCGATTCATTGTAGATAACGTGGCCGGCTAGCCGAATGCGTCCTGTTGTGTTGTCGCGGCGGCCTACGTCGACGCTTCTCTATTGTCGCAGTGGCCGAGGCTGACCCGTTTATATTCCTGTTATCGCGGCGGCCAGAGCCGACACGTTTCTGCCTGACAGTCCATCCACAGGGACCAGGCGCGGCTCTGTCAGCCTTTCTGAGGCTTGTAGATCCGCGTCCCGGTGACTGGATGCGATTTAGTTTGTATCGCGGCGGCTGTCCCTACTGCGATTCAAACTGCTGACAGAAACGCGCCCCCTCTGCCGTATTGTTTTCATATAACTTGTGCATACAGGGCATTTTTTTTTGCATCGGTCGGGGGACCTCCTTCCCTCATATCCTAGGCTCCACACACCCTTCCGGTGAAGGCAAGCTCTCCATTGGGCATTCCGTCCCTTTGGACTAGCGAACCTTCTCCTGGAACCCCGTAAGACTCCGTACCCCGTGGATTCCCTTACGGCGGACCGAGCTGGTGGTGCCCTTCCAATGACCCGGGTTTAGATATCTATTGTGTGGTGAGAGGTGATTCTAGTTGCACCCCGAAGTACTCATACTCTACCCAACTAGGATCTCACCTGGAGTGACACAATGATTTTTCAATCCATTAATTAATTGTGAAACTCCTAAAAAGAAGCGCTAAGCATTCTAACTTGTTCGAACCATCTTTGATTGATTAATCTTTGTACAACTTGTTTGTCTGCTTGCCTTGTTAAAATGGACCAATATTATCATGCCAATTTTTATTATGAGGACTATGAGGATAATGTCGCATCTCCATCTTTTCAATCTCATGTCCGTCCATCTCACCACTGTGAGGGACAACCTTCCACCTCCTATGGTTACGTGCACACACCGCGCACTAACCAATCTGATGTCCCTCCATACATCACTCCAATCAAAACCCAGCGAGAGCTTCCCCCCCGCCAAGATCCCACTGTGCAGACTGTCCTGTATGCCCTGGATCAACTCACCCCTTAACAGCTCAATTTCATACAATCTTTAGTTGAGGGTGTGACTCCTTCTCCCTCTCCTTCTTCCTCTTCTTCTCCCTCTCCTTCTCCCTCTCCTTCCTCTCCTTCTTCCTCTTCTTCTCCCTCTCCCTCTCTGTCTCCCAGGCACCCACCTTTGTACATTCCGGCGACTTCGCCACATTCCCCTGTACATTCTTCATCACCTCAGCCCCCTGGCCAATTTCACTCTCGTGCTCCGATCTGTAAAGATCGTCCCTCGAGAAGGCCTTCTATTTCAAGGCCGCCCCCATGTACTCTCTCATTTGCCCAGCAGCGACCTACTCCAATCCAACATGCTCTTCTCCAAAAATTGAATAATTTGGAGAATCAAATAAATAAGCTTTCAAATCCCATGGGTGACCCCATTGCCGCCATGTCGGCTCTCCCACAGATTTATATTCATCCTTCGAAGATGCCAACGTACCGATTGTACAATGGCACGGGTAACCCCTACCTTCATGTCAAGGAGTTTCTCTATGAGTCCTCGCATTGGCAGCGAGATCCCATCACTTGGCATTTCTGTTTAGAAAATCTCTTGACAGCCCTGCACTCGAATGGTCTACTCTCTAGAACCAAGTGAGGCAGGAGACTTCTGCCCTCTGCATAAAAATTCCTTCAAAGGTACAAAGACCATGTTAGCCCTTATCTCTGATGACCAAACTGTCCCCATAATAATATTTCCATTTATTTATATATAATTTTGATGATTAACAAAATAACACTAATAGATTTCTTGAGCCTTGAGAACAGGAAGCAAAAGAAAAATGAAAGATCAAGACAATCTGGTAAGTCCCATCATTTCTATCTAAGTCCCTGTAACGACTTCTTTGATAAGCAGAACGACTCTTTGACCGGAGCACTCGAATCGTTACGTAACGATTTCTTTAGAACTCGCAACGACTCTCTAGCCGTAACGACTTCTTTAGACCTCGTAACGATTTCTTTAGAACTCGCAACGACTCTCTAGCCGTAACGACTTCTTTAGACCTCGTAACGATTTCTTTAGAACTCGCAACGACTCTCTAGCCGTAACGACTTCTTTAGACCTCGTAACGATTTCTTTAGTCGCAACGATTCTCGCCGTAACGACTTCTTTAGACCTCGTAACGACTTCTTTAGTCATAACTCGCGCAACGACTTCTTTGTTAGTCATAACGATTTCGCGCAACGACTTCTTTATTAGTCATAACGATTTCGCGCAACGACTTCTTTGTTAGTCATAACGATTTCGCGCAACGACTTCTTTATTAGTCATAACGATTTCGCGCAACGACTTCTTTGTTAGTCATAACGATTTCGCGCAACGACTTCTTTGTTAGTCATAACGATTTCGCGCAACGACTTCTTTATTAGTCATAACGATTTCGCGCAACGACTTCTTTGTTAGTCATAACGATTTCGCGCAACGACTTCTTTGTTAGTCATAACGATTTCGCGCAACGACTTCTTTGTTAGTCATAACGATTTCGCGCAACGACTTCTTTGTTAGTCATAACGATTTCGCGCAACGACTTCTTTGTTGGTCATAACGATTTCGCGCAACGACTTCTTTTATTAGTCATAACGATTTCTTGCAACGATTTCTTTAGAACGCGCAACGACTTCATAAGTTATCACAACGATTTCTTTACAGTTCATAACGACTTGCTATAACTCATAACGATTTCATAAGTTATAAGTCAGCAAGATTCTCTTTATCGAATTTCTTGATGCATCAGTATAATGCTTTTTAATAGCGTTGAAAAGTCAAAGTCATATCTTGTCCGTTGACTGCTTTGCATTAAATGCTCTCCGATCGTATCTCCCATGCATGCAGACAATATCTTCCATTTCTATGCTACTCTGTCTACGTACTTTTCTTGGACAGAAAGGAGCTTTGCTATATACTGCAATATCTGTTCCATTCAACTAACAATAGACAGCAGTCCTAGCTGTCTTCTATTTATTGATGATATGCTTACAGATATCTGACAAGACTCATCTGGACAACGTTGGACACAAGATACAAAGTTCTATGACATCTCTTTGGCGTGTAAAAGACTGACGATCAGAAGCTTCCTCAGTAACCAGTCTAACGTACACAAGGATAAGAGACAACGGCACTTCAACGTTCGAATTTGAATCAGCAGCTTAAATAGAAGACTCAAGACGAAAAGAAGAACAACTGATAGAGCAACATCGCTTGATTTAGAAGAAGAAAGGAAATCCATCTCTCAATCTTTAGAACTTTGAAGAAGAGCGAAGCCTCCACTCCAAACCTTGTTCTAAGCTCTTAGCTCTCTGTGCTCAAAGGAATCTTCTCATTTGTAAGAGCCTGTGTGGTCCTTGGAGAGAAAAACCTTGTTAAATCTCTTTCTCTCTCGGGGCTTAGGAGCTTCAGGTTGTAGCTGGTCAAGCTAGAATCTGAAGCCTGTTTTCACAACCTTTTTCTGATTAGTGTGTGTTCCCTTCTGGACGAAGGAAGACCTGGTGGTATCCAGGGTGGTTGTTGTTCCCTTCTGGACGAAGGAAGACCTGGTGGTATCCAGGGTGGTTGTTGTACCCTTCAGGTTGAAGGAAGACCAGTTGAGGCTGGGTGTAAGGATCCTTAAGGGGGATTGTACCCTTGGTAGTAAAATCCTGAGGTATTGCTCAGGGACTGGACGTAGGTCTCCTGTGGAGAGGAGTTCCGAACCAGGATAAAATCCTGTGTCTTGTGGTTGTGTTTTGTGTGATTGTTGTCTTGTTTGCTCTAACTCTAACCTTGTTATTAAGTTGTGCAATCTTTTCAGTAAACAGGTTTTAATCAAACATCGAAGTTTTAATAACCCATTCACCCCCCCTCTGGGCTAGCTAGCTGGGCAACAAGTGGTATCAGAGCCCGTCTCTTCGACAAAGAAGAAGATCCAACGATCTGAAGAGCAAAGATCAATGGCAGCCCAAAGTCACTTCGAAGGTCAGTCTGTCAACAGACCTCCCTTGTTCGATGGTGAAGATTATACGTATTGGAAGACCAGGATGGAATACTTTCTACAAGGCCACGATTATCAAATCTGGTCAATAGTGGAAGAAGGTGATCTGGTCGTCACAAATGAGAAAGCACAATGGACAGATGAAGATAGAAAGAAAATCTCTTTGAACTGTAAAGCTAAGAGCATTCTATGTTGTGCTCTAAGCAAGAAAGAGTTCAACAGAGTTTCAGCATGCAAATCATCCATGGAAATGTGGGAAAAGTTAAAGATCACATATGAAGGTACAGACAAAGTAAAGGAGACAAGAATCGACATTCTTGTCACTCAGTATGAAAGATTTCAAATGCAAACAGGTGAGTCTATTACCCAAATGTTTAGTAGATTTACTGACATTACTAATGGCCTAGCAAGTCTAGGAAAGTCATATGAAAATGCAGATATGGTAAGGAAGATTCTCAGATCCCTGCCATCTTCATGGACGGCAAAGGTCACAGCTATCGAAGAAGCTAATGATCTTAAGAAAATGTCAGTAGAAAAACTCATTGGGTCTCTCATGGCCCATGAAATAAACATGGAAAGACTAGGAGAATCCTCCAGTAGAAAGAAGCAGTCAAATGCGCTTAAAGCTAATGGGGACTCATCAGAAGAATCCTTAGATAACAGTGAAGATAGCAAAGATAGTGATGATGAAGAAGCCATGCTCTCAAGAAGATTGCAGAGAATCTTGGCAAAGAAGAAGAAGTTCCAGTCTGGTAGGAGGTACTTCAAGAAAAACAAAGATCTCAAGAGACCAGATGGAAAAGATCAGAAGAGAATGAGCCACTTTGCTATGAATGCAAGAAACCTGGACATATCAAGGCAGACTGTCCAATGTTAAAGAAAAATGATCACAAGAAGAAGGACAGCTCCAAGAAGTTCAGAAGATTCAAAAAGAAAGCCATGGCAGCTGCATGGGACAACAGCAGCGACTCAGATAGTGAGTCAAGCTCGAGCAGTGAAGGTGAAGAAGCCAACTTGGCTCTCATGGCGAATACCGAGGATAAGGTAACATCTGATTCTTCTTTCGATTCCTGTAATGACTCAGATTCGGATAATTTGGAAAGTGCATTTAATGAACTCTACAATAAGTATAAAGAAGTGTGTAAACTACTTAAGCTAAGCAAGAAAAATATCACATGTCTCGAAAATACCAACTCAGATTTAAAATCTGAAAACGAAGAACTAGAAAAACAAATAGTTGAGCTTAAGAGAAGAAATGAACTATTATGTGAAAACTTAAAAGACAAGAACAGAAAAATCACTGACCTAGAAAAACAGGAAAACTCAGATGATTTAAGAAAAACTGTAAATGAATTAAATGAAGAAAACAATACTCTAGCAAGCACCCTAGAAAAATTTACCAATGGTAAAAACTCTTTAATATTAAAAGGTGCTAGAGATCGGGTAAAAAGAAAAATGGATTAGGATATACACCCCCAGATAATGAAGAAACCATAATATACCCTAAAACATATCCAACACCAAAATTTGTACCCGAACAAGATGTAGCATACAAAGCTGATTTCAAATACATAGAAAAAGTAACTAAGTTATCCTGCTGCAGTCACTGCAACAAGTTAGGACATATTAAAATGACATGCCCAACAAGACATAAAAAATGGATATTAAAAGGTAAAGTTGATGATACTAACCAATCAGGACCCAAAAGAATTTGGGTACCTAAAGCTTGATGTTCTCATTTCAGGTTAACCCTCGAGCATCCAAATGGTATTTGGATAGTGGGTGCTCAAGGCATATGTCAGGCAACAAGAAGATATTTGTTGATCTCCAAGCTGAAGAAGGTACAGTCACCTATGGAGATAATGGAAAAGGGACTGTGATAGGAAGCGGGTCTGTGAACATCAAAGGAAAATCAGTCATAAAGGATGTAATGCTGGTCAAAGGGTTAAAGCACAATCTCATCAGCATCAGCCAGTTGTGTGACAAAGGCCATCAAATTCAGTTTCAAGAATCAAAATGCAGTATCTTAAAAGATGGTGCAGTCATATTTGAAGCCTACAGAGAAAGAAATTTGTATGTTCTATATCTCGATGAACTCAAGGATCAAGATGTGTGTTTGGCAGCTAGCAAAGATAAATCAACTGAGTTGTGGCACAGAAGATTGGGCCACTGCAGCTTGGATGGGCTGAACAAGCTCAGAAAAAGAAAACTAGTTGAAGGACTGCCAAAGGTAAATTTCAGATTGGATAGCATTTGCAGACCTTGTGCAAGAGGAAAGCACACCAAGAGCTCCTTCAAATCAAAGACTGTAGTAACCACCTCAAAGCCCTTAGAACTACTTCACATGGATTTATTTGGGCCAATGAGGACTACCAGTTTGGGAGGAAAGAATTTTGGATTTGTAATAGTTGATGATTATTCAAGATTCACTTGGGTATCCTTTTTAGAGCACAAAGATGACACATTTGAAAATTTTGTCAGCTTCAGTAAGAAAGTTCAGAAAGATCAGAAATTCTCAATTGTCTCTATTCGATCAGATCATGGTGGTGAGTTTCAGAATGAAAAGTTTGCGAAGTTCTGTGATGATCAAGGAATTGAGCACAACTTCTCAGCTCCAAGGACACCTCAACAGAATGGAATTGCTGAGAGGAAAAACAGAACTCTTTTGGATATGGCTAGATCAATGTTATCAGAATATGATCTGCCAAGATATTTCTGGGCCGAAGCTATCAACACTGCATGTTATATCATAAATAGAGTGATGATCAGGCCAATTCTGAAAAAGACTGCTTATGAACTCTACAAAGAAAAGAAGCCAAAGATTAGCCATTTCAGAGTATTTGGATGTCCTTGCTTCATCCATAACAATGGAAAAAGGGACATTGGTAAGTTGGATGCCAAATCAGATGAAGGCATTTTCATGGGGTATTCCTCTAAACCTAAAGGTTATAGAGTTTTCAATAAACGTTCCTTATTAATTGAACAATCAGTACATGTTATTTTTGATGAATCTAACCCTTCCTTGAAAAAGGAAGAAATTAGTGACATTGATGATGCAGATGTCTTGTCCGAAAAATTAAAGAAAACTTCAATTAAGGACAAAGAGGATCCAACTCTGGAAGAACTGCAGCAAACAGAAATCCAACATAAAGATCTTCCAAAGGAATGGAGACATCAGAAAGATCACCCTCCTGAAAACATCATTGGTGATCCATCTGTAGGGGTAAGAACTAGAGGTAATGTAATTCCATGCGACTATTTAGCATTTGTTTCTCAAGTAGAGCCTAAGACAGTCAATGAAGCTTTATCTGATGAATCTTGGATACTAGCCATGCAAGATGAACTAAATCAGTTCAAGAGAAACCAAGTATGGTCACTTGTTCCTAGACCATCCAATCATTCAGTTATTGGCACCAAATGGGTGTTCAGAAATAAACTGGATGAGTCTGGAATAATCTTAAGGAACAAAGCCAGATTGGTGGCTCAAGGCTACTCCCAAGAGGAAGGCATAGATTTCGATGAAACTTATGCACCTGTAGCTAGACTTGAGGCCATTAGGATTTTACTTGCTTATGCATCCGCACTTGATTTAAAACTTTTTCAAATGGATGTCAAATCAGCCTTTTTAAATGGTTTCATCAAGGAGGAAGTTTATGTTGAACAACCTCCAGGTTTTGACGACTCTGAATTTCCAAATCATGTATTTAAACTACATAAGGCCTTATATGGTCTAAAGCAAGCTCCTAGAGCCTGGTATGAAAGGCTCAGTAATTTCTTATTAAATCATGGTTTCACTAGAGGTAAAGTAGATAGTACATTATTTATAAAATCTAAAGTTAAACATATACTTCTTGTACAAATCTATGTGGATGATATTATTTTTGGATCTACTGATGAATCTCTTTGCAAGTACTTTGAAAAGCTTATGCAGGGAGAATTCGAAATGAGCTTGATGGGGGAGTTAAGCTACTTCCTTGGATTGCAAATCAAGCAAGGGAAGGATGGCACTCATATCTGTCAAGCAAAGTACACCAAAGAGCTGTTGAAGAAATTTGGATTTGAAGATGCAAAGCCATTATCAACTCCAATGAGCACATCAACCAGAATGGACAGTGATCAAAAAGGTAAAAGGGTAGATCAAAAGAATTATCGAGGTATGATAGGATCATTACTTTACTTAACTGCCAGTAGACCAGATATTCTGTTCAGTGTATGCATGTGTGCTAGATATCAGGCAGACCCTAGAGAGTCTCACTTAATCTCTGTAAAAAGAATATTTAGATACTTAGCTAGAACTCATGATTTAGGTCTCTGGTATCCTAGATCTTGTGAGATAAATCTAATAGGATATTCAGATGCTGATTATGCTGGTTGCAAAGTAGATAGAAAAGCACCAGTGGATGTTGTCAGTTTCTTGCAGGATGCTTAATATCATGGACATCCAAGAAACAAAATTCAGTAGCTCTATCAACAGCTGAGGCGGAATATGTTGCTGCTGGAAGTTGCTGTACACAACTTCTTTGGATAAAGCAACAACTTGAAGATTTCGGCATTCACATCAAATCAATTCCTCTATTGTGTGATAATACTAGTGCCATCAACCTCACCAAAAATCCAGTTCAACACTCAAGGACGAAACACATTGAGGTAAGATATCATTTTATTCGAGACCATGTAGCTAGTGGTAATTTAGAAATTTCGTTTATAGATACAAATGGTCAATTGGCAGATATCTTCACAAAAGCCCTACCTGAAGAGAGATTTACATCTCTTAGAAGGGAACTAGGGATGTGCAATTTGTGAAAGAATTTCTGTGATTTTATTGACATATAAATTTTTCAGATTAAATGAAAAGTTCTCTCTCCGTTAAAGTTAACAAAACTCTGGTTATCTATATGCTTTGACCGCTTCTGTGTAGAAAGTTGTTTGACTTGTCAAACCTTTTTGTCGCTTTCTACCTTTGCCGCCTTTTGGCGCTCCCGTCATTAAAGTAATATTAATTTATCCAAACCGTTTTGAGATCGATTCGCCTTCCACCTTTACCCTTTTTATTCTCTATCTGTTCACCTAAAGCTGATGCCCTAACGATTTTGGGATCGTCTCTCTGCAACTTTCGAAGCCTTCTTCTCTTCCCGCGAAGAACTCCTTCGAAAACTTCCGTCCCTTCCATCATCCTCCCTTCCAAAATCCTTTCTTCTCTGCACCCATGGCCGCTCCGTTGATCTCCGGAAGTGTTGGGGGCTACAGTGCTGAGTATTTATCCCCAAGGGAGCAAGAAAGATTTACTTTTGTGAAGACAAAGATTTGCGGAAATAAGGCAGTGGATGTTCAGAATCTTGAGAAGAGTGGCATGGCCAGGCTAGTTGATACTCTAAGAAGATCGCAGTGGATGGATGTGGTCACCTTCAGTGAGTAAGCTACCCGATCTGGTAAAAGCCTTCTACGTCTGTCTGAAGTCAGAAGCAGATGGATCCCTTGTTTCCTCTGTCAAGGGTATCCAAATCAGAATAACCCCTGAGTTGTTGCGTGATCTGTTTGGAGTAAAGACCTCCGGATTTAGTGGCATTCACTCTGTGAATGATGAAGTCAAAGGTCTCGGGATTATCGGTCCAGGATTCAAGTTGAAGGATGGGAAGCTTGATATTAATCAGATGTCCGCGTTCAACCGGTTGCTGCACTTTATAGTCTGCCAAATCTTAGTTCCCCGTAGTGCTACCTTTTCTTCATGCACTAGGGCAGATTCGGACATAATGTTCTGGGCAATCCAGAACAAAGAGATAAACCTGGCCGCCGTGATAACTGAGCGAATGATGGTTGCACATGCTCAGATATGGGAAACAAAGAGCAAGTTGAATGTTTCCCTTCCGTATGCCCATCTTCTGACCAAGATTTTCAAGCATTTTGGAGTAGATCTGTCAGGGGCGGTAGCTGAAAAGATGGGCCAGTCTATAAGGTCCAGAAACCTGAAGAAAAGTGGTTTTTCAGTGCAAGAAGGAGTTTGGTCGAAATCCTCTGTGGCTGAAGGAGAAGCAGTTATTGCAGATATTCCAGACGCAGTAGAAGCAGAGCAAGCAGCAGCAAGTAGACCTGATGAAGAAGTTATGGCAGCAGGCCATACTGAAGAATTTGTTGCAGATGTTGAGGTACAAGCAGGTACTCAACAAGATGTTGTCTTGGAAGAAGCTCCTGCTCAGGGGGAGCAAGAAAGCACTGAAGTCCCTGCTCCCATTCAGGGGAGCTTGCTGAGAATGAAAGGCCAGAGACTGAAGCCGTTTCTGAGAAAGCTGCACCTGCTCAGGCCACTCCAGCTCCAGCCTTGGTTGATGCTAGTGAAGGCCCAAGTGCTGCTATAAATCTTGAGGAACCTGCCTCTCAGCCAGGAAAGCAGAAAAGGGTTGTTCACAGGAGGTCAAGGAAGGGCCATAGAAAAGTCAAGTTGAAGCATGTTATGGCTTTGTTAAAAGCTCAGGGAGAGATGTTGGCATCAGTTCAGTCTGGTATTCAAGGAACTCGTTTCAAATCAAGAGTCAACCTCCTCAGATGTATCCTCAATAAGAAATGCAATGAGGTATTTCAATAAGGAAATGTCTGATATGAAGAAGTTGCTGGCTAGTATTTCAAAATCTAGTGGTGTCCCTCCTGCACCTACTCAGAGCAGTCCAGCTGAAGTTCCTAGGCCACCAGGGCCTCAAGCTGAAGTTCCTAGGCCACCAGGGCCTCAAGCTGAAGTTCCTAGGCCACCAGGGCCTCCAGCAGAAGTCTCAGGGCCAACAGGGCCGCCAGCTCAGGAGTCAGGGCCATCAGGGCCATCTGTTGTAAGGTCACCCGGACCAGTGGCAGCCTCAGGGTCTTCAGGACCCTCCCTGCAGTCAGAGAAAGTCAGGCCAGAGGAAAAGAGCCAGTGTCAGTCTCCAAGGCCCCTGTTCCTTCATCTCTTGCCACTCCAACCCTCTCCACCCTTCATCTCCTCCTACTGCACCTCCTGCTCCACCAACCATCAACATCCCATGCCTCGCACCAAACCTTCCTCATCCTCTACTTCCTCTCAACCCTCCTTCTCACCTTCTCCAGCTCTCATCTCAGCTTCATCCTCATTAACTCCTCAACCTTCACCATTAAACCCAAACATCTCATCCTCAACCAACCTCTTCCTTTAATCCTAAACACTTGTTCTATCCTCCTACTCCTCCTAATTCTGTTACCTTTCCTCCATGAAACCTCTGCCTCTTGGTATTTTTGACACCAATGTTCCAGACCTTTTTGAAAGGAACACTCTCCTCACCATTCTTTCTACAGCCTCTCACATTCACAGGACTGACCCTCCTAGTCCTGTCTTCAAAAAGAGAAAAACCTCTTCCTCTCTAAGCACCCCTTCTACTTCTCTCTACCCTCCTTTATGGTACTCTCTTACCCTTGATCCTAAGAGAAGACCAATCTACAGAGAATACCTCCAGAAATGCATTCTTTCTACCATTTATGGTATTCCTTTTCTCAACCTCTCCGAGCACCTGGCCATTGTTCTTCCTTTACTCAGATATCTCAAGCTTTCAAATCCAAAATCTTGAGGGCACTGAGTTCAAGACAGAAGATCAGTGGGCCGCTATCAAAGGGAACAAGGCTCAGTACTCAAAATTCCTGACTGCAAGGGCCGAATCTATCTCCCTCAGAGCTCACCCACTCACCTTCTCTGAGTGGTTTCTCTTCCAGCACAAGAATTCTTGGGGCTCCTTCATTTTGAAGGAAATTCGCATTGCCAGAGCTTTTCAGCTATACAGTGACTTCTGCTACCTGAACAATCGTCCAGAAGTTCAGTTTTGTCAGTTCAACTCCAGGATTACTGTGCTGCAATCAGAATCCCCAATCAACCTTCCTCTTACAGTCGATTTTGTCTCCTTCAAAGTTGATTTTCCAGTGCTTCTGCCGAAGCTGCACTCGTTAGTGCTTAATTCAGATGCTGGATCTCAGGCTCTAGATATGTTTGCAAGGCAGCTGGGCCGGATGTCAGCCAAGCAGGGCCGATCACCCTCCTTCTGCGGTTCATCTTCAGAGAATATCACTCTGGCCGCATCTCTTCCCTGACCTTAGCTCCACTCATTTCTGAGTGTGAACGTCTCCTCTCATCAATGGGAGCTTCTATATCGGGCCTCTTATCAGCAATTGGAAGCTGTCAATCAGATCTGGTCAGTCAGAGGAAGCCGACTCTTTCTGCAGAAGCCTTTATGGATCTCAATTCCATCGCTCCCTTACCAGAGCTCTATGCTGTCTGGGCAGCTAGATATTCTGCCTTCTTTGCCCTAAAGCAGGATCTGTTAACTCAGCAACTTCACTATCCAATTTCCTTGGACAGATTTCTCCATAGGGCCAGTTTTGGCAAGAGTACCTACTTCAGATTTATTTTGGACAAAACTCAGTATGGAGAGTTCATAGAGCAGCAAAGGCAACTCTACATTCAGAGGAACATCCCTTCCATGGGACCCTCCTTCTCAGTTACCTTTGGCGTTTTCTGCAAACTTTTGAGGATCTTGAGATCAAGGCATGGGCTGTTATCTCACAGCATGCCTCCTTGTTATCTCCTTTGTATATCTTTCTCCATCTTAATAAAAATCTTTCTCTCTTCTTTGTCTCACAGCTTATCTTTTTGCCTAATGACAAAATGGGGGAGACAACTAACGTAAATCTGAAAAACATATTTCATTTTTTTATGATGTTAGTATATTTTGTCATCATCAAAAAGGGGGAGATTGATGACCAAACTGTCCCCATAATAAATATTTCCATTTATTTATATATTAATTTTGATGATTAACAAAATAACACTAATAGATTTCTTGAGCCTTGAGAACAGGAAGCAAAAGAAAAATGAAAGATCAAGACAATCTGGTAAGTCCCATCATTTCTATCTAAGTCCCTGTAACGACTTCTTTGATAAGCAGAACGACTTACTCTTTGACCGGAGCACTCGAATCGTTACCGTAACGATTTCTTTAGAACTCGCAACGACTCTCTAGCCGTAACGACTTCTTTAGACCTCGTAACGATTTCTTTAGAACTCGCAACGACTCTCTAGCCGTAACGACTTCTTTAGACCTCGTAACGATTTCTTTAGAACTCGCAACGACTCTCTAGCCGTAACGACTTCTTTAGACCTCGTAACGATTTCTTTAGAACTCGCAACGACTTCTTTAGTCGTAACGATTTCGCAACGACTTCTTTTAGTCATAACGATTTCGCGCAACGACTTCTTTAGTCTAACGATTTCGCGCAACGACTTTTTATTAGTCATAACGATTTCGCGCAACGACTTCTTTGTTAGTCATAACGATTTCGCGCAACGACTTCTTATTAGTCATAACGATTTCGCGCAACGACTTCTTTGTTAGTCATAACGATTTCGCGCAACGACTTCTTTGTTAGTCATAACGATTTCGCGCAACGACTTCTTTATTAGTCATAACGATTTCGCGCAACGACTTCTTTGTTAGTCATAACGATTTCGCGCAACGACTTCTTTATTAGTCATAACGATTTCGCGCAACGACTTCTTTGTTAGTCATAACGATTTCGCGCAACGACTTCTTTGTTAGTCATAACGATTTCGCGCAACGACTTCTTTGTTAGTCATAACGATTTCGCGCAACGACTTCTTTGTTAGTCATAACGATTTCGCGCAACGACTTCTTTATTAGTCATAACGATTTCTTGCAACGATTTCTTTAGAACGCGCAACGACTTCATAAGTTATCACAACGATTTCTTTACAGTTCATAACGACTTGCTATAACTCATAACGATTTCATAAGTTATGAAGTCAGCAAGATTCTCTTTATCGAATTTCTTGATGCATCAGTATAATGCTTTTTAATAGCGTTGAAAAGTCAAAGTCATATCTTGTCTGTTGACTGCTTTGCATTAAATGCTCTCCGATCGTATCTCCCATGCATGCAGACAATATCTTCCATTTCTATGCTACTCTGTCTACGTACTTTTCTTGGACAGAAAGGAGCTTTGCTATATACTGCAATATCTGTTCCATCTCAACTAACAATAGACAGCAGTCCTAGCTGTCTTCTATTTATTGATGATATGCTTACAGATATCTGACAAGACTCATCTGGACAACGTTGGACACAAGATACAAAGTTCTATGACATCTCTTTGGCGTGTTAAAAGACTGACGATCAGAAGCTTCCTCAGTAACCAGTCTAACGTACACAAGGATAAGAGACAACGGCACTTCAACGTTCGAATTTGAATCAGCAGTTTAAATAGAAGACTCAAGACGAAAAGAAACAACTGACAGAGCAACATCGCTTGATTTTAGAAGAAGAAGGAATCCATCTCTCTCAATCTTTAGAACTTTGAAGAAGAGCGAAGCCTCCACTCCAAACCTTGTTCTAAGCTCTTAGCTCTCTGTGCTCAAAGGATCTTCTCATTTGTAAGAGCCTGTGTGGTCCTTGGAGAGAAAAACCTTGTTAAATCTCTTTCTCTCTCGGGGCTTAGGAGCTTCAGGTTGTAGCTGGTCAAGCTAGAATCTGAAGCCTGTTTTCACAACCTTTTTCTGATTAGTGTGTGTTCCCTTCTGGACGAAGGAAGACCTGGTGGTATCCAGGGTGGTTGTTGTTCCCTTCTGGACGAAGGAAGACCTGGTGGTATCCAGGGTGGTTGTTGTACCCTTCAGGTTGAAGGAAGACCAGTTGAGGCTGGGTGTAAGGATCCTTAAGGGGGATTGTACCCTTGGTAGTAAAATCCTGAGGTATTGCTCAGGGACTGGACGTAGGTCTCCTGTGGAGAGGAGTTCCGAACCAGGATAAAATCCTGTGTCTTGTGGTTGTGTTTTGGTGTGATTGTTGTCTTGTTTGCTCTAACTCTAACCTTGTTATTAAGTTGTGCAATCTTTTCAGTAAACAGGTTTTAATCAAACATCGAAGTTTTAATAACCCATTCACCCCCCCTCTGGGCTAGCTAGCTGGGCTGCTAGCTGGGGCCGACGAGGCATTTGTATAATTTGCTGACCGTTGGAGGTCATGGCCACTCGCTTACAGTAATAGCCCTCCAGAGTCAGAGCAATTTAAAAAAATAATCATTTCCACTCTACTCTGAGGTTTCAAGCACTTCCTGGCCATGAACCAAATCACCTCCATGGAGGACTCCTACGATCTGGACTTTACCGTTCAAGCCCTTTAGTGGATTCCCCGATCGTAGAGCTATTTATCAAATTCAACCGAAAAGAAACGGATATTTGGGTACTCCATCCAAACCATCCACCTCCCACATCATATACCCTACACATACACTACACAGCTTACCACAACAACCGGCCACCCAGGCGTCCCACTGATTCGTCCTTTTCGACTCGCACACTCCACCGGCCCCTATGATGCCCCTATACAAGAGAAGCTCCTGCGCCCTAACGTTGCGCCTGCTCCGGCACCCATGCACCATGTTTCTGGTCTACGGAGGTCGATCCTGCCAATTACTCCTCCTGACAGCAAGAACCTTGCCGTCAAGTTCATGATGTTAGTTTTTTGGAGTATGAGGCCAGATTCGCAGAGTTGTCGAGGTCTCACAAACAAATCAAATACTTTCCCAAAAACCACAAAATGCAATATTCCCAAATCAACAAAAATTCAATCCCCCCAAAAATCCATAAAAATTCAAATATTTTTCCAAAATCCATAAAAATTCAAATACCTTAAAAAAATCCAAAAAAATTTCCAATGGTATTGCACATGGCAAGTAGATCCTGTCTATGCCTCGCATCAATTCTTCCAATCATCAGTTCCTCCAATCTTGCACTCCAAACTCCCTCATCCAAGACCCTTTATCCTCATGGTTAAAACAAACAAACCGAATGAGTTTTTGTTTAATGCTTTATTAATGCTCCAAGCCATGAATGTTGTTTTTCCATGATATTTGTGTTTTCTTGGCTAACGAGTTTTGAGTGCAGGATTCGAGTTACCTCATCCGGCAAACATCAGGCAGCTACTGCCCCCACCATCAAGTTATCTATAAGTATACTCTTAGAGGGGGTTGAATAGATCTGACACCAATAATTACTGCGGAAGCTTAAGCAATTCAAAATTACTTCGAATCAGAGATCAATTCAGACAAACAATTTACTGATCTGAAGTGTGGGTGTGTGTAGATGATGTGTGAAGCAATTAAACACTTTGTGTGAAAGCGAAATCCTATGCAAGCATCTAGCATAGACAAGCAGATCAAACCATTGCACAAAGGATTTTTAGGTAGTTTGGAAATCACACCAGTGATTCCTACATCCACCCCTCACACAGTGAGGCTCCACTACTCAAAAGAGTACAACTCACATAGGAGCACAACGACTCCAAACACCCTTGAGCTCGACGGCTCAAACACACAACCTGGAGCATAACGACTCCAAAAACTGAGCACAACGTCTCAAACCACAACAGGAGCACAACGACTCCAAATTGAGCATGACGGCTCAAACCACACATTGAGTGCGACGACTCACAAACAAGAGCTCGAAGGCTCACAAACTAGAGCTAGATCAAAGACAAAAGAAATCAGATCCTCTAGCAATGATCTGATTCACAGACTCAATCGTACATAGAAATCTGCACAGAACTTCATGCACAGATCTCACAGATGAAAGTGAGAAGAAGACTCCGAGAAATGGGTAAAATAAATGTAAATTGAATGTTCTTTGGTAAAGAAGTCTTGCAGACGCTTGAATTGAAGAGCCTTGATGGAGTTCTATGGAGATTCTCTTCAATTAGCGATACTTTGCTTTAAGGCATCTGAATTGCCAGAAATTCTTCTTCTGATGCTGCTCTTCAGTTGGATCTTCTCCCTTTCTCAGCACATCAAACTTCTCTCCAGAGATTGGCCTTGACTCCTATGTCCTTCCTCTGGAAAGGATGGCCTGCAGCTTCTGGAGATGGAGCAAGACTTGGAAGAGACCCTTTTGCTGCCAAAAACTTTTCTGGGAGTTGTATGGGCTTGGTTCCCTTTGGGGTACGAGGATAATGGGTTTTAATAGCCCCATATGTCCATAAGGTGCCTTGGGGTGCATGGGCATAGAAATATAGGTCAAATCCCTTGATTCCTAAGCAGCCATGTGTCTAGAAAAATTCTTGTTTTTGAGCTTCAGTCGAAGTGTGTCGACACACAGGCAGACTGTGTCGACACCACTGGCTTTAACTGTTCTGACTGCTTCCTGAGATAGTCATCTAGTGTCGACAAACAGGTGGACTGTGTCGACACCACTGGTTGCTTCTCTCAGAACATACTTCTGGGACAGTCAGCCAATGTCGACACACAGGTGGACTATGTCGACACCACTGTGACAAATTTGTGTAAACCTAAAAGTATAAAGTGTAAACCATTAATACAAGATATTATCATTAAAATGTGGGATATGAAACATCAAAAATATGTTGTTTAAGCATTGTTGTGATATGTATAAAATGTATAACATGTTCAATATGTCATCATCAAAATCAAGGTATGAGTGATGTTCATTGGTCATAATTAAAATACAACTTTAAGAAATTCCAAAACACACTCAACCCAACATTCTTCCTCTTTTTTATGATGACAAAATATATGCACAATCTCCCAATAGCCCAACTCCCTTGACTGCAATAACTCCCCTTGACCATATTCACCCTTTGAAATTTCTCCCATAAGAAACTTTCTCCACTTTAAAGAACTTTCTCCCCCTTTTTGACAACATCAAAAAGATAGATAAGAGAGAGAAACAAAGAATGGTAGGAGATCAAGAAATGTAGTTGTAGAAATGAAGGTTTAGGAATGATCAAAATAAGTGAGGCAAAGTGATATTGACATATGAGAGAAGTTATTGTGTTTGATATTGTGCCATAAAGTTTAATTATAAAGACACACTCAACACAAGGTACATCAAGATATAATGATCTGTATGTAGTTAAAATAAAGATACAAATGTGAAGTGAAGTGACCTATATGAGTGAGCAGAAGTATTTAACAAGGATGTTAGGAGCTTTAATTTTAGCACAATGTAGAATAATAGGTCTAATATCAGTATACATGAACTTTATTAAGGTCTTAAGCTTTTCCATCCTGTCAATTTGATTTTCTTTTATTTTTAACTGGGAAAGAATACAAGAATAAATTAGTTAAATCTCACTTTTTAGTGTAAGAGATCACATTGATCAGATGCAAGACCTATTGATTACTCAGTGGTTTAACTTTCATTATCTTATACAGAGTTGAAAACTTTGATTTTCACTTTTTGACATGAAACAAATCACTTTTTAGGTGAAATGGTCTGGTTACTCAGTAGTTCAAGAATTTGTATTACTCTGTTTATATCTTTCCAGATTGTTGATCATTTTCTTTTGATGCTTTACAGGAATATGTTTGCTTTGACTAGAAAAATCATGACTACGAATTTAGAAAAAGTATTCTTAACATGTGGTAAAAATGAAGCTTAAACATGCACATTGTAAATATTAAAGCCACTCATGTGCCTACAAGTATTTGGCAAGTCATTTTAAAAACATTCAGTATTAAGATTGTTTAACCTTGAAATGATAATGAGTCTTTGAAATTAAACTAAATGCACAATGAGTTTAGTTTCAATGTCTTAATTCTCTCATAAGAAAATAGCACAAGGACTCAAAAATTCTGATGAGTTTGGGGTTCAAGATAGACAAGTAATGTCAAGGAATGTGACAATGACTCCCCCTTTCATGTATCTCCCCTTCACAAGGTGAACATGAAGATTATTGAAGAAATATGAATGGAATGAAGTGAAAATAGAATGAACAAGAATATTTTATTGAAAGACAAAAATTCCCCCTCAACAATTGCATATAAGGCTCTTGATACTTAACGGAGACATATACTCATGCATAGTGAAAGTGTCCAGATAAGCCTGACTTGTCTTTCTTTAAATCACCATTTGATATACCAAGAATACCAATGCAATGTGAGAGTGAAGAATTTATTTGCAAGAACATGAAGACTTTTATTTGCAAAAAGAGATAGAAGATATTAAGAATGTGGAGATTTGCATAAACCAAGCTCTCTTCTTAAAGATAAGAATTTGTTTTCTGGAAGAGGCTTAGTGAAAATATCTGCAATTTGTTTTTCAATTTTAATGAAGTGAAGTTCAAAAGATTTCTTAGTGACCTCATCCCTTAGAAAATGGTGCCTTATTTCAATATGCTTAGTTCGTGAATGCCGAATTGGGTTTTTAGACAAATTTATAGCACTAGTGTTATCACACAAAATAGGAATACAACCCAATTTGTGATTATAGTCTAGGAGCTGATGTTTCACCCAAAGAACTTGAGTGCCACAACAACCAGCCGCAACATATTCAGCCTCTGCAGTGGATAGAGCTACTGAATGTTGCTTTTTGGAAGCCCAAGAAATTAAGCATCCACCTAGATATAAACACAAGCCACTAGTACTTTTTCTATCAAGTTACAACCAGCATATCAGCACACAGTAAGGAATTAAATCTAACTTGCAACCAGCAGGATACAAATTCCAAGTTCACAGTTCCAACAAGATATTTAAAAATCCTTTTGACAGTTAACATGTGACTTTCTTTAGGGTTGGACTTGAAACCTAGCACACATGCACACACTTATACTAAATATCTGGTCTAGAGGTGGTGAGGTAAAGTAGAGAACAAACTCATACCTCTGTAGGTCTTTGGATCTACTGACTTACCAAATGAATCTTTCTATAGTCTTACATTTATTGCCATTGGTGTGCTTGAATGCTTGAGGTGCTGAAAGTCAAACCTTTTCAGAAGTTCTTCACATACTTTGTTTGACTTATAAAAATCCCTTCACTAGTTTGATGTACCTGCAATCCCAAAAAGAATTGTAAGTCTCCATCAAACTCATTTCAAATTCAGTTTTCATGTGATCAACAAATTCAGTACACAATTCTTTATTTGTAGACCCAAAAATATGTCATCAACATAGATTTAGACAGTAATGATTGATTATTGACAATTCTTGTAAACAAGTTTGGTCTACATTACCTCTTGTGTAACCTTTATTCACCAAAAATGAGCTCAAATGGTCATACCAAGCTCTTGAGCTTGCTTAAGACCATAAAGAGCTCTATTGAGTTTGAAAACATGATCAAGATATTTTTAATTTTCAAATCCGGTGTGGTTGTTCTACAAAACATTTTCTTTGATATATCCATTCAGGAAAGCACTCTTCACATCATTTGATAAACTTTAAATTTCAGGGATGATGCAAAACAAGAAATATTCTCACAACTTCTAGTCTAGCTACAGGGGCATATGATTCTTCAAAATCAATTCAAACTCCTGATTGTGCCCATTGGCAACTAGTTAGCTTTTCCTAACAACCTATCCATTTTCATTCAATTATTTTTGAACACCCATCTAGTACCAATAATAGATTGGTCACTAGGTCTAGGTATTAATTCCCACACTTGATTTCTATCAAATTGATGAAGTTCATCATGCATTGCATTGATCCAATCCTCACTTGTTAGAGCTTCATCAATTGACTTGGGTTCAATTTGGGAAATTAGTTCTAGTGGGTCTTCATTTATTGCATTCAGAAAAGATGATCTAGTTCTAACTCTATCATGCACATTACCAACTACATTCTCAATTGGATGATCTCTTAAAAATCTATTTTCAGGAATTATCTCTTGGGATGCATTCAGTTCTGGAACAATATTACCAGAACCACTTGTGGTGGGCGATTGATTGTCCAAATTTTCAAATGGATCTTCATCCTCTTCAACAGTTGGTGAAGATTTGACAACGAAGTCATCCTCTTCATTATTTTAAAGAACCCTGCAAGATGTAGAGTCATCAGTTTGATATGAGTTTTCATCAAAAACTACATGTGGTGATTCTTCCACAGTTTTATTCTTGAGAATGTAAACTCTATAAGCTCTAGAAATTTCTGAATAGCCAAGAAAAATGGCTTCATGGCTTTTGGCATCAAATTTATCAAGATTTTCTTTATTGTTATTATGTACAAAATATTTGCAACCAAAGATTTTAAAATAAGGCAGAGTTGGCTTTTGTTTTTCAAAAGTTCATAGGGGGTTTTTCCTAATTTTTGGTCTGACCAATGCTCTGTTCAAGATGTGTTTACTGTGTTCACAGCTTCAGCCCAAAAGGATTTAGGCAATTTACTTTCCAGAAGTATGGATCTAGCCATTTCCACAAGGGTTCTCTTCTTTCTTTCCACAACTCTATTTTGTTCTGGAGTTCTTGGAGAAGAAAATCTGTGGAAAATGTTCAGTTTAACACATAAATCAGAAAAAGCTTTGTTCTCAAATTCTCCCCCATGATCAATCAAAATGGATTTGATTTTATATGAAAAACCCATTAAGGCAGTGATGCAGAAATTCCTGAATTCTAAACAAGTATCACTTTTATGGGATAGAAAGATGACCCAAGTGTATCTAGTAAAATCATCAATGATGACAAATCCATATCTTTTACCACTAAGACTAAGAATTCTTGTTGGCCCAAAAATATCCATATGAAGTAATTCTAGTGGCTTAGAAGTGAGTACATCATTGAAAATTTTAAAAGATTTTCTGGTTTGTTTTCTTTGAGCACATATCTCACAAAGTTGATTTTCAACATTTGGGAAAGATTCAGGAAGTCTTTTAACCAAATTTAGCCTTAAGAGTTTATTTATTGTGTTGACACTTGCATGACCAAGTCTCTTGTGCCATGTCCATGCAATTTCATTTTTATTTGCCACCAAATAAATGTTTTCAGCAAAGTTTTTATCAAGATTGATCATGTAGGTATTGTTTTCTCTTTTATCAAAGAATTTTATTTTTTTAGTTGAAGAATCAATTATTTTATAGAAATCAGATTAAAAAATAACCTTGTGACCTTTGTCACACAATTGACTTATACTCAAAAGATTGTAGTCTAAACCATGAACTAACAAAACATTTTCAATTGAGTTGAGGAGGATTTACCAACCTTTCCAGATCCAATAATTTTTCCTTTATTTTACCTCCAAATGTGATAGATCCTCCTTCCTTTTCAATTAGAAATGAAAATTTTGTTCTGTCTCCTATCATGTGTCGTGAACACCCACTATCAAGAAACCACACATTGGAGCTGGGTGCACGACCTTCCTGCATAAATCAGATCAGAGAAGAAAAGATTTTGGTACCCAAACATTGTTAGGACCATCAGTTTGTTTGAGCAAAAACAATAAATCTTTTCTGATCCATATTTGAGTTGTTTTTGGTTTTTGTTTTGTTTCAACAATGATTTCCATTTTTAGCATTTTAACATTCTGATTTGGAATGAAAACACCAGTGTTCTTCCTTTCATAAGTATGGAAATTATGCATTTTGGCATGATTGTTCATGTATGGAAATTCAAACCAAGAATTCTGTTGATATCTTGGAAATTTTGGATAAAAAGATTGTGAATGGTACCAATGAGGATTATGATACCATTGATTCCAAGAATTAATCCAATTAGATTGATATGATGTCTTGGATCTCCAATAATCATCATAAAAGTTTGTTTTTGTGTTTTTATGATTTTTTTATATTTTATTTGAATTTTTGTGAAACATCTTTTTGTTGTTTAGAAACGGGTAGGTCGACCTGTGTTGAGGTAGTGTCAACTCAGCAGCCATAACTTTCAACTTGTGGTTATCTGGTGTCGACCTAACATCAATGTGTGTCAACCTATTTTGTTTCTTTTGATTGGAAACATTCTTTTCACTTTGGTTTTTGATTATTTCAGATGTTTTCTTTGACATTTGTTTTTTTTTTGTTTTCTGGACTAGTACTTTTGACAAATTTTGTCAAATGAATTTTTAAAGGTTTTTCTATCTTTTCACCAGATTTATTTTCCAATGATTTTTCTGTGGTGAAACATAGTCCATGTTTTTCAGCATTCATTCTAAGTCGTAACAATGCATCAAGATTTTCTTTTCCATTTGTGAAGTTTTTTATCACTTGTTCCTTTTCACCCAACAACTTCTTAAGTTTCTGAATTTCATCAATAACTTGTTACTTTTCTTTTTGTTGCAATTCCATTCTTTCAGAAAACTTTTCAAAATCATTGTTGGCCTTTTGAGATGCAATTTTAAATTCATCAATTTCATTCAGAAGGTCTTCATTTTCTTCATTAAGTTCAGAGATTTCATTTTCCAGTTCAGAAATTCTTCTATTTAAGGAAGTATCATGCATGAGATTTTCAATTTTCTTTTTCAGATGTTTATTTTCTTTTCTTATTTCAGAATATTTTTCAACCAACTCAGCATATGCATCTTGTCAATCTTCAACAGTATATTGTTCAAAAGAAGGACTTACCTTTCCATCACTGCTGTTGGCCATAAAGCATAACTCCTCATTTACAGAACTTGAGGAGTTCTCTTCTTCATCTTCACTTTGGTCTTCATCCGACCAAGTTGCTATCATGGCTTTTGGCTTCTTCAATTTGTTGTTCTTCTTGTATTTGTCCTTTTTGATCTCAGGACACTCACCCTTCATGTGTTCTGCCTTGTTGCACCTGTAGCAAATAATACCTTCATTAGTTTTTTGATTTCTACTAGCATTAAAATTTGAAGAAGAAGCATTCCTTTTACCAGAGGAATATCTTTTCTTTCCATTGAATTTTCCTCTTATTGATTTTAAAAATTTTCTGAATTGCCTAGTCATGAGGGCAAGTTCATCCTCATTGGACTCAGACTCATCAGAACTTGATTTTTCTTGAATTTTCTCTTTGTTACTTGATGAAGCCTTAAGTGCTACGGGTTTAGCTTTAAGCATATGTTCTTCACTTCTTTTCAGATTTATTTCATAAGTCATTAAAAATCCTATGAGTTCATCCAAAGAAATTTTGGATAAATCCTTAGAATCTTCAATCACTGTAGCCTTTGTGTGCCAAATAGATGATAGAGAACGCAAATTTTTTCTTACCAGATCAGCATCAGTGTATTCCTTACCTAGTGCCTTTAGTCCATTGACAATTGTCATAAACCTAGCAAACATTTTAGAAATTTATTCGTCAGATTTCATCATAAACAATTCATATTCAGAGACAAGTATGTTTGCTTTGGTTTCCCTAACTTGAGATGTTCCTTCATACATTAATTCAAGTTTATCCCACATTTCTTTAGCAGATTTACACATGGATATTCTTGAATATTCTTTAGGGTGGACAGCACACTGAAGCATATTCATGACACTATAATTAAGAGTACCTTTCCTAATTTGCTCTCTAGTCCAATTTTCCTCATCTCCTTGATTTTCAGTCTCCCTGATTTTCATAAGGACCCTTATCATTAATTTTCAAGATTTCATAGTTTTGTGCCCTTAGAAAAACTTGCATGCAATTCTTCTAATAGGAGTAATCAGACCCATAAAAAAATGGTGGTCTATTAATGGAATGGCCCTCAGCTACAAATCCCCGAGAATCCATCAATCACAATGAGAGACCATGAAAGAGCAAGCAAACAATTCAAGCAATTAACACAGAGATCAAACAGAAGCAATCAAATCAGATCAGAAATAGATATTAACCCACTCTGATACCAATTGTAGGATCGAATAGGTGGATGGATCAGATCTAGAAGGGGGGGTTGAATAGATCTGACACCAATTACTGTGGAAGCTTAAGCAATTCAAAATTACTTCGAATCAGTAATCAATTCAGACAAACAATCTACTGATCTGAAGTGTGGGTGTGTGTAGATGATGTGTGAAGCAATTAAACACTTTGTGTGAAAGAGAAATCCTATGCAAGCATCTAGTGCAGACAAGCAGATCAAACCATTGCACAAATGATTTTTTGGTGGTTCGAAAATCACACCAGTGATTCCTACATCCACCCCTCACATAGTGAGGCTCCACTACTCAAAAGAGTACAACTCACAAAGGAGCACGACGACTCCAAACACCCTTGAGCTCGACGGCTCAAACACACAACCTAGAGCACAACGACTCCAAAAATTGAGCACAACGTCTCAAACCACATCAGGAGCACAACGACTCCAAATTGAGCACGACGGCTCAAACCACACAGTGAGTGCGACGACTCACAAACAAGAGCTCGACGACTCACAAACTAGAGCTAGATCAAAGACAAAAGAAATCAGATCCTCTAGCAATGATCTGATTCTCAGACTCAATCGTACATAGAAATCTGAACAGAACTTCATGCACAGATCTCATAGACGAAAGTGAGAAGAACACTCCGAGAAATGAGTAAAATAAATGTAAATTGGATATTCTTTGGTGAAGAAGTCTTGCAGACGCTTGAATTGAAGAGCCTTGATGGAGTTCGATGGAGATTCTCTTCAATTGGCGATACTCTGCTTTAATGGCATCTGAATTGCCAGAAATTCTTCTTCTGATGCTACTCTTCAATTGGATCTTCTCCCTTTCTCAGCACATCAAACTTCTCTCTAGAGATTGGCCTTGACTCCCACGTCCTTCCTCTGGAAAGGATGGCCTGCAGCTTCTAGAGATGGAGCAAGACCTGGAAGAGCCCCTTTTGCCGCCAAAAACTTTTCTGGGAGTTGTATAGGCTTGGTTCCCTTTGGGATATGAGGATCATGGGTATTTATAGCCCCATAAGTCCATAAGGTGCCTTGGGGTGCATGGGCACGGAAATCTAGGTCAAATCCCTTGATTCCTAAGCAGCTACATGTCCAAAAAAATTCCCATTTTTGAGCTTCAGCCGAAGTGTGTCGATACACAGGCAGACTGTGTCGACACCACTGGCTTTAACTATTCTGACTACCTCCTAGGATAGTCATCTAGTGTCGACACACAGGTGGACTATGTCAACACCACTGGTTGCTTCTCTCAGAACATGCTTCTGGGACAGTCAGCCAGTGTCGACACACAGGTGGACTGTGTTGACACCACTGTGACAAATTTGTGTAAACCAGAAAGTATAAAGTGTAAACCATTAATACAAGATATTATCATTAAAATGTGGGATATTAAACATCAAAAACATGTTGTTTAAGCATTGTTGTGATATGTATAAAATGTAACATGTTCAATATGTCATCATCAAAATCAAGGTATGAGTGATGTTCATTGGTCATCATTAAAATACAACTTTAGGAAATTCCAAAACACACTCAACCCAACACATACCAAGGACCTTGTGGCTCTGAGGAATCTGGGATTTGAGTTCCCCTTTAACAAAAACAATGATTATCTCAGAGGATCCTTAGCCGCACGGATAGGCCGTTACGCTTGGCACCTGAGGACGATGGACCCATGCATACCCCCCAGTCCTGACTCAACGCCATCGTAACAATATTATCCTTGGTTATTTTCTACTCCTCTTTTAATCTTATTTTTCTTTTAGCCCAACATACATACATATTAAAATCGCAGTGGAAAACCCACTCTTGCAATGCAATTTGAGAGCCATCCGCGCCCCAAATTCAAAAGCAACTTGGAATATTCCACTCTGGGTCAAGTACCCAACTCCCTTTGATGTTGCCTCTGGGCTGATTTCCTTAGAACCCCTTGTTTGGACTTATCATTTTTATTTTTTGCCTTCACTCCCAAAGATCCACCTGTGGCAGTGGCAGACACCCCCAATGGTGAAACCTAACGGATTGTGTCCTTAGGTACTTCCCCTTCGCTGGAAGTTGATCTCTCCTCCTCTCCCCAAGATCCACCTGCGGCAGTGGCAGACGCCCCCAATGGTGAAACCTAATGGATTGTGTCCTTAGGTACTTCCTCGATGCTGGAAGTTGATCTTTTCTTTCCTTTTGTGCCCCACGCGGCACCTTTCCTTTCTTACCACTTTCCTTTGTCCAAACATTTGTTTCTTTAGGTCTTCTTCTCTGGTGGTGACTTTCTTGGGTGTTGGAAAAAGACTCTTATCAGGTGGTAGTCACCAATGACTATGCGTGTCTATTTTTCACCTTGGCATCTACTTTTCAGTCTGCTCCCGCTACACTCCACTTCGTTACACTTCATTTCTTTCATTCCATTCACTCCATTGCACTCCACTTTGAGTCCCTCCGCTTAGCTCCGCTGCAAAGTAGACACCAATGCGTGGCAGTTGTAGACACGTGAATTTGGCTCCACCGCTGGAAAATTTCATGTTGCGCCATAACACCACAAATGGCCCTCTTTTTTCCTTGCAAGAGTGTTTTCCCCATCATTCTAGATCACCCCCTTCTTCCCCAGTGTTTCCCCTTCATTTCCAGGGCCCCTCGGGAATTATAGGCATCAATTCCATGTCACGACGGTATGGCAGCCGCGTCTCTAAAGGCGTCCAGTAACCCAGACGCGATTCAAGATACCCTGGCTTAACATGACGGCCTTCATGGGCGCGACCTTAACGCTACAGGAAAGTCGGCCGCGACTATATGCTTAACACGTCGGCCCTGCACGACGCGACAATGAATTCTTATATTATTTATAGAAACTGCCCTTTTCATGAACGCATCCGCCATTGGCGACGCGATACCACTTCCACTTTTGGCAGCATTTTTATAAATAAAATTAGGAAAGCTTATCGCGTCGTATGATACCGATGTGATTCAGTATGTAGTCGCGTCCCTCCTCCCGGACGCAATTCAAAGTCGGCTATGCATAGTCGCGTCCTGCCTCCAGGACGCGATTCAAAGTCGGCTGTGGCCCAAAACGTCGTCGCGCCCAGGCCCGTAATCATGAGAAAATCCTGTAATCACGTCCTTGTCAGCAGACGCGATTCAGAGAGGTCAAGTCATAATTCCACATCAGGGAATAGCGCATGTAAGCCCCATGCCTCGAAAGTTGCCCGTAAAGTAATCACGTCGGCCGTGGCCGCCGCGTTTCAAGTCGCGGCAGCCCTGGCGGACTCGATTATGTTCCTTATCGTGGCGTCCTAACAGGACGCGATTAAGAAGTATGGAGGCAATCGTGCACCTGTCTCATCAAACCGACCTTGCGAATCGCGGCCTGCTGCCCGGACGCGATTCAATTCAAGTCGCGGTGTGCTGTCCCGACGCGATTCTAATCACGGCCTGCCGCTCAGACGCATTTCACTCTAAAGGTCGTGTCCGCTATACTGGACGTGATTCTAAGATTTCACCTCTATAAATAGACCCCCGAGGGTCATTTGTAGAGGGGGGGGAGGGGGGCGTCCACTCAGAGCGGCGAAGCCCTGCCGGATTCCTGCCTCAACGTCTGAACCCGGGGGTACATTCCACTTCGCGCCATCCATCGAATCCCCTGGAGCCCGACGCCATCTTCTTCTGTCTTCCACGTGAACCGAAGCAAGGCGGGAGCGACGTTCTTCCTCCTCTTCCTCCGTCCGTTCAACTGGCCATGCCGCACACCATTTGGGGAAGCACCCCCTCCCCTCTCCCCTTTTAATTTACATTCTATCTCCTCCGGGTTCCACGTGGCCCTTATACTTCTTTTTTTTTACATACACACTCATGCATGCATGCACACACACACACCTACTTCCTAGGGGTTTAAAAGCCACCACACGGTAAGTCGTTCCCCTTGCCTTTCATTCTTTTATTTCATTTTTTTGGAATTGCATACTATACATTATTTGGCTAATCCCCTCTTCTTTTCTTTGTCTTCTTTTTTTGTCAGGGTAATCAAACGAGGAAACACCCTCTACCGCGGCCGGCCGTGCTCGTAGAGGAAGAAAGGACCCACACCCCCGCGCAATCTCCCCACGCTCCAAAAGGTATTTCTTGTGATCACTTCTTCCATCTCGCACCCCTCGTCGTGCATTCTCCATTTGGCACCCTCGCATGCTTGGCAATCACAGTCTTTTTATTTTCCGTCATTCCCCGCTTTTCACTCCATATCCACACACCACATTTTCTTCTTCTTTTTATTTTCCACCCCCCCCCCCCCCTTTGTGGGCACCTAGGAGTCTTCGCCTTAAAAACAAACTCCAAAAGCGGTATCCACAGTAGGTTCTGATAGATAGCCCATACAGCTTATACCTGTCAAGCATTTAATTCTTGACCATCTGTCGATCAGAGATCATCCTTATCTTTCTGTCACTGGATGAGATAACAAGAATATTTAAATCTTTATAGATCTCAAAAAGGATATTTCACAGATGAATAATATTGAATAAAATATTTTTCCCGCCAAAAAGGTAATTGAAATTTATATTAATTGAAGGAAAATGGTTTATAGGTCTTAAGGAAAATATTCTTATGTAAAAGATATTTCAATGTGAAAAACTCATTCAATAAACAAAAATGATATATTAAGTTGTGCACACTGATAGAAACATAAAGATCATCTAAGTACAGGTACACAGAAGTTGATATAAGAAACTTCGACTTTCAAGAAGTCGGAGTAAGTAACAACAATACAACTGTAAGTTAATGAACTTTGACTTTAGAATAAAATACAACTACTTTGACTTCATAGAAGTCGGAGTGAGGATCAAGCAAAATTTGACTTTAAGGAAGTCAGAGTGCCAGCTAATAGATAGTAGATTTTGACTTATCTGAAGTCGGAGTAAGTCCGACTTTGACTTTCAAGGAGTCGGGAGTAAGGCTCAATAGATAAGTAATCGGTACAAAGACTTCGACTTTTCAAGAGTCGGAGTACTACCAGACTTCGACTTCTCAGGAGTCGAAGTACTGCCAGACTTCGACTTCTCAAGAGTCGGAGTACTGCCAGACTTCGACTTCTCCGGAGTCGGAGTGCTACCTGTTTGTTCATCAATCGAAGCATTACTTCGACTTTCCTAGAGTCGGAGTTAGTGTGATATATAGTATATGTTGTGGACTTGGAGATATTTCGTTTGTGTTGAAAGATTCTGTGTAAGCATGAACTTTGGCTAACATATATTTGTATATATATAAGAGCCTTTGAATTATTAATTTTCTTAAATGGTAGTAAAGAAGATATTAAAAGGTTTTGTCATAGAAAAAACATCATGATAAATGTTTAGCAATGTATTAGCAATGTAGATAAGGATAGTTGCTCAATAGTTGCGAGTCCCCAGAGGCGCCTCACCGCAAGGGGGGCAAATACGGTGTATCGAAGAGTGTGAAGCGGTCTTCACCGAGTTGAAGGCATATCTCGCTGCTCCTCCAATTCTCTCAAAACGGATGCTCGGTGAACAACTGTTCGTGTATCTCTCAGTCACCGAACACTCTATCAGCACAATACAGATCCACGAAGAAGCGATAGCACAACACCATGTCTACAATGTAAGTAGGGTGCTTCAAGAGGCTGAGAGAAGATATCCCTGAGCATAGAAGCTCACTCTGGCACTCATCACGGCTGCGTGGAAACTCAGGCCATATTTCTAGGCCCATCCAATCATGGTGTTAATCGACCAACCACTGAAGCTTATCCTACAGTGCCCAGAGGCTTCTGGAAGGCTCATCAAATAGGCCATCAAGATCAGAGAGTTTGACATTAGCTACCGACCAAGAATGGCTATCAAGGATCAGGCGCTAGCGAACTTCATGGCGGAATGCACTCTTCCGACCGAGACGGACCCCCCATTGGCAGACGAGCCCCCATGGGAGCTCTACGTCGACGGGTTCTCTTATGTCACAGGTAGTGGTGAAAGGCTGGTCCTTACCTCCCCAGAGGGGTTGGAATTCCAGTACGCCCTCAGGTTTCGCTTCGCCGCCTCCAACAATGCAGCGGAATACGAAGCACTTCTGTCCGGCATCAGAATGCCAAGGCACCTCGGAACGCTTCGGCTACGGGCCTTCAGTGACAACTAGTCGCCAACTAGGTTAACAGATAGTTCGAGGCAAGGGAGCCCCGCATGGCACAATACCTTCAGCAAGTCAAGCGCCATGCAGAAGTCCTCCTCTACTTCGAAGTCATGCACGTTCCACGAGAGTAGAACGTGCAGGCAGATGCACTCACCAGATTAGCATCTTCAGGCGACATCATCCCTTCTCGATTCGTGTTCATCAAAGAGCTCGCCTTGCCGAGCACCGAGGTAGATGTAGCGGCCATCGAAACTGACCAACCGGCCCTGAGCTGGAAGGATCCTGTTCTGGCCTATCTACTCCATGGAGAGCTCCGTCCCAACCAAGCCGAAGCTCGCAAGATGCGACTACGCAGCCAAAAGTTCACCAACATCGAAGGCCAGCTGTACCGACGTTCCCTCTCAAGAGACCTCTCTTGCGGTGCCTTAGCCCTCCCGAGGCAACGCCGGTTATCGAGGAGGTGCATGAGGACCTGTGCGAAAGCCACCTGGGCAGAAGAACTTTAGCGTGCAGCATCCTCCGAGTAGGGTTCTAGTGGCCAACTCTGCAAAAGGACTGCATGTCCTAAGTGAAGAAGTGCCCATAGTGCCAGAAGTTCGGGCAGCTCATCCGCCAGTCTGCCAAACAACTGCACTCCCTCTTTGAGCCACAACCCTTTGCTCGGTGGGGAATCGTTATCATGGGACCATTCCCAAAAGCTCAAGGTCGGAAGAAATTCCTGCTGGTCACCATCGATTACTTTACCAAGTGGATCGAGGCCGAACCTGTCGCCACCATCACCGATCAGGTAGCATGGAAACTCGTGTGGAGAAGCATCATGTGCCAGTTCAGCATCCTGAAGGTGTTTACCACCGACAACGGGAAACAGTTCGATAGCACGTTCTTCAAACATAAGTGCTCGGAGTTTGGCATCTACAACCACTTCACCTCGGTAGCACATCCCCAGGCTAACAGTTTGGTAGAAAACACCAATCGAACACTGCTGCACAGGATACGCACGAGGGTGGAAGCAGCAGGAGGTTCGTGGACGGAGGAGCTACCTAACGTACTCTGGTGCCACCGAACAACTGCTCGGGTTGCTACCAGAGAGACTCCCTTCAACTTGGCCTACGACACAGAAGCTATTGTGTCCTTGGAAGTTGCTCTCCCAACACTCCGAACAACCCACTTAGTCGAAGCAGCCAACAATCGCGTGTTAAGGGAGAACCTAGACATGCTCAGTGAGTGGCAGAGCGACGCCAGCATAAGGTTGGTCTCCTATCAACAAAGGCTAGCGCAATATTACAACTCCAGGATTCATGAATGCCGCTTCTTCGAAGGTGGCCTAGTTCTACACCGTTGCTCGGCTTTGGATCCCCAAAGAGCAATAGGCAAACTCGCCCCGAAATAGGAAGGACCTTATAAGGTCATCTAGGTTCTTGGAAAAGGTTCCTATAAGCTATCCACTCTTAGCGGCGAAACCATACCGAGGACCTGGTATGTGCCAAACCTAAAGGCTTATTATTTATAAGAAGGGCCTTTTTGGGTCGAAATCCTACTTCTCCTTTTCCTGTTCTATCGGTTTGTGGGAAGGGCATTCGGTATAGCCCCGAGCTGGAGCTCTTCAGCTCAGAATGCCTGCGTGGTAGCTAAAAACCCTAAAACACATGAGGGCAATCGAAACAACCCCTGGCTAGAGCTTTTCAGCTCGGAAGGCCTGCATGGTACCCAAAAGCCTTTACGACACAAACAGATTCCGATTCGAAAGGAACTAGACAAGAAGGAAAAGGATAGAAAAAGGATAACTGGCTATTTCATTCACGAAAATGTGCATAGCCTACCAAGGCCAATTACATACTAAAAATGAAAAAGAGCAAAAATACATAAAAGTTCAAGGAGCTTGGTCAGAGGGGCCGACGTCTTCGACACTAGAAGACATCCGTCCTGCCCGAAAGCTGGCGAAACGAACCCCGTCCAGGCGAGGATCTTGGGTTCGCCGGTGGCATTCTCGGAGGGCAGCCTCTAAGGCTTCTTGGGTGTACTCCTCTATCGCATGGCGACGCCCCCTTCGGTTTCCAACTTCGACCCCAACCACATAGCAAGCCACCTCGTACTGTTCCAAGTCTTCTTGGAACTCCCAGCCGGCCTTGTAGGTTGTGATGCCCTGGGCTTCCATCTTGTCCAATACTGCGGTGACGGTGGCCTTCTCGGCCTCGGCAACGCCTAGCTTTAGTTCGGAGGTCTTCAGCGTGGTCCGAAGCTCATCATTCTCCTTTCAAAGCTTGCCTTCGTAACGCCGGTGCTCCTCCTCCTAAGCCGCCGAAGCCTCCGCCTCGGCATCCTAGAGCAGCCGTTGAAACTGTCCGTGAATGGCTAGTTTATGGAGCAGCTCCACCGACCACACGATGCCGTGGGTGACTTTTCCAATGTCGACATCGGCACTCTCTTCCCGGGAGAGAGACTGGTGTCCTCGTCCACGGTCTCCTCTGCCACCTTCGAGCCCCTCTCCTGACACCGACGGAGCACCTCAAGCTAATCGACAAGGGGGCAGGGAGGCAATGTCTGGGAAGGACCCCCCGTGAGGCGCTCTAGAGTGGATTCCGGTCGGGCCTCAGAGGGCTGCGACGAAGGCCTCTCTGCGAACACCCGAGTTAAGGGGACGCGGTGCTCGTTCGATCCTTCCCACCCACTGTTCATCTCAGCGGCCTGCTTAAAAATGGCGGCTGGCTCTATGGCCCCTTGACAAGGGACCGTGCTCCCCACCGTTATCTTAGTGTCCACGACATCCCTCTTAGGCTCCCCTTGCATGGTCACCACCTCGTTATGACCGGTTGAATGCTCGACCATGATTGCAAGGGCCCGCTCTGCCACGGGGCTCGCTGTTGCTGGTTCTAAGGTCGGTGTGGAGTCTGGTGTCTGCTCACTGCAAACCCCACCGTCGCCGCCGCTGTGCCCGACGCTCCCCCAACAGTGGGAGGCTCCGCCACGGCCGATGCCATCCTCGGCTCGACCTCCCTCTCCTACTCAGTCACCCTCACCAACTTCCTCTACTTTCAAAGCTGAAGTTGGAGGGCAACATCCTCTTCCTTCTCGGCTTCCTCCTCGGCCACATGTCAAAGAGCCGTTGTCCCCTCTAGAGCATTGGACACCTTCCAGAGACTGATCCTCAGAGGCCTCCGCCCGGAGGGCTGGCTCATGGCCGCAGGCCAGACTGCCTTCGCCATCACTGGTGCATCCTCGCCGATGTACGTCAAGAACAGCTTGACGGGGATCTGCTTGGCGTAATTAGCCATGTCTTTCTGGCCACGACCGGTGGCTAGTTCAGTAGCATCTGGAAGAGGGAACACGGTCAGAAGCTATCACAGCGAAACAAGGGTCAAAGCCGAGAACGAGAAGCTTACCCCATGCATGGCTCAACTTGTACTTAACAAGCTTGTACTTGGACAAACATAGTTCGGAGTGGTCTACAAGCACCTTAGATAGAACCATTGACGCCTGGGCCACGTCCTGGATCAGGAAGGGGGCAGCGTCTACCCTCTTAGATGGCTCAACCACCCGAACTGGAAAACCCCATTCCGGGGCTCCAGCACCCTTCTTCCGACTAATGAAGAAGAGACACCCTGTCCACCCCTGACTGATGAAGAAGACATGCCTTGTCCACCCCTTGTTGTTCGACAGGCGGGGGGAGAAATGGATCTACATCCGGTTCGCCCGGTGCTTTGTGTACATAATCTCATAACCAGACTGCGGGGACGATGTTAGGCTGAAGTGGTTCTGAAAAAGGTCCGTCGTAGCTCGAATCCCCTTCTTCTGTCACATAATACAAAACACTAAAATTGACCTCCATGAGTTAGGAGTCAATTGGATCGGGGCCACCTTCCATACACTGAGCAGGTCCTTCACGATCTCCGACACCGGCAATGGGTCCAGCGAGAGGATGAAGCATCTGGTCTTATCTGTCAGATAGGTCTAATCCTCCCACATCAGGATGATCTTGTACTCATCTCCTATCCGGAATTGCTCGTGCAGACCTTCGAAGCTCCAGTATTCATTGATTTTGTCTTCGCCGGCGACTATCCGCTAGCCTCAGGCATGGCCTTCCCTTCCCATTGGGCCATTGGCGTCGGAGTTGAAGAAGAAGAAGATGAAGAGTGGAGAAGAAGGTGCAGGGCGGCAAGAAGGCAGATGGTAGGAGCGGAAGAAGAGCTCTTTCGAAGAAGGGAAGCGTAGGGCGCTCATTTCCCCTCTTCCCTTCCTTATAAGGCTGAAAATGGGGGTTTGCCCTCTCCAATGGTCTGTTCAAATGGGCCATTCCAGTTCCTGGTCACATCGCGTCTTCTTCGCCATCATGTAGCGACAGTCCAGAGGAAGGCTCCAATGGCGTTACTGATGGCCGTACACACCGCCGCGATCAACATCACATTTAATGCGAGGCAGGCGACACCGAACAGTCATCTTTCCTCTCAAGTGCTCATGATCGCATCTGAGCAGACTTGAGAGGGTGGGGGGCAAGTGTAGAGGCTATTTTCAGCCTCCTAGGCCCATCATGACCCAACAAAGCGATCAGGCTTTGGGCCTCCAGCCACGTGTCCTCGGGTCCAGCCGTTGGCCTTTGAACACGCCCCAGCCATCAAGCGCCCAAGGGTCCCAAAGGTGATCTCTGGACACCCCCAAACCTATTCGAGCAGGTCATGGCCGACTGAGAATGTTGGCCATTTTGGTACAGCAACAAGCTAACCTAGAGGGGGGGGGGGTGAATAGGTTTTCTGAAATCTGAAATAGAAACATAAACACATAAAATTATCACTTGATAGTTTGGTTAGTTGAGTGTGATAGAGAGTAGCAGTGCGGAAGCAAATAAACAATCACACAAAGAACACAAAGAATTTATCCTGGTTCGGCCCTTCCCACATAGAAGTCCTACGTCCAGTCCCCAAGAAATCTCTTGGGATTTTACTAACCAAGGGTACAGTCCCCCTCAAGGACAATACAACACTCAGCACCCTAGCTGGTCTTCTTCTCTTTCTCAGGCAAGAAGGCAGCCCACTTCTCTTACAGGTCAAAAAGCCAACTTCCTGGTACTAACCCTAGTGCGATTTTGCTAGACTTAAACCCCTAGCTAGGTTCTATACTGTATACAGTCCTATAGCTGAATAGAAATCTTTCTTAGAAAAGAAAGAACAAAGCTGAGAGTTTTACAAGAATGGACTCTAACCCAGAAACTCTCAGCAAAGGATGCTCCCAGAAATTACAATGACCATAGAGAGAGAGTGAAGAGAGGAGGAGCTTGAAGCTTGAAGGCTTCAAATGCTTGAGCACTTCTTCTTCGGCTCGGGCTCTTTCTCTCTTTTCCTTTGAGTGTGTTTGGAGTTCAGATTCTTCACTGGATATACACTCTTTTTAATGTTCTTCAAGAAAGCTCTCTCCTTGTTCTTCAGCCTTGCTTCATCTTTTATATGAGTAGCTTTGAATAGATTCGTTGAAGAGATCCGTTGGAACTCTTCTAGTCGTTGTTGATTTTTCTATTCTTCTTCTTCTGACTGTCAGCCACTTGGTGGTCTTTGAGGTCTGCAAGCATGGAAGAAGGTGTTTAGATCAAAGAGTGTTTCTGTCAAAAAGGCTCACACTTCTGTGTTTTCTACTGTCACCCAGAAGTGGTAGGTAAGCCCTTTTTGTCTGACAGGAGAGAAGAGATCTAGAGGGATAGAAAAGATCTTCTGTCAGAAAGATAGAAGATTACACAAATGAAATATATTTGACTTTACACTAGATGCCAAAAACATTTTGAAATATAAAGGAAATCGATGTTTAAGTTGAAATCTATGTTTGAACAGAATCCATGTTCTAATGAAATCCATGTTTCAACAGAGTTGATATTTCAGTGAAATCTATGTTTGAACCGAATCCATGTTTAAGTGAAATCCATGTTTCAACAGAGTTGATGTTTAAGTGAAATCTATGTTTTCAAGGGAATCGATGTTTAAGTGAAATCCATGTTTTCAAGGGAATCGATGTTTAAGTGAAATCGATGTTTAAGTGAATCGATGTTTAAGTGAAATCGATGTTTGAACAGAATCTATGTTTAAGTGAAATCGATGTATATTGAATAGACATCGATTTAGCTTTTCAGTGTAAATCTTACAACGATAGTACCATAAATTTTTATTTATTAGGAAAACATAATATTTAATTAATCATAAGTTTTATTATCACCAAAATATAAGGGTAAAATATAAGAGTGGTTCAATAATCTCCCCATTTTTGGTGATGACAAAACTTATGAGAATTTTCCGACAAAAATACTTAAAGCATAAAAAATACAGAAAATTCACAGATAATACATACTATGCAACTAGTTGATGTTTAAGTGAAATCCATGTTTTCAAGGGAATCGATGTTTAAGTGAAATCTATGTTTTCAAGAGAATCGATGTTTAAGTGAAATGATGTTTAAGTGAAATCGATGTTTAAGTAAAATCGATATTTGAGTGAAATCGATGTTTAAGTGAAATCGATGTTTGAGTGAAATCGATGTTCAAGTGAAATCGATGTTTGAACAGAATCCATGTTTAAGTGAAATCGATGTGGCACTTTGTGAACTGAAATAGGTGTGGCACTTTGTGAACTGAAATCGATGTATATTGAATAGACATCGATTTAGCTTTTCAGTGTAAATCTTACAAAGATAGTACCATAAATTTTTATTTATTAGGAAAACATAATATTAAATATATTTAATAATATTTAATTAATCATAAGTTTTGTTATCACCAAAATATAAGGGTAAAATATAAGAGTGGTTCAACAATCTCCCCATTTTTGGTGATGACAAAACTTATGAGAATTTTCTGACAAAAATACTTAAAGCATAGAAAATACAGAAAATTCACAGATAATGCATACTATGCATACTCTCCCCTTTTTGTCACTAACCAAAAAGGAATGATCTTACCATGCATTCTCTCCCCTTTTTGTGAAAATTTCTTACCATTGAGGGGTTCAACAATGATTGACATTAATGAATAACTCCCCCTTAGTCTGTGCTCCCCCTGAATGAGAGACTCCACCTGAATGAGACTTGCAAATAGTTGTTAGTAATACTAAAATTTAAAAATAAATTAGTGACTACTCCCTCTTCAGATATGAGTTGGATGAAGAGCTGGCAGTCACCAGTGCCTTGAGCATCCTTTGTTTCTGATGCTCCAACGCTATCCTACAAACAACTTATTCAGAAGTAGGTACCCAAATCTTTTTGGGTCCTTGATGGTTAGATGCATAAAAATATCATTTCGGAATCCATACTAGGTGCCTTGTTGTGCAGGTGTTTACTATGTGTCCTAATTTATTGCAATGAGAACATCAATGAATATCATTTGTTTTGCAGTTCTTATTGTCTTCGTAATGTCTGTTTAGAACACAATTTTTGGAAACCTTTTCCTTTTGATAGAGCTTGATCATTATAGGGGCTTTTTTCTGAGGCATCTTGGTTTCTTTTACAAATTTTGGTAATGGATATTTTTCAAGAATTATGACTTGTTTTCCTTTTTCAGGAGGGTTTTATCCGAGGCCTTGTTTATTATTGACAGTTTTTGATCCTTTTAAGCAAAGAGCCAGAATGTTTTCCCTTTGGTTAATTTTCTAACATATTCTTTTAAATAAAGATTTTCTTTAGTTAGAGTTTTCATTTTTTCTTCTAACTCTAACTTCTCATTGTTCTTGCTTTTCAAATATTTATTTAAAAGATAATTATTATCTTTACTTTCTTTTAATTGTTTCTCTAATTGTTCCATTTCGGATTTAAGATTTGAATTGCTGTTTTCTAAGTAAGTAGTGTTATTTTTCAAAAATTTTAATTCTTTTACAACACCTTTATGTTTTTCATAAAGTTCATTAAAGACTTCTTCTAAGTCTTCAGACTCTGAGCCTGAATCAGCGCATGAATCAAAAAATGGGTCAGAATGTACCTCATCTAGTCCTACCATGAGGGCTAGACTTTCCTGTTCTTTTTCGGGATCTGAGCTTGATGATTCTAAAGTTGTGGCTTCATCATTGTCCCAAGTAGCAGCCATGGTATTTCTTTTGAATTTCTTGTGTTTCTTCTTGGATTTTTTTGGCTGACCATTCTTCTTGAGTCTTGAACAATCTGGTCTCCGATGTCTAGGTTTTCTGCATTCATAGCAGATTGGTTCTTTTTCCTTTCTCTCTTTCTTTTAAATCCTTCTTGATCCATTTTTCTTCTTCTTGAGAATTTTCTGATGTTTGGATAGGACATCATCCACATCGCTGTCTTCAGAACCTACATTTTTTGAACTAGAAGAAGAAGAAGAGGTGGAAGGAGCAGCTGCAACTTTAAGAGCATTAGTGAGTTTTTTCTTTTAGATAGTCGCTCCATATTGATTTCATGTGCCATGAGAGTGCCAATTAATTTATCAATGGAAAACATGGTTAGATCATGGGCTTCTTCAATAGCTGTGACCTTAGGGGTCCATGAAATAGTTAAAGACCTAAGTATCTTTCTGACAGTTTCCTCATCAGAAAGATTTTTACCAAAAGAACTTAGACCAACTACTATGCTTGAAAATCTATTATACATCTGAGTGATATTTTCGTTTGGAAGCATTTTAAATTGCTCATATTGTGAGACAAGAATATATATCCTAGTTTGTTTTACTTTATCTGTTCCCTCATAAGTTACCTGTAGTTTATCCCACATTTCTTTTACAGATTTACATGCAGATACTCTACTAAATTCTCTTTTGGATAAAACAAAACATAAATAGTTCTTGTTAGAGATAATTTACTCTTGTCAGTTGTTGTAATGGCAGTAGTACCTTTAGCAGGAACAATAATAAAATCACCTACCTCTATTACCTGCCACAGATCAAAGTCTGTGCCGCGAATGAAGCATTACATACTCATTTTCCAGTATTGGTAATCCTCTCTATCCAAGAATGGAGGTCTAGTGATTGATTGACCTTCAACAAATCCTTGACCTGCCATGGATCTTCTCTAAGATCGTTGGATCTTCTTGATTGATCAGAGAACCTTGCTCTGATACCACTTGTTTGGCCCTTTTGGTACGACAGCAAGCTAACCTAGAGGGGGGGGGGGGCGTGAATAGGTTTTCTAAAATTTGAAACAGAAAGTTAAACACATAAAATTATCACTTGATAGTTTGGTTAGTTGAGTGTGATAGAGAGTAGCTGTGTGGAAGCAAATAAACAATCACACAAAGAACACAAGGAATTTATCCTAGTTCGGCCCTTCCCACATGAAAGTCCTACGTCCAGTCCCCAAGAAATCTCTTGGAATTTTACTAACCAAGGGTACAGTCCCCCTCAAGGAAATACAACACCCAGCACCTTAGCTGGTCTTCTTCTCTTTGCCGAGCAAGAAGGTAGCCCACTTCTCTTACAGGTCAAGAAGCCATCCTCCGGGTACCAACCCCAGTGCGGTTCTGCTAGACTTAAACCCCTAGCTAGGTTCTACACTGTATACAGTCCTACAGCTGGACAGAAATCTTTCTTAGAAAAGAAAGAACAAAGCTGAGAGTTTTACAAGAATGGACTCTAACCCAGAAACTCTCAGCAAAGGACTCTCCCCAGAAATTACAATGACCACAGAGAGACAGTGAAGAGAGGAGAAAGAGCTTGAAGTTTGAAGGCTTCAGATGCTTGAGCACTTCTTCTTGGGTTTGGGCTCTTTCTCTCTTTTCCTTTGAGTGTGTCTGGAGTTCAGATTCTTCACTGGATGTACACTCTTTTTAATGTTCTTCAGGAAAGCTCTCTCCTTGTTCTTCAGTCTTGCTTCATCTTTTATATGAGTAGCTTTGAATAGATCCGTTGAAGAGATATATTGGAACTCTTCTAGTCATTGTTGAATTTTCTATTCTTCTTCTTCTAACTGTCAGCCACTTGGTGGTCTTCAAGGTCTGTAAGCATAGAAGAAGGTGTTTAGATCAAAGAGTGTTTCAGTCAAAAAGGCTCAAACTTCTGCATTTTCTACAGTCACCCAGAAGTGGTAGGTAAGCCCTTTTTGTCTGACAGGAGAGAAAAGATCTAAAGGGATAGACAAGATCTTCTGTCAGAAAGATAGAAGATTACGCAAATGAAATATATTTGACTTTACACTAGATGCCAAAAACATTTTGAAACATAAAGGAATTGATGTTTAAGTTGAAATCTATATTTGAACAGAATCCATGTTCTAATGAAATCCATGTTTCAACAGAGTTGATGTTTCAGTGAAATCCATGTTTTCAAGGGAATCGATGTTTAAGTGAAATCCATATTTTCAAGGGAATCGATGTTTAAGTGAAATCGATGTTTAAGTAAAATCGATGTTTGAGTGAAATCGATGTTTAAGTGAAATCGATGTTTAAGTGAAATCGATGTTTAAGTGAAATCGATGTTTAAGTGAAATTGATGTTTGAGTGAAATCGATTTTTAAGTGAAATCGATGTTTAAGTGAAATTGATGTTTGAGTGAAATCAATGTTTAAGTGAAATCAATGTTTAAGTGAAATCGATATTTGAGTGAAATCGATGTTTAAGTGAAATCGATGTTTAAACAGAATCTATTTTTAAGTGAAATCAATGTGGCACTTTGTGAACTGAAATCGATGTATATTGAATAGACATCGATTTAGCTTTTCAGTGCAAATCTTACAGCGATAGTACCACAAATTTTTATTTATTAGGAAAACATAAATTTAATAATATTTAATAATATTTAATTAATCATAAGTTTTGTTATCACCAAAATATAAGGGTAAAATATAAGAGTGGTTCAACAGAGAAGACCACGAGGCTCCTGTTCGGACCCTCTGCGGCCAAAGTGTCAAGGCACCGGGCACCGAACAACTGCACTGAGCAGGCCCACTGGCCCCTGTTCGGGTTTCAGCGTCAGGGCACCAGGCACAGGACAACCAGCCCCTGTTCGGCATCTCCATGGCCAACAATGCTAGGCGGCCCTTCACCTACGACAGTAGTTAATTGAAGGATCGAAAATGATGTGGACAAGATCTAGAAGGGGGGGGGGTTGAATAGATCTAGACCAACTATTGCGGAAGCTTAACCAATTTAGAAAAACTCTTGAATTAGAGACAAATTGAAAACCGATTTCACAGATCTGAAGAGAAATTAAGTGAGTTGTGCAAACGGAGTGTGTGAACAAGTTAATTAGATGTGAATTTGAAAGCTCCTATGCATGCATCTAACGCAAAGAGAATTCAAACCACAATCAAAGCATTGCAAAGAGATTTTTAGGTGGTTCGGAAATCACATCATGTGATTCCTACATCCACCCCTCACACAGTGAGGATCCACTAACAAACTTGGGTACACCACACCCACTGGAGCCTGACAACTCCAACACCTGAGTTTTACAACTCGCACGACCTCTAGAGCAAGACTACTCTAGAACCCTAAGCAAGACTGCTCAACAACAACTTGAGTACACGACTCAAAACCACTGAGCGCAAAGGCTCACAAACACTTGCTAGAAAGAAACACAAGACTCAGATCATCTAGCAATAGATCTGATCTATCAAGAGTTCATTCATGAGACTTATGCAGCAACACATGCACAATCTCAGAATGACTTAGAAGAGACAAAGGAAAATGACGAATTGTATAGAAAGTCCTTGCTCATCAACTATACTCCCTTGTAGAAGATCGAATTTCGAAGAGGCTTGAATTCTTGAAGTCCCTGGCCAATGCTCTGCACTCTGATCTTTGGGATCTTCCTTGAAGTCTTCTCAATCGATTGCTTCCACTTGATCTGCTTCCTTGAAGTGATCTAATTGCATCTTCAATGATCAAACTCCACTTCTCATGTAAGGCCCTCGAATTTTCGTCGTATTTTTCGTATTTATGTGTGTATATTGTGTTGAGTATGTATGCACGTATTTACGTGGATATTAAAATAGTATAAATACGTGTACATGTGTTTATATTAAACGTAAATAATGTATGTATCGCATGATGATAGTATGAATATAATACCATATACATATTGCATGTATATATGCTTGGTATGCATGGTTTTCTGCATAAATCAAGGTTTTGGCCGAAGGCTCTTGGCGTCAACCCTAGGACGTTTATTTGGTGTCAGCGTCCAGACATGGACGCCAACACTAACTCCGGCGTCCAGCGATCTGGACGCCAACTTCTCTGACCTGCATGCGTTGCAGAGCTAGAAAACCCGGGAGCAAGGCATGGCCACCATTGGGGGGATGTCCCCCAACGGCTCTCAGGCTGTCTAATCAGTATGGTGAGTGGGTGAGGGGCTCTCCTAAGTTCTGAACCCGGATTTGGCCTCTCCCCACTTCTCATTTCACCCTTGCAAGAGGAGAGAAGAGGAGAGAAAACCCTAGATCATTTTGTGAGAAAGCCCCACTTTAGAACCCTAAAAATCTGACCCCTTGAAGCTGGTTTTGGAGATCTTCTGCATCAAGGAGGGAGCTGAAGCAAAGGGGAAGGCTCCCCATCATCCCCTCGGCGTGGAGATCAACCAGGAGCTCGGAGGAAGGCGATCTTGGAGGTGCTTCTGCAACTTCTTGGAACTGCCCAAGGAGGTCTTCTTCGAGCCATAAAACTCTTGGAGGATTTTTAGAGAGGCAAGTGACCTATCTATGGTATCCCCGTATGAGTCTAGGAGGTTTTTATGATTTTTATGGAATTTCCCTCGAGTCCTAGACCCTCCATTTCACCCAAATTTCAGAGCTCGGGTCTGTGTTTCTGCACAAACCTGAGTAAACGGCAAGGTCCCTGGACGCCTGTGATGATCTTGGCGTCCATCGACCATGCCGCTGACTCTGAGTCAGCGGCCAGAGACCGCCGTCTAGTTCTTCAAGACAGAACAGTGAGCTGTTCTGTCCCTCTTATACGTTAATTTCGTTATGATTTTCGTGATGAGGATATATGGTATCCCTATAAGCTATGTATATTGTGCATTTTGGTTGTGGATGTATGTGAGTTGTGTTGGCAAATGTGGGATAATAATATCTTGTAAACATGTGAGCATGACTTGTAGACCATTTTGCAAAACCCATGATTCAGGATTTAGATTAATGTGAATGCCTTGATTTCGGTTTAATCATGAAGATTGTGGGTCAGCATGTGTGTTTGCAAATTTAGGAAACTTATCCATGATTGTGCAATTTGTTAATAGTTTCGGTTCGATAGAATAGAAGTATGCAAAAATGATTCGTAGTGTTAAATCCATAGATGTATGAATTAGGGAAATGTTGTACTCTAATTTCATGCAAATGTTGGTAGCTTATGGCTAAACAGCAAGTGGTAAATTGCATGATGTGTAAATTCCATGTTAACGTAAATTGTGAATAATGTGCTAATTAGGTGTTTGATTTTCTGTAAATCCTATTTAGCTCAAAAAATCTGAAAAATTGAGGGTATGATTTTGAACCCGAAAAAAACATGTGGTTAAAATTTCAGGTTAATTGGAACAGTAAATAAAAAGTTATGTGTTTTCATGTGAATTATGAATAATTCGTACATATGATCGAAACGTGATTAGATTTTGTCTAAACCCAGCATGATTGGTGTGTTTACTATGTGTTGAATCCTGAAAACTCTGTAGTACCATGTTAGGAAAACAGAGGTGTTCATGTGAGTAAGAAAGTGTGAATGAAATGAAGAGTGTCAAGTGTAAAACCATGTGTAAAACGGTAAATGTGTAAAAGTGTAAACTGTGCCAATGTGATACTGCTTCCGAGAAGGCAGTGGAGCCGTATCAGGGAAAAGTCCCCCTGAGAAAGTTCATTGTGTTAAGTGACCCTAAGGGCATTAGGGAGAAATCCTGGAGGTGGACAAGTACCACTGGTAGGGTGGAGACTTGTTCTCCCGGTCTGCGCAGTCCAAGAGTCACCATTGAATTGCCTAGATGGTGTCTATGTGTTATGTGATGTGAATGTGTCCTTCTTTGGTGGTTTGGACTATGTGTCACGGCACCAAAAAATATGTGTAAAGTGTAATGTGTAAAGTGTATGTGACCATGTGTAAATGTGTAAGTGACATGTGAATGTGTATGTGTAAAGTGGATCATGTGAAAGAGGAAACTAGTGTAAAGAAAAATGTGAAATCCTAGATATGTAAATGTGTTATTGAAACCCATGTGAGACTAAATCTGAAACCATGTGAATTCAGAAAATGTATGTTATCATACTCATGTTTATGTGTGCAAAAGTGTTTAGAATCCATGATAGGAACAACAAATGAGTATGTGAGTACAATGGCATGATGGATTGTTCATGTGTTATGTTTAAGCAACGTTGTAGCTTTCATGTGTAGGGTTATAGTCATTGAACCATGTAAAAATCAGCAACCTAAAGCATGATAAAAAGTTATGTATGTACTTAAGAACATGTGGAATCCATGCTAATTATGTTCCCCGTTCATGTATGTAAATTGTCCATGTCAATAGCTCTCACGTTTTGATTTAAGTCTCATGAGTGAATTGAATAGAGACCATGTGATAGGTGAATGTTACTTTTGAAATCTGAAAGCATGAGTTATGTATAAAATTGTAGAACCTTCATGATAGGTTGAAAACTTGAATGGACTAGCATGCTATGTATTGTTAATTGAATGTGCATGTAGAAACCACTAGGACTTGTACGTGTATATCATGCATAGTGTTACTTGCTGAGTCCCTGGACTCACTCCTTGCTTCGGCGTACAGGTATAGTTGGTGACACAGTACTCTCGGAGGAGGCAGCAGAGATGGACTCCGAGCGTGGAGACTAGCCAGTTTTGAGTTCTTTGTGGTTGTGTACTTCGTAGTATGTACTTGGACGTTGTATTAGAACTATCATTAAAAGAATGTAATATGTGGACATTTTGTATCTCTATTTCAGCAATTTTAAATCATGTGAATTTTAGTTCCTTTTTGCAAATTGTAAACTGCATGTATGTTTAATGTGGATGATGAATGAATGGAGATAGTTCTCTTTTACTTCCGCTACTCTGTTATATATATTCGCGTGTATCTCAGCTGTTTGTATCGTTGGGTAAATGTTCCACTGTGACTGGCAGCACTCGCTATACCGACGTGGGTTGGTATAACCGTACCGGTGTAACGAGGGCCGTCACATCTCATGCTTAGACATATGAGAATTGGCTTGAGGAAACACCTGGAGAGCAGGAGCAGGGAGGAGAACTCTTCTTGCCGCCAAATGGATTTCTAGAAGGCTCTGAAAGGGTTCTCTTACGTTGGATGGCCAATAGGAGGGTATTTATACCCTAAATAGTCCAAAGGTACCCTTGGGGTACGTGGGCACACGATCCAAGGCCAATCCATCAATTCCCTAGGGTGCCACATGTCCAGGAGAAACTTTAAGTCATAAAGTTTTCGGAGTGTGTCGACCTGCCCATAGGGTGTGTTGACACACTGTCCCAGACAGGCAAAACAGTTCCCTGGGAGAGGTCTCTAGTGTTGACCTGAGATCATCTCGTGTCGACCTGCTGTTGCTAGTTGACAAACAGGCCTTCTGGGAAGGCTCTCTAGTGTCGACCTGACTGCATCTGGTGTCGACCTGATTGTAGATGCCTGTGAACATGGTTCTCTGGGATCTGCCTCTAGTGTCGACCTGACTTGGTCTAGTGTCGACACTACTTGACCATTTATTCATCTTTTGGCTTAGGGCTTGGAGCATTGTGTCGACACCAGTCTGGGGTGTGTCGACACTACCCTTGGAAGAAATGTTTGTCCCTGAGAAATAAACACATAAATCATTAGTCCAATGTATTATCATGAATATAAATGATAAATGTGTTTGGAAACATGCTTTTTGAATATTGTCATTTCATGTGTGATGTATTTCACATGTTCCAATTATTGTGCATTAAAATCACAACTTGTCATCATCAAAATATGAGGGGAAATGAATTGTATTCACACTCAACCCAACAATCTCCCCCTTTTTGATGATGACAACATTAGATTCATATGAAAGTGAAGTTTCACTGAAATGTGATTTTAAGCTTTTATTTACTCAACACTCAGTTTGAAAAACATTGATTGGCACTGAGTGATGTTTCATTTCCTTTTATTCATACTTGTCAAAGACCTTTGAAAAAGCTTTAGTAACATTTGAAATTTGCACACATTAGAGACATAATGTTACTAGTGATGAACTATTATCACAAAAGACCAAGCAGCTTGACAAGCATCCATTCATTCATGACACTCATTCAAAGATTCAATCACATTCAAGAAAAAAACAGTTTCTTGTCATTTTTGCCAACAAATATCATTTCATTCAAAAAGGTATGTGCATTACAATATTTCAAAATGAGACACTTCAGAAAAACTTTTACAATCATCCATGCTTTCTGTCTTTCTCCCCCTTTGACATCATCAAAATAAGATACATTAGGCAGGAGGAGGAGGAGGAGGAATGGGTATCAAGATAGTCTCAATATCCGTCAATCGTTTCTCCATTGAAGTCAAGTTGAACTTCATCTGAGCTTGGATAGTTGAGAGTCTTGTATGCAATAGATGTTCCATTCTTTCAGAATTCTTTGACATAGTTGCTTGAAGCACACTGAAGTCAGCTGAGATGGGCTGTGAAGATGAAGAGGAACCAGCTGTCCCACCATGTATGTGCAAAGATTTGAATTCCTTTTTCAGATCAGACATTTCTTCATCAATATGAGCAGATAAGTTCTTCATGCTTTCCAAGTCATCTACCAGATGAGCAAAGGATAATCTGGTCTTAGAAATCTGAGAGAGTGTTTCTTTGGTGTTGAATACATCAGCCTGGGAATTTGCCAAAATTCCCTAAAGAACCCTTTCCAACTTCTCTTGATGTTCTTTCAGTTCAATAGAAGCATCTGCCAAAGTTCCAATCAACCTATTAAACCTTTGGACTACATGGTCTGAGGCTGCTTTTTGCTTAATGAACTTTGCAGACATTGTATTCTCCAACCTCTGTACCTTCAATTCAAAATTATCTGTCATTTGCTGAATGGAAGTGTTGAAGGCATCAAAATTTTCATTTAGAAATGAGTATAATTCTGGTGGTACAAAAGGTCCACCAAAGGCATAGGATGTTTGAGCTTGAGGTTGGGGAGTGAAAGAGGGAATTTCCATTTCAGGGTTTAGTGAGGAAGAGGGCTGAAGTTGAGGTGAAAGTGGAGCATTCAGGGGTACATCAACTTCATTCTCAGCATGAGGCTGATCCTCATTTACTGGAAGCTGGCCCTCATTTGCTGGAGGCTGATCCTCTTGAGCTGGAGGCTGGTCCTCTGGAACCACAGGGACCTCAACTACAGCTAGCCCTCTCCTAACTTGGTCACCCTCAAGCCTAAAACCCATAAACTTTTGAACATGCTTGAAACAGTAGATGTTGGATTTGGGAATCGGCTTAGATTTCTCATTAACTAGAGACACACCAAAATGCTTGAAGACTTGAGTCAAGTGAGCTGCATAAGGAAGAGATCTATTGAGATCTTTCCTGGTTGTCTCAGAGATGATTTGGTACATTATGACATGGAGGTTGACCTTTATGTCCTTTTTCATACAATATATCACAAATCTTTGAATATCTGTGAGTCTATCCCTGCCACCACCTTGAGAGGTTATGATAGTGGTGAGAATGTGATGGATAAGTCTCAACACAGGTGGAAAGGTGTTTGTGTTGAACTTGGTTACATGGGTCTGCTTGGGATCAGACTTGATAGCCCACGAATGCGTCGTTAAACACGTGACTAACAATCTCAAAATTATCGGCCTATACTAATATTTTGACAATAGTTAAGTGGTGAGACCGAGTCGAATCCACGGGGAAAAAGATTTTAGAGTTGAAAACCTTGAGTTTTTAGTTAAGAAAGTAACATGGTGGTATTAAAACTAAGTTGCATTAATTAAATCTAAACTATGTTAAATAAGTAAAGAGAGAGAGATAAAGAGGGGATGAGAGAACACAAGACACTATTTAAAACTATAATCTATTAAACAACAACAAAAACTGTTTAACACAGATTTTATTCTAATCAAAAGCCATGAACAAATACACTGAAATTAAGAGAATAAGAGAGAGAATAAGAGAGACGAGACGAGAGAGGAGAGAGAAGAGAGAGAGGAGAGAGAAGAGAGAGAGGAGAGAGAGCACAGGGAGAGAGGAGAGAGTCGAGAGAGAGGAGAGAGGAGAGAGAAGAGAGAGAGGAGAGAGAGCGCAGGGAGAGAGGAGAGAGGAGAGAGACGAGAGAGAGGAGATAGAGGAGAGAGAGGGCGTGGAGCACCCTCACGTTGCATGCATGCAACGTGAGGGGGGGGGAGGCGGCGCGGCCTGGGCGCGTGGTGGGCTTAGCAGGCGGGGCAGGCGGCAGCAGGTGCGCGGGGGGCGGCCGCGTGGGGCGCGGGCGCGTGGGTCACGCTGGCAGGCGGGCGCGCTTGCAGGCGCGTGGAGGCAGGGGCGCGCGCGCGGGGCAAGCGGGCGCGCGCGCGGGCGTGCGGGGCGGCGGCAGGCGCCTGTGCTGCTGCTGCTGTGCTGCTTCTACTGTGCGAGAAAGAGAGAGACCGGGAGGAGAGGAAGAAGAGGAGAGGAAGAAGACGGGAAAGAGAAGGAGGGAGGGTGTGTGCGGAGCAAAAGAGAGAGAAAGTGGGAAAGAATAGTTGTGTGCGGGTGAGAGAGGGGGGTTTTTAAATAGATGAGAGGAGAGAGATTTTAAAATAGGGAGAGAATCTTGAGGAAAATGGAAGGAAGAGAGAGAAAGAAAAAAAGCAGGCGGCTAGGGTTTTTTGCAACAATATGAAAATGTCAGATTTGCCCCTGTTGGACTACTTGGTCCATTGGCCCAATACGAACTTCATTCAATGGCCCATTAACCTGTAAATACAACATGTAATTGAATTTAATCAATTATCGTCCGTGACAATAGAAATCTTATGGATTAATCACATATCAATCAATAAAATGGCATGATTTATTTATGATAAATGTGATATTATCACATCCCCCAACTTACTCATTGCTAGTCTCTTAGCAATGCACCCAGGTAAATAATTAGGACTAACCGAACTTCAAACATCATTTTTCATGTCAAGAAAGCAGAGATAAGATTGATCAACAATAAGTATTTCCAGTTCTAGTAGCATGTGTCAAAGACAATCATGCAGTTCATGTTATTAGACAGTTCCTCAAAATACACTTGAAATTATCATTTCCTTCGTGAATGTACTTGTGATCAATAAGCATTACTCAGATAGTGCATGGGTTTTTTATCTATTACTTAGAGATGATATCAACTCTACACTCCTTAAATCAAATCCTCGAATTACAGGTAGCTTTTACTCTGTCTTTTCTGTTTCTTCATTTCATTTCATTTTATTTTTTTCAACTTGGATATCCTTTCACCGTTTGACGCAAACTTCTACACTTCTTGAGGTGCCGAAGCCCGGTTACTAAGTTAAGGATTTCCTTCTTCATTTTGTCATTCATTTTTTTTTTTTATAACTTGCAGGAAGGTAGCTTTTTCCCCACGATTTGTTTTCAATAAGAGTGTAGAATGTCAATCCTCAACATGAGTATTAGGTAAAAACTCTCATCACCCTCATGAATGACACTTATTCATCATCTAATACATGTGTGAAGGTTCAATAAAATTCCAAATGTAGTTTGTGTAACACCCCGGCCCCATTGGGCCTTCTGACCCCGTCCTCAGGGTCACGGCGGGCGTCCTGGCCGAGACATGGTCGCGGCAGAGCGGACTACCGCGACAGTATTGGCGGTTCGTGTCGCGGCGGGGGTGAGCGTCACGTTCTTGTCGCGTCGCCCCTGGCTGTCGCGACTCTGTTCTGACACGACTTGACCGCTGTCCTGTCTGTCAGAACGGTCGTGTCGGGTGGCAGGGTCGTCGGCGTTGACGCGACCTGTCAGGCCGTCGCGATTGCTTTCCCGGTCTTCGAGGTTTGACCGTGCTTTTGGTGTCGCGCCTTGGCAGGCGGCCGCGACATGGTCGCGACGCTTTTGGGCGTCGCGATAGTGTCAATGTCGCGGCGGGTCGCTACGTCGCGTTCTGGGGGCCATCGATTTAAAACCGAAGGCGCGCCCCATTTTCCCCTCTCTCGCCCTTTTCACTCTTTCTCCACTCTCTCGAGCTCTCGCGGTTTCTCGGTGTTTCTCCTTGCTCGTGGTGCTCGTGTTGAGGCGTGGACGTGCCATTCGTGCAGGGCGTGTGCTAGCGGCGTGCGGTGCGAGGAGGAGGAGGAGTTCTTTCCTACGAGAAGGCCTTAACGGGTTCGTTCTTCGTGTGGAGGTAGGGACCCTTGATCCTCTCGCCCTAAGCATGATCCCTTCCCCCTCTTGACCGTGGTTTCCTTGTGGTTTGGGGTTTGGGAGTGTGAGAACTCCATGCTCGAGTTGAGTAAGGTTTCCTTCGAGCGTAGATCCATGCTTTGAGGGATCGTGGGTGGTTTGGTGGATTTATAGCTTTCAATATACGTGGTGCATGATCCCCTCCCCCATTGTGGATGTTGTTTCGTGTTTTGAGGAGGGTTCCCGGAGAGACTGTTCCGGAACCCTGCTCGGCTGGTGACGCGGTCGTCTCGGAGGCCGCGATCATGTCGCGGTGGTGCGCCCGACCGCGACATGGTCGCGATGCTCTTGTGCGTCGCGTCCGGGTCGCGACCTGCACGGGCGTCGCGACATGGTCGCGACGGCCCGCTACGTCGCGACTCCGACCGAGAGACAGGTTGGCCTTTTTCCGCTTTCGTTCCTCTTTTACTGTTCCCATGGCACCTGTGCTAGTTCCCTAGTCCGGTCTCACACTAGTCGTTCGCCCGGTGCGCGGCACTTGAGGGCTTGCCCCGTGCGAGAGGTTGTTACTGTTACCTGGGACCCCCGTCCTCGGGAGCCTGTTGAGGGAGTACTCCGGGCTACGAGTGTGCTCGAGTTGGCAGCCACCTGGGCGGACTCTGGAGCTGAGGGGAAAACGGTGGTTAGGACAGTGGCGTGTGAGTCGCTTGCAGAGCTCTCGTGGTTGGTCTGGGACGCCGAGGACAGTTTGGAGTTCTACTCGGTGCAGGCCAGCCAGTCCTTCTTCTCACTGCCTCGCTCCTCACGGCCCCGGAACCGTTTGGAGAGGTCAGGTGTGGGACCGTAGTCCGGCCAGACTACGGCGGTTACTGTTGTGTTGCTTGTGTCCTACCTCGCTCTGACGAGATGCGAGGGTCAGGACCTAGGTCGAGGATAAGACGTCGGTGGACGCGCCTGACCGTTTGACTAGTGTTGGTGCTTTCCGTAGCTAGTGTTCTTTGTCCAGGCGGAGTCCCCTCCGTCTGTGTTTACTAGCCGTGTGGTGGTCACGACGAGCAATCGTACGGAGTTTCCGACCGAGAGTACTTTCCGTACCGAGTTAGCTTTAGCTTCGCTTCCGCACTTCCTTTTGTAGGTAGAAATATATAAACTGCCGTCTTTCCTTTATTAATAATTGTATTTGTTCCTCTGCCTGTTTAGAGCCAGTAGGAGATTGGTAGTCCCTACTGAGCTTCTGTTGTGAAGCTCATCCCTCTGTTTTCCAGGTGAGTCTTCTCACCAGCGGCAGGGCGCGCGTCGGGCGGAGGAGACGGGGCGGTAGTCGGGGTCCCCGTAGCTAGCAGTGGTTCCCCCTCTCAGTGTGCGTCACCCTCGGGGTATGCCCCTAAGGGACTTGTCTCTCCCCTTTCCTTACTTGTACTAGTGTGCGTGCGTTGGGACTGTACTTAGAGCGGTACGCAGTGGTCTCGCTCTACTTTCCTGTTTCCGCTTGTACGCTTCTAGCTCAGCAGTTGACGTTTACTTCCGTCACATATCCTGTCAGACGCGTGTTATAGCCCTTCCGGGTCCCCCGGATCCGTGGGTGGCGATCGCGAAAATCTGGTCCTCGGCATGGGCCGAGGGTCGGGTTCTCGGGTCGTTACAGTTGGTATCAGAGCGTGGTTTGACAGGACTTGTAGTGGATCTAAACTGCAACAGTAAGTCCCAACAATAGTACAAGTACACTGCTAGCCGCCCAAGAGGTATTTATAACCTTTGTTAGTTGTGTTGCCGTGTAGGTCATGGCTCCGCGTAGGCGCAGTCAGGCTAGGCAGCTGGTTGAGCAGCAGGATGAGTCTGACATGCCCGCTAAGGGCAGGTTCAGGAGGAGGTGTCCGTGGAGGAGTCAGTGGCACAGCCTCAGGGTGCACAGGCAGCAGCAGCAGAGGCAGCAGCAGCAGGTGGGCAGCAGCAGCAGGAGTACCACCCTCTGCCTCAGCAGTATGCAGACTGGTTTCCCATGGCTGAGCAGTACTTCAGAGCTATGTACCAGGGAGCGTGGCAGCCCGGGCAGGCAGCAGCAGGTGGTCAGTTTCCAGTACCTCCCCAGCCATACCAGAGCAGCAGGAGGTGGAGCCAGAGGTGGAGCAGCCAGAGCGTCAGCAGCGGTCGGGCACTGGGAGTACCCGGGCCGGGTGGCGGAGGACGGCGGTTACGGAGGACAGGACCGCTCTCCTTGAGAGGTTCCTGCGTCTTCGCCCACCGATGTTCCACGGTGAGTATGATCCAGATAAGGCGGAGAGCTGGACCCATGAGTTGGAGCGCATCTTCGAGACTATGGATTGCGCTGAGGAGGATCAGGTTCGTTTGGCAGTATACCAGCTCAAGGGAGCAGCCCATGAGTGGTGGAGAGTTCAGAGGCAGACTCACTTCTAGGGGCAGCGATTGGACCAGATCACTTGGCAGCGGTTTTTGGAGGTCTTCCACGGCGAGTACTTCCCCGACTACGCTCGACGTGAGAGGCAAGACCAGTTCCATGAGTTGGTGTAGGGCGACCTCACAGTTTCTCAGTACCACCAGAGGTTCGTCCGGTTGTTGAGGCATGTGCCTCATGTGGCAGGCAGTGACCAGGCTTGTGCAGAGAGGTTTATAGCAGGGCTGAGACCAGACTTGAGGTGGGGTGTGACGGCACACATGTGTACCACCTTGGGAGAGGCCGTGGCGAAGGCCACCGCCTTGGATAGGGAGGCTTGGCAGCCTCAGCAGCAGTAGCAGCAGGGAGGAGCCTCTTCCAGGTCCTCGCCATACCAGCGTCCAGCAGGCAGCCGTGGTAGTGCGACTTCCTCTTCCTCAGGCTCGGGCAGTTCTGGTAGCTCTGGAATTCGCTCGCAGTTCAGGAAGTTGTCTACTCGCGGGGGTGGACGGAGCCGTCAGCAGAGGCGTCAGTCCAGGTTTGCAGAGCAGTCAGTACAGCAGGGTGCTGAGCAGGGCAGTCAGGAGCCAGTGTGCTACACTTGTGGCTTGCCAGGCCACTTTAGGAGGGATTGCCCTAGGGGGCAAGCCCCGCAGCAGCAGCAGCCAGTACAGTACGCGCAGCAGCCACCTCAGTACCAGTACCCTCCCCAGCAGTAGGCACCGCGTCAGCAGCAGAGAGGGCAGTACCAGCAGCAGGTCCAGCAGTTCCCGCAGCCACAGTAGTACCAGCCGTACCAGCAGCAGCAGCAGTTTCCTCAACAGCAGTCGCCGCAGCAGCAGCCCCAGCAGGCGCCACAGCGTGGACGTGGTCGTGGTCGCATGATGGCACTCACCCGGGAGCAGGCAGAGGCATCGAACCTGGTGATAGGTACTCTACCTATCCTTGGCAGAGCTGCTCGTGTTTTGGTTGATCCCGGTGCTTCCTTGTGTTTAGCTTCCGAGGAGTTTTACGAGTCCCTTGCTTGTCACACACCCGAGAGGCAGTGTGACGTATTGGTCGATCTCCCGTCCGGTGACTACATGCGTTCCTTTGGTTACCTGGAGGGTGTGACAGTCGAGGTTGAGGGTCACCAGTTGCCGGCCAGGTTGTACGTGTTGCAGCTTTTCGACTTCGACGTCATCCTGGGCATGGACTAGTTGGAGGCTCACTCAGCCGTGGTTGATTGTCAGAGGAAGACCGTTCGGTTCGAGATACCTGGAGTGCCTGTTCTCTGCTTTCGAGGTATCCGGTCTACCCGTCGGCCGTTCATTTCTTTCTGTAAGTCTCGTCGTTTGATCCGTGATGGCTGCGTTGCTTACCTTGCTTCGGTTTGTTCCTTGGAGCCTAGCGGGTCTTCAGTTTTTGATGTGCCAGTTGTTTCTGAGTTTTCTGATGTGTTTCCGGAGGATCTACCTGGGTTGCCGCCTGAGCGAGAGGTAGAGTTCTCCATCGAGCTTTTGCCTGGTACGATGCCTTTGTCCAAGGCACCTTACCGGATGGCCCCGGCGGAGCTGCGTGAGTTGAAGCGCCAGCTGCAAGAGTTGCTTGAGTTGGGCTTCATTCGTCCGAGCCGTTCGCCGTGGGGCGCGCCTGTTTTGTTTGTGCGGAAGAAGGATGGTAGTCTTCGTTTGTGCATCGATTATCGGCAGTTGAACCAGGTCACTGTGAAGAACAGGTACCCGTTGCCGAGAATTGATGATTTGTTTGATCAATTGCAATCGGCTCGAGTTTTCTCGAAGATCGACTTGAGATCCGGCTACTACCAGCTGCGGATCAGAGAGTCAGATGTTGGTTTGACGGCTTTCCGTTCCAGGTATGGTCACTTTGAGTTCGTCGTGATGTCGTTTGGGCTGACGAACGCACCTGCAGCATTCATGGATCTGATGCATAGGGTGTTCAGTGAGTACCTAGACCGCTTTGTTGTTGTTTTTGTTGATGATATTCTGGTCTACTCGTCTTCTGAAGAGGAGCACGAGGAGCACCTGAGGATCGTGCTGGAGACCCTGCGGAGTCACCGTCTTTACGCCAAGTTTGACAAGTGCGAATTTTGGCTGAGCGAGGTGCACTTCCTCGGGCACGTGATCTCGGGTTCTGGTGTGGCAGTAGATCCGGCCAAGGTTGAGGCAGTGTTGTCGTGGGAGCAGCCCACATCAGTTGCAGAGGTCCGTAGTTTTCTGGGTCTGGCAGGTTACTACTGGAGGTTCATTCAGGATTTCGCCAAGATTGCAGCACCGTTGACTCGGTTGACGAGGCAGGATGCCAGGTTTGTTTGGTCAGAGGACTGTGAGAAGAGTTTCTTGGAGCTGAAGACGAGGTTGACTTCGGCGCCAGTGTTGGTCTTGCCGTCGGGCACCGGTGGGTTCGTGGTTTACACCGATGCGTCGAGGTCAGGTTTGGGTGCCGTGCTGATGCAGCATGGTGGGGTCGTTGCCTATGCTTCACGACAGCTTAAGAAGCATGAGGAGAACTATCCCACCCACGACTTGGAGCTAGCAGCAGTGGTACACGCTCTCAAGTTGTGGAGGCACTACCTATATGGCGAGGCTTTTCAGATCTTCACCGATCACCAGAGTTTGCAGTACATCTTCACCCAGAGGGATTTGAACTTGAGGCAGCGCCGATGGATGGAGTATTTGAAGGACTACGACCTAACCCTTTCCTATCATCCAGGAAAGGCTAACGTTGTAGCCGATGCTTTGAGTAGGCGCGTGCGCTTGAGTTCGATGATGGTCAGAGAGTGGAGGTTGTTCGAGGAGCTGTCCCAGGGAGTGTTTGTTCCGTCGAGGACCAGAGACCGTGCAGTGGCTTCCAGTTTGTCAATTCGGTCATCACTGTTCAGGCAGGTGTTGCAGGCGCAGCGAGCAGATGCAGAGTTAGCAGACATTTTGCGGATGCCGAACGTTGAGCTCAGCGAAGACAGCGAGGTCAGATTCAGAGGCCGCTTGTACGTTCCAGAGGAGGTTCGTGAGGCAGTGTTGTCAGAGGCTCACAGGTCGAGGTATGTCGTTCATCCCGGCTCCACCAAAATGTACCATTGTTTGAGGAGGTCATTCTGGTGGCCAGGGATGAAAAGGGGCGTGGCAGAGTTTGTTGCTCGGTGCCTTACCTGTCAACAGGTGAAGGCTGAGCACCAGCGTCCTGGTGGTGAGTTGCAGCCGTTGCCCATTCCTGTATGGAAGTGGGACAACATCACCATGGACTTTGTGGTTGGTTTGCCCCATACCCCGTAGAGGCATGATGGTATTTGGGTGATTGTGGATCGTTTGACCAAGGCAGCGCACTTTCTTCCGATCAAGATGTCGTGGTCAGTGGACAGATTGGCCAGGCTGTACGTGGACAGAGTTGTTTCGTTGCACGGGATCCCGGTTTCAGTCGTTTCAGACAGAGATCCGAGGTTCACGTCAGGGTTTTGGCGCAGTCTTCAGAGAGCACTGGGTACAGAGTTGAGGTTCAGCACAGCGTACCACCCTCAGACAGACGGTCAGTCAGAGCGGACCATTCGGACACTGGAGGACATGCTGAGAGCGTGCTGTTTAGATTGGAGCAGCACTTGGGAGTCTCACCTTCCGATGGTAGAGTTCGCATATAACAACAGTTATCACTCGAGCATCGGAATGGCGCCATATGAGGTTTTGTATGGTCGCCCGTGCAGGACTCCGCTTCACTGGTTCGAGGTTGGTGAGAGGCAGCTTTTGGGGCCAGAGTTAGTGCAGCAGTGTGCAGAGACAGTCAGTTTGGTCAGGTAGAGGCTTCGGGCAGCGCAGAGTCGGCAAAAGAGTTATGCAGACGTCTGCAGGAGACCGTTACAGTTCAGCGTTGGTGACCTTGTTTTCTTGCGGGTCTCGCCGACCAAGGGCATCATGAGGTTTGGCAGAAAGGGAAAGCTCAGTCCCAGATATATTGGGCCATTCCCCATTTCTGAGAGGGTCGGCGAGGTAGCTTACAGACTGAGTCTTCCGGTAGAGCTAGCAGGTGTGCACAGCGTTTTCCACGTTTCGCAGCTTAGGAGGTACGTCGCAGATCCTTCGCACGTGTTGGACTACTCGCAGCTAGAGGTAGTGCCAGACTTGTCAGTGCCAGAGTACCCAGTTAGAGTGATCGACCGCAAAGTTCAACAGTTGCGCAGGAAGCAGATTCCGCTGGTTAAGGTCATTTGGTAGAACCGCGTCGGTGGCGAGGCCACCTGGGAGCGCGAGGATGAGATGCTGGAGCAGTTTCCATATTTGTTTGATTGATCGGTATGTGGTGATCTCCCCTTTTGTCGTCTTCCGGGCTGAGACCGAGTTGTTTTCATTTCGAGGACGAAATGTCTTAAGGAGGGAGGGTTGTAACACCCCGGCCCCCTTGGGCCTTCTGACCCCGTCCTCAGGGTCGCGGCGGGCGTCCTGGCCGCGACATGGTCGCGGCAGAGCGGACTACCGCGATAGTATTGGCGGTTCGTGTCGCGGCGGGGGTGAGCGTCGCGTTCTTGTCGCGTCGCCCCTGGCTGTCGCGACTCTGTTCTGACACGACTTGACCGCTATCCTGTCTGTCAGAACGGTCGTGTCGGGTGGCAGGGTCGTCGGCGTTGACGCGACCTGTCAGGCCGTCGCGACTGCTTTCCCGGTCTTCGAGGTTTGACCGTGCTTTTGGTGTCGCGCCTTGGCGGGCGGCCGCGACATGGTCGCGACGCTTTTGGGCGTCGCGACAGTGTCAGTGTCGCGGCGGGTCGCTACGTCGCGTTCTGGGGGCCATCGGTTTAAAACCGAAGGCGCGCCCCATTTTCCCTCTCTCGCCCTTTTCACTCTTTCTCCACTCTCTCGAGCTCTCGCGGTTTCTCGGTGTTTCTCCTTGCTCGCGGTGCTCGTGCTGAGGCGTGGATGTGCCGTTCGTGCAGGGCGTGTGCTTGCGGCGTGCGGTGCGAGGAGGAGGAGGAGTTCTTTCCTACGAGAAGGCCTTAACGGGTTCGTTCTTCGTGTGGAGGTAGGGACCCTTGATCCTCTCGCCCTAAGCATGATCCCTTCCCCCTCTTGACTGTGGTTTCCTTGTGGTTTGGGGTTTGGGAGTGTGAGAACTCCATGCTCGAGTTGAGTAAGGTTTCCTTCGAGCGTAGATCCATGCTTTGAGGGATCGTGGGTGGTTTGGTGGATTTATAGCTTTCAATATACGTGGTGCATGATCCCCTCCCCCATTGTGGATGTTGTTTCATGTTTTGAGGAGGGTTCCCGGAGAGACTGTTCCGGAACCCTGCTCGGCTGGTGACGCGGTCGTCTCGGAGGCCGCGATCATGTTGCGGTGGTGCGCCCGACCGCGACATGGTCGCGACGCTCCTGTGCGTCGCGTCCGGGTCGCGACCTGTGCGGGCGTCGCGACATGGTCGCGACGGCCCGCTGCGTCGCGACTCCGATCGAGAGATAGGTTGGCCTTTTTCCGCTTTCGTTCCTCTTTTACTGTTCCCGTGGCACCTGTGCTAGTTCCCTAGTACGGTCTCACACTAGTCGTTCGCCTGGTGCGCGGCACTTGAGGGCTTGCCCCGTGCGAGAGGTTGTTACCGTTACCTGGGACCCCCGTCCTCGGGAGCCTGTTGAGGGAGTACTCCGGGCTACGAGTGTGCTCGAGTTGGCAGCCACCTGGGCGGACTCTGGAGCTGAGGGGAAAACGGTGGTTAGGACAGTGGCGTGTGAGTCGCTTGCAGAGCTCTCGTGGTTGGTCTGGGACGCCGAGGACAGTTTGGAGTTCTACCCGGTGCAGGCCAGCCAGTCCTTCTTCTCACTGCCTCGCTCCTCACGGCCCCGGAACCGTTTGGAGAGGTCAGGCGTGGGACTGTAGTCCGGCCAGACTACGGCGGTTACTGTTGTGTTGCTTGTGTCCTACCTCACTCTGACGAGATGCGAGGGTCAGGACCTAGGTCAAGGATAAGACGTCGGTGGACGCGCCTGACCGTTTGACTAGTGGTGGTGCTTTCCGTAGCTAGTGTTCTCTGTCCAGGTGGAGTCCCCTCCGTCTGTGTTTACTAGCCGTGTGGTGGTCACGACGAGCAGTCGTACGGAGTTTCCGACCGAGAGTACTTTCCGTACCGAGTTAGCTTTAGCTTCGCTTCCGCACTTCCTTTTTGTAGGTAGAAATATATAAACTGCTGTCTTTCCTTTATTAATAATTGTAATTGTTCCTCTGCCTGTTTAGAGCCAGTAGGAGATTGGTAGTCCCTACTGAGCTTCTGTTGTGAAGCTCATCCCTCTGTTTTCCAGGTGAGTCGTCTCACCAGCGACAGGGCGCGCGTCAGGCGGAGGAGACGGGGCGGCAGTCGGGGTCCCCGTAGCTACCAGTGGTTCCCCCTCTCAGTGTGCGTCACCCTCGGGGTATGCCCCTATGGGACTTGTCTCTCCCCTTTCCTTACTTGTACTAGTGTGCGTGTGTTGGGACTGTACTTAGAGCGGTACGCAGCGGTCTCGCTCTACTTTCCTGTTTCCGCTTGTACGCTTCTAGCTCAGCAGTTGACGTTTACTTCCGTCACATATCCTGTCAGACGCGTGTTATAGCCCTTCCAGGTCCCCCGGATCCGTGGGCGGTGATCGCGAAAATCGGGTCCTCGGCATGGGCCGAGGGTCGGGTTCTCGGGTCGTTACAGTTTGAGGAAAATGCTAAGAACATAACCACAAAATTCATCCTTTAGCGTGCCACTAGCACAAGTATATACTTAGAGTAAAATCATTCTAGAATGAGGTATTCTTTCCATGAAAAATGATACATGAAGTATAATGTTTGGGATGTTTAGCAGGATTTTAAAATTTGAAAGATTTCCCTCCCCCAACTTGAATGACATTGTCCTCAATGGCAAACAGATAACACAACCATCTGAAGTTTGGAAAGGAGAGATACAACCTGCTAGAAGCGTTTTGTTCAATTCATTCATCAAGGATAATGGGCCTCCAAAAACCTATAGCATAATAGAAAAGAAGAAATAAGTAAAATATCCTAAAAATTTTGGGTTGCCTCCCAACAAGCGCTAAGTTTAATGTCTTCAGTCAGACACCATAAAGCTCCATAACCAACGAGTTGCATTAAGAATGAGCCACCATGTTATCTTATCCTCCTTTAAGTGCCAGCTCTTGTACCATTGGAGGAAAAGACTGTATCTATACATACGTGAGCCAACCTGTTGCTTAAGAGAGTCAGAAAATGATAGAGGAAGAATCATGTCTTCAATTATAAAATATTCCTCTACACACTTAAGGTCTTCAAATGTATTGAACACTTCAATTCAGACCTTAATTTTTTTCAAATTCTTTTCTTCAACCTCGATTTTAGGATTCATATTCATATTGTTGAGGTGAGAAAGGGTTTGGGTATCATGGATCCTTGGAGATTCCACCATATGCCTAGTGTCAAGGAGACCATAATTGTTGGGAATTGGATGTGGAGGCTCTTTAACACAAAGATTTTCATCAATTCCAAGTGGATTTGACCAGTTGGCTAATTGCATAATGTTCAAATTGACTTTAGCTTTGCCAATGTCAAGGATGGGTGTTAGATCCACATCATCCCCTAAATCATGAAAGTCCCCATTAGAGTTACTGCCAGGCAAAATTTTCAACTCTTCCCCTATCCAAGTAGAATGGTTTATGACTTGACTCCGCTCCATCTCCAAACTCATCTTTTCTTCATCCCCTCCTTAGGTTAAGGTCACATCAGACCTAGGAAGGGCAAGAAATAAAGTTTTATCATCATCTAGCTCGTCCACTTCCTCTTGTTCTCCTTCCAACTTGAGTTCAACTAACTCCATAGAGTATTCTTCACATGTGACATCATGGCTGGGCTCTTCTTGGCAGTCAAATTCAAGTTGGGTAAAAATCATGGATTGATTTGTAGTACTACCCATCTCCTCTTGATCTGACTTATTAAAATTACACTCAGTTTGCCAAGTGGACATGTCCACAATCACATTAAGTTGTGAAGTTTCAAGTGAAAGTTGTGGGTCAAATTGCTGATCAAAATCATGATATTGATTTTCATAATTGTCAATCGATTGAGTTGGTAATTGAATATTTTGCTTCTTTCTGATTTCTATCAATTGATCAATTAGAAGGCCAGTTTTGGTAAAAGATTTTTCCAATTCTTGTTGTTGGTGGGCGAATGTTTGCTCAAAGACTTGTTGAGCATCATAGATCTTTTGTATAGATTGCCCAAATTGATCATCAAATAGGCCTGATGGTGGGGGAGAAGTATAAATGGAATGCGGATCTGCATGTTGTCCCCCATCATGGCCTTGATCATAAATATTATTATGAAATTGGACCCAAGGATGAAAGTTGTTGTTAGGAGGACTTTGGGCTTGGGCCACAATCGGTTGCTCGCTCTATATCAAATGTGGCATTATCTTTCCAAGTGGTTGGAAAGGTGTACCGTTTGGAGCATTTGATAAACATACATGCAGATCAGTACTAAAGAATCCTTCATTGAACCATGAGATGATTTCAGCACCAAGAATGGGTCCTTGAATTTTCCCTTGTGGATCTTGATAAAGCAAACTCAAATTTTCAGGAGAGACACCCAGTTCAACTTTTGGATAGGGAGTAGGTGTGGAAAACTCTTGTTCAGTTGGGGCTTGATCATGGTTGACAGATGGCCATTGGCTAGGAATGCAATACTCATTATCATAATGAGCATGGTCAACCCACTTGGTACTATGGGCCTGAGAGGATGGAGATGAGGTGTGAAGTGGGTTAGCATATTTCCTCAGTTCTGAATCAAGTATGTGATTTGTAATTGGGTGACCATGAAGATGATGGACTTGAGTCCAGTTGGAACCATTGGCCTGGTAAGTAGGGTTGGATGAATAAGGTAGGTTAGATTGAGAGTGAATGCCATAATGGGCTGACCTAATTTGCCCTATTGATGTGCCAATTTCATAACCATTATTATAAACCCACATAAATCCTTTTTTTTATTTTTATTATATTTTTTTGTTTTAAAATATTGGATTTTTTTTTATTCTCAAATAAGTTAGCAAACAATTAATCCTATGACACCTAAGGTTCCCTAGGACATAAACATTTGATTTCTCACTAATCAACTGAGGCCTAACTCAAATCCACTCTCAAGCTCGTAAACCGGCCAGGTAAGAGGTGGGAAAGTGGGAGGTTCCCCCTGCTCTCACAGGGACCTAATTAAGTAACCACTTGTCCACTTAGGCGTTTGCCAATAAACCTCTAGCCTTAGACACTAGTCTCCAAACTTGATAGTGGGCCCAAGTGGGCCTAAGTCTCAAAGCGAACCCTAGGTCAAGTTTCTACTTTCTTTTATTGGCTTGGGAATGCAAAAGATGCAGGAAGTTGTGGTTTGTGGGCTAAGGAAGGGTGATCAAATCCCCACCTTATCTTGTTAAGGAAACTTCCCTTAAAGTATTTTAGAAATGATGTGCACACCACAAAATCAAGCAAGGGGTTCTATGCAAGCATGGCAATGCATGATCATGCTTTTAAGAAAGTTGAGATTCTCACCTTGCCTCTCGCAATCTTCGACAAGAAAGGAAACTTTTCAAAAGGAAAATGACCTAAAGATGGAAATCTAAATAATGCATATCCTAAAGATGGAAAGTTTCTAATCTTGACATGACATTTTTTATTGGATTCAAGTGATTGATTTTTTTGATTTTTTTTTATTAATTGTCTAAACATGGAAACTAAGAAAAGGAAACTCAATCAAGAGGGTTTTAATGGTACTTACCTTCAACGCAATCCCTCGTTCTTTTGGAAATGAAAACAAATGGAAAGAGTGAGAGAAGGAAACTCACCTCACTTACCCATTTTTTTTTCATGCAATTTTCGGATTTTTTCACTTTTTATTTGATACCTACAAAAGAAAGAAAATGTTAGCCTGAATATATACAAAAAACACTAAAATTATCAAAACTAAAAATCTAATTCCCCGACAACGGCGCCAAGAATTGATAGCCCACGAATGCATCGTTAAACACGTGACTAACAATCTCAAAATTATCGGCCTATACTAAATATTTTGACAATAGTTAAGTGGTGAGACCGAGTCGAATCTACGGGGAAAAAGATTTTAGAGTTGAAAACCTTGAGTTTTTAGTTAAGAAAGTAACATGGTGGTATTAAAACTAAGTTGCATTAATTAAATATAAACTATGTTAAATAAGTAAAGAGAGAGAGATAAAGAGGGGATGAGAGAACACAAGACACTATTTAAAACTATAATCTATTAAACAACAACAAAAACTGTTTAACACAGATTTTATTCTAATCAAAAGCCATTAACAAATGCACTGAAATTAAGAGAATAAGCGAGAGAATAAGAGAGACAAGAGGAGAGAGGAGAGAGAAGAGAGAAGAGAGAGGAGAGAGAGCGTAGGGAGAGAGGAGAGAGGCGAGAGAGAGGAGAGAGGAGAGAGAAGAGAGAAGAGAGAGAGGAGAGAGAGCACAGGGAGAGAGGAGAGAGGCGAGAGAGACAAGAGAGACGAGAGAGAGGAGAGAGAGGGCGTGGAGTGCCCTCACGTTGCATGCATGCAACGTGAGGGGGAGGGGGAGGCGACGCGGCCTGGGCGCGTGGCGGGCTTAGCAGGCGGGGCAGGCGGCAGCAGGTGCGCGGGCGGGCGGCAACGTGGGGCGCGGGCGTGTGGGTTACGCTGGCAGGTGGCTTGGCAGGCGGGCAGCGCTTGCAGGCGGGCGGCTGGGCGCGTGGAGCAGGGGCGCGCACGCGGGCGGGCGGCCGTGTAGGGCGCTGGGCGTGTGGAGGCAGGGGCGCGCGCGCGGCGCAAGCGGGCGCGCGCGCGGGCGTGCGGGGCGGCGGCAGGCGCCTGTGCTGCTGTTGCTGTGCTGCTTCTGCTGTGCGAGAAAGAGAGAGACCGGGAGGAGAGGAAGAAGAGGAGAGGAAGAAGACGGGAAAGAGAAGGAGGGAGGGTGTGTGCAGAGCAAAAAGAGAGAGAAAGTAGGAAAGAATAGTTGTGTGCGGTGAGAGAGGGGGTTTTTTAAATAGATAAGAGGAGAGAGATTTTAAAATAGGGAGAGAATCTTGAGGAAAATGGAAGGAAGAGAGAGAGAGAAAAAAAGCAGGCGGCTAGGGTTTTTTGCAACAATATGAAAATGTCAGATTTGCCCCTGTTGGACTGCTTGGTCCATTGGCCCAATACGAACTTCATTCAATGGCCCATTAACCTGCAAATACAACATGTAATTGAATTTAATCAATTATCGTCCGTGACAATAGAAATCTTATGGATTAATCACATATCAATGAATAAAATGGCATGATTTATTTATGATAAATGTGATATTATCAAGACTCATCAGCTTGTACTCCAGTCAAGATAGTGTAAGCTTCATGAAGGTCAAACTCAAAATTATGGTAATCGGCTTCTTCATCTGAAATTTTAAATATGGTTGCTGCTAGGGCTGTGGGCATATCAATCACAACACCTTTGACCTCAGACTTATAACCATCATCAGTGCATTCTAAATTCATGTAGAATTCTTGAACAAGACGAGGATAAAAGATCCAAAATTCAGAGATAAAAGGTAACCAAGTCTGAAATGAGAAGAAAATGTGAATTTCTGGAAACGCAGCTGCTAACTGAGTATCTGTCAAATCAACTGCCCTAGGTTTCAAATCATCTTCCCTTCACGAACTGACTTGGAAGGGGTGGCCTTAGAAGATGAAGAGGATGATTCCTCAGAAACGTCAGGAGAAGAGACCAAAATCCGTCTCCTAGGGTTTGCGGTTCCTCTACCTCGAACAGAGGATGTCCTACCTCTCTTGGAAGAAGAGGGAGATGCAGAGGAAGGCCCTAGCTGCTCAGCAGGGTCATGGCGCCTCTTGGTTCTCCTCTCAGTGGGAGGTGCATCTTCCGCCGGAATGGGCCGAGCTGTGGCCCTGGACCTTGCTCCACGGCGAGGGGCTTGCTTGGGTGCCATGGAAGCAAGATGGAGTGGAATAGCAGAGGAGGAAAGCAAGGGAATGGGAGGAAGAAGGACAAGGATGGGTTGGAGGAGGGAAGAAGGTGGAATGGGTGCCGTTTTCAAAGGTGGAAGGCGGCCATGGGTCGACCTTGCATATAAAAGGAGGTTTCGGAGGTGCAATACCCCGCAGGTACAAGATGACCCTTAACCGGCGCCCACGACTTGAATCAGCCTGGAAGGGGGGTAAGTGTCGACACTAGAAGAGGTTAGTGTCGACCTGCGCTGAAGTGTGTCGACACTAGATGGAGGTAGTGTCGACCTGGCCTGATGAAAAGTTAAGATATGAGAATGGGAAAAATTGGTGAGCTTTGGGACATCTTTATAATGATAAGCAATGGGTGGAATGATCATTTCAAGGATTTTTAAGAGGCTAAAAAATTCATTTGTCATATTTTGTAGAAATTCAACACAATTCAAGTTTTACACAACATCCAACAGGATATGAGCATTCAGTGACTTGAGTCATTAAAATGATAATTTGAGGGATATAATACATCTAACAATCAACTACAAACTACCATATTCTTCAAATCCAAAGAAATAAAAACATCTTTTAGACTGAAATCAAGTGTGTTGAAAGTAAACAACTTCTTAAAAACAACTTGATGATGGATAAAGATGATTCTTTTTAAACAATTCTCTGTTGATAGACATTTTGTTTTTGAATCAAACTATCAAATGTGATAAATCTTGGTCACTCAAGAACTAATGCTTTTTACACACCATAGTCCCTGGATACTAAAGATTTACTCATTATCAAGTCTCAAATGGGTAAATGATGACTTTTTGACATGAAAATATACATTTTTCAGACGCCAATATTTCCAGTTACTCAGTCATCATCAAAAAGTATAGGGCATATTTATTTTGTTTTGCATTTATTTTTTATTTTGACCCCCTTTGAACAGAGATAGCAGTAATGCCTCATGACATACATGGCACTTCATTCATTGTGAATGTGTGTAGTTTCTCAGCATATGTGTCATTGCTCTGTTGAAATATCAGATTTTGGAGAGTTTTGTAAGATAGAAATCATTTATATCCAACATCAGTTGTAAACAAAGAAAGGTTTAAATTCAAGGCACACATTATCCTTCAGACTTTGAAAGTGATTTGAACTTCTGTAGTTTTGAAGAATATAGGTAGAGTTGACAATCAATATAGTAGATCACTCAAGAAAATCATTTTGAGACTCTAGACACCTGAATGAGGACATCATGCAAGGAAATTGATGTAATGCAAGAAGAGTTTTGAATTTTTCAAAGAGATGACTTGTGAATTCTCTAGCTCCCCCTGAGATGATAATGCCAACAATTTTTCATCAAAGTAAAGATATGCATGTTTTTGAAATCAGAAATGATTCTCTTTGAACAATAAAAACTCCCCCTCAACAATCACATATTTATTTCTTGGTACTTGGCGGAGACATATACTCTCGCTTAGTAAAAGTGTTCAGAAAAGCATAACTTGTCCTTCTCCAAGTCACCATTTGATATACCAAGAAATTCAACACAATGTGAGTTGAAGAATCCATTGTCAAAAAGAGATGGAAGTGAAATGGAGAGAGATATGAGCAATATGCAAAGAACTCCCCCCTCAGAAAATGCCTAACACTCAACCCAAACCCAATGAGAGAGATCAAGAAAATGACATTTACAAAGACCAAGCTCTCTCCTCAAGGATGAGAATCTACTGTCAGGAAGAGGTTTGGTGAAGATGTCAGCAATTTGTTTTTCAGTTTCTATGAAGTGGAGTTCAAATGATTTCTTTGCTACCTCATCTCTCAAGAAATGATGTCTGATTTCAATATGCTTGGTTCTTGAATGCTGAATGGGGTTCTTAGACAGATTTATGGCACTTGTGTTATCACATAGGATGGGAACACAACCTAAGTCTTGGTTATAATCAAGAAGTTGATGTTTCACCTAAAGAATTTGAGTTCCACATCTACCTGCTGCAACATACTCAGCCTCGGCAGTTGACAGAGCAACTTAATGTTGCTTTTTAGAAGCCCAAGAAATTAGGCACCCACCTAAGTATAACACAAGCCACTTGTGCTTTTTCTATCTAATTTACATCCAGCATAGTTAGCATCACAATAGGCAATCAAATCTAACTTGCAACTAGCAGGATACCAAATTCCTAAATCACATGTTCCAACAAGATATTTGAAAATTCTTTTAACAGCTAACATGTGACTTTCCTTAGGATTTGATTGAAATCTAGCACACAAACACACACTAAACTGAATATCAGGTCTAGAAGTTGTAAGATAAAGTAGAGAACCAATCATACCTCTATAGGTCTTTGGGTCTACTGACTTACCAAGAGAATCTTCTTCTAGTTTAGCATTAATTGGAATGGGTGTGCTTGAATCCTTGAGGTTCTGAAAGTCAAACCTTTTCAAAAGTTCCTTGACATATTTGGTTTGACTTATGAAGATCCCCTTATTTGTTTGGTTAACCTGCAATCCCAAGAAAAACTTTAGGTCTCCCATTAAACTCATTTCAAATTCATTTTTCATTTGATTTGAAAATTTAGTACACAGGCTTTTATTGGTTGATCCAAATATTATGTCATCAACATAAATTTGGACTGCAATTATTTGTTTATTGACTATTTTTGTGAACAATGTTTAATCAACATTTCCTCTAGAATATCCTTTTTCAAGTAAAAAACTCAAACGGTCATACCAAGCTCTTGGAGCTTGTTTAAGATCATAAATAGCCTTATGAAGCTTGAAAACATGGTTATGATGTTTTTCATTTTCAAATCTAGGAGGTTGTTCAACAAAAATATTTTCCTTTATGTATCCATTTAAAAATGCACTTTTGATATCCATTTGAAAAACTTTAAATGTCATGGAGGATGCAAAAGTAAGGAAAATCCTAACTGTTTCTAGTCTAGCTACAGGGGCATATGATTCTTCAAAGTCAATTCCAAATTCTTGATTATACCCCTTTGCAACTAGCCTAGCTTTATTTCTAATGACTTGACCATTTTCATTCAATTTGTTTCTAAAAACCCATCTAGTGCCAATGACTGTTTGGTCACTAGGTCTAGGTACTAATTCCCATACTTGATTTCTTTCAAATTGATGAAGTTCATCATGCATGTCATTAATCCAATCAGAACTTGATAAAGCTTCATCAATTGACTTTGGTTCAATTTGGGAAATTAGAGCTAGTGGGTCTTCTTCAATAGCATGCAGGAATGATGATCTAGTCCTAACTCTATCATTCAAATTACCAACAACATTTTCCAATGGGTGATTTCTCAAAAATCTAGGCTCAGAAATTACCTGTTGAGGGATATTTAACTCTGGAACAACATTACCTGATCCACTTGAAGATGGTGACTAGATGTTCAAGTTCTCACCAATGTCTTCAAGTTCCTCAACAGTTGGTGAAGAATCCACAATGAACTCATCCTCTTCACTGTCTTGATTTTCCTGCAAGATTTACAGTTATTAGTTGAAAAGGAATTTTCATCAAAGATAACATGTGGAGATTCTTCAACAGTTTTGTTTTTGAGGATGTACACTCTGAAAGCTCTTGACACTTCTGAATAGCCAAGAAAAATTACTTCCTGACTTTTAGCATCAAACTTGTCAAGATTTTCTTTATTATTGTTGTGTACAAAACATTTGCACCCAAATGTTTTGAAATAAGAAACATTTGGCTTTTGTTTTTCAATAATGCATAGAGGGTTTTTCTGATTTTTGGTCTGATCAAGGCTCTATTTAGAATGTGATTTGTTGTGTTTACAGCTTCAGCCTAGAAGGATTTGGGCAGATTGCTTTCTAAGAGCATGGATCTAGCCATTTCCACAAGAGTTCTATTCTTTCTTTCCACAACTCCATTTTGTTCTGGAGTTCTTGGTGAAGAAAACTTGTGAAACATTTGAAGTTCAGCACATAAATCAGAAAAGGATTTGTTTTCAAACTCACCCCCATGACCAGTCAAAATGTTTTTGATTTTATATGGATAATTTGTTAAGGCAGTGGTACATAAATTCCTGAACTCAAGGCAAGTATCATTTTTGTGGGACAAGAAGATAACCCAGGTAAATCTGGTAAAATCATCAATGATCACAAACCCATATCTCTTGCCACTTAGACTTAGAATTCTTGTTGGCCCAAAGAGGTCCATGTGAAGTAATTCTAGTGGCCTAGATGTGAGTACCTCATTGAAGGTTTTAAAATATTTCCTGGTTTGTTTTCCTTGGGCACAGATCCCACAAACTTGATTTTCAATATTAGAAAAAGATTCAGGAAGACCCTTAACCAAATTTAGCCTTAACAATTTATTCATTGTTCTGAAACTTGCATGGCCAAGTCTTTTGTGCCAAGTCCATGCACTTTCATTTTTATTAGCAACAAAGTAAATGTTTTCAGAAAATTTTTTATTGAGGTTGATCATGTAGACATTGTTTTCTCTCTTTCCAAAAAATTTTACTTTATCAGTTGATGAGTCAATTACCTTGCACAAATCAGATTCAAACACAACTTTGTGACCTTTGTCACATAGTTGGCTAATATTCAGCAAATTGTAATCTAGACCATCAACTAATAAAACAATGTCAACAGAGTTTGTGGAAGATTGACCAACCTTTCCAGATCCAATGATCTTTCCTTTATTTTTACCTCCAAAAGTTATTGAACCTCCCTCTTTCTCAATCAGGAATGAAAATTTGGCTTTGTCTCCAGTCATGTGTCGTGAACACCCACTGTCAAGGAACCACATATTTGAATTGGGTGCACGACCTTCCTGTAAAATCAATCAGTGAAGAGAAGATTTTGGTACCCAAACAGTGTTGGGACCATCAGAATGTTTGAACATGGTCATCAAATCTTTTCTCACCCAAATTTGATTTGTTTTTAATTTTGTTTTATTATAGTGGTGTTCTCTGTCTTTTTCAATTTATTCTTTCCCTTAGGAATGAAAACACCAGTGTTCTTGTTTTCAGTAGGAGGGGAGTTTTTCATTTGAGCATGAGAGTTTAGATGAGGAGGTGGAATCCAAGGATTTTGTTGGTACATCAAGAAATTTGGATAGAAGAATTGAGGATGATACCAAAATGGGTTATGATACCATTGGTTCAAATCAGCTTGATGTGCTGTATTGGAGGTCCAAGCTTTTTTATGAATGACTTCCTTTGGATTTTTCTTATTTTTCAAAATTTTATTTGAATTTTTGTTTTTGTGGTTTGTGTTAGTTGATGTTGAGCAGGTCGACCTTCCCTTGACTAGTGTCGACACATCAGTCACAGAATCCTTCTTCTTGTGGACTGGTGTCGACCTGTCAGGTAACTGTGTCGACCTGGTTGACTTCTTTTTGTTTTGAGCTTTTGAAGTTTTTGTTGTTTTGCTTGATGTTTGCTTGATTTCAGTGTTCTCAAGGGTAGGACCTTTGACAAATTTAATCAATAGTGCTTTATCCTTTTTCTCAGCAGATTTGTCTTTCTTAGATTTTTGTTTATTGAATCCTAGTCCATGAGAAATTGATTTCACTTTAGCTCCCAGCAAGGCCTCCAAGTTGTCTTTACCTTTTATGAAGGTTTCAATAAGTTCATCTTTTTCTTTTAGTTGGATTTCCAAGATTTTGATTTCTTTAACCTTTTATTGTTTATCTTTGTTTTCCATTTCCAGCTTTTCAGACAGTTCTTTAAATTCATTGGTGGCCTTTTGAGAGGCAAGCTTAAGCTCATCAATTAAGTTAAGGAGATTTTCTTTTTCTTTATTAAGTTCAGCTACCTCATTTTCTAATTCACAAATTCTTTTGTTTGAAGATTGGTTATGGTAAATGTTTTCAATTTTCTTTTTGAGATGCTTGTTTTCTTTTCTTATGACAGAGTATTTTTCAACAAGCTCAGCATATGCATCTTGCCAATCCTCAATTGAAAAGTCTTTGAAGGATGTGCTTACCTTTCCATCTGAACTATTTGCCATGAAGCAGATTTCCTCACATCCAGAACTTGAGGATTTTTCTTCTTCTTCCTTTTCACTTGAATCTTCATCAGACCAAGTGGCTACCATGACCTTTGGCTTCTTGAATTTGTGAATCTTTTTGTATTTTTCCTTCTTATTTTCAGGACATTCTCCCTTCATATGTCCTGACTTGTTGCACTTGTAACAAATGACAAATTCGTCAGATTTCTGATTCCTATTAGAATTGACATTAGAAAAGGAAATGTTCCTTTTACCTGATGGGAATTTCTTTTTCCCATATAATTTTCCTTTCCTGCATTTTAGGAATTTTCTGAATTGCCTGGTCATGAGGGCAATCTCATCCTCATTAGACTTAGACTCATCAGAACTGCTTTTCTCCTGAATCTTGTCTTTGTTACTTGAAGAGGCCTTTAGTGCTACTGGCTTGGTTTTAATTATATGTTCTTCATTTCTTTTTAAATTGATTTCATAAGTCATTAAGGATCCTATCAATTCATCCAAAGAGATTTTGGACAAATCCTTAGAATCTTCAATGACTGTGGCCTTTGTGTGCCAAATTGAAGAAAGAGAACGCAGAATTTTCCTTACCAAGTTAGCATCTAAATAATCCTTACCTAAGGCCTTCAGTCCATTCACTATGATCATAAACCAGGCAAACATTTCAGAAATTGTCTCATTAGTTTTCATCATAAACAATTCATATTCAGAGACAAGAATGTTAGCTTTGGTTTCTTTAACCTGAGATGTTCCCTCATAGAGTAACTCAAGTTTATCCCACATCTCTTTGGCAGATTTGCACATTGAGATTCTTGAGTACTCTTTAGGGTGGACTGCACATTGGATCATGTTCATGGCACTATAATTCAAAGTGGCCCTCCTAATCTATTCCCTAGTCTAGGTCTCTTCCTCCCCCTGATTCTCATAGGGACCTACTTCGACTACCTTCCATATTTCATTGTTTTGGGCTCTTAGGAAAACCTGCATTCTATTTTTCCAATAAGTGTAGTTGGTCCCATTGAAAAAAGGTGGCCTATTAATAGAGTGACCCACAGCCATGAACCCTCTTGAATCCATTAAGACAATTAAATGGTGCAAAGAAGAGATATTCAGCAAACAAACAAGCAAACAATTAAGACACACAGAACAATCAGAAAGTGCTCAGATCAGATAAGATCAAGTGTAAACCCGCTTTGATACCAATTGAACGATCGAAAAGGATGTGGACAAGATCTAGAAGGGGGGGGTTGAATAGATCTAGACCAACTATTGTGGAAGCTTAACCAATTTAGAAAAACTATTGAATCAGAGACAAATTGAAAACCGATTTCACAGATCTGAAGAGAAATTAAGTGAGTTGTGCAAATGGAGCGTGTGAACAAGTTAATTAGATGTGAATTTCAAAGCTCCTATGCATGCATCTAACGCAAAGAGAATTCAAACCACAATCAAACCAATGCAAAGAGATTTTTAGGTGGTTCAGAAATCACACCATGTGATTCCTACATCCACCCCTCACACGGTGAGGATCCACTAACAAACTTGGGTACACCACACCCACTGGAGCCTGACAACTCCAACACCTGAGTTTACAACTCACATGACCTCTAGAGCAAGACTACTCTAGAACCCTAAGCAAGACTGCTCAACAACAACTTGAGTACACGACTCAAAACCACTGAGCGCAAAGGCTCATAAACACTTGCTAGAAAGAAACACAAGACTCAGATCCTCTAGCAATAGATCTGATCTATCAAGAGTTCATTCATGAGACTTATGCAGCAACACATGCACAATCTCAGAATGACTCAGAAGAGACAAAGGGAAATGACGAATTGTATAGAAAGTCCTTGCTCTTCAACTATACTTTCTTGTAGAAGATCGAATTTCGAAGAGGCTTGAATTCTTGAAGTCCCTGGCCGATGCTCTGCACTCTGATCTTTGGGATCTTCCTTGAAGTCTTCTCAATCGATTGCTTCCACTTGATCTGCTTCCTTGAAGTGATCCAATTGCATCTTCAATGATCAAACTCCACTTCTCATGCTTGGACAGATGAGAATTGGCTTGAGGAAACACCAGGAGAGCAGGATCAGGGAAGAGAACTCTTCTTGCCGCCAAATGGATTTCTGGAAGGCTCTGAAAGGGTTCTCTTACGTTGGATGGACAATAGGAGGGTATTTATACCCTAAATAGTCCAAAGGTACCCTTGGGGTACGTGGGCACACGATCCAAGGCCAATCCATCAATTCCCTAGGGTTCCATGTGTCCAGGAGAAACTTTAAGTCATAAAGTTTCCGGAGTGTGTCGACCTACCCATAGGGTGTGTCGACACACTGTCCCAGACAGGCAAAACAGTTCACTGGGAGAGGTCTCTAGTGTCGACCTGAGATCATCTCGTGTCGACCTGCTGTTGCCAGTTGACAAACAGGCCTTCTGGGAAGGCTCTCTAGTGTCGACCTGACTGCATCTGGTGTCGACCTGACTGCATCTGGTGTCGACCTGATTATAGAGACCTGTAAACATGGTTCTCTGGGATCTGCCTCTAGTGTCAACCTGACTTGGTCTAGTGTCGACACTACTTGACCATTTCTTCATCTTTTGGCTTAGGGCTTGGAGCATTGTGTCGACACCAGTCTGGGGTGTGTCGACACTACCCTTGGAAGAAATGTTTGTCCCTGAGAAATAAACACATAAATCATTAGTCCAATGTATTATCATGAATATAAATGATAAATGTGTTTGGAAACATGCTTTTTGAATATTGTCATTTCATGTGTGATGTATTTCACATGTTCCAATTATTGTGCATTAAAATCACAACTTGTCATCATCAAAATATGAGGGGAAATGAATTGTATTCACACTCAACCCAACATTAATGTGACGGCGTGGCATGCCACCCCACGATCTGGGGCATTAACAGCGCAGAATCCCAATGGGCGTCCCAAACAAACAACCCCCGATTTCGGAACTCAACCGACGCGTCCCTTCAGTTATCATTGGAGAAGGATGTGTCCAGACCCTTTTGGTCTCTCGCCTATAAAAGGAATTGGTAACCTTCATGCAAAGGTATGAGGCATCTCGCACACTCAATCACCCACGCGTAAATCCACACACCAAGGAACCTTCCTTTCCTACCCTTTCTTTAGAGTCTGACTTGACTTAGGCATTAGAGGGTTCCCCCCAGTTCTTCAACCGCCCCTCCCCCCCCTGACGTCCTCTCTGGCCTTACAGGCCTTCATCCGCACCGGCGACCGCTTGCTCCCTCTCTCTTAGTGGAGGTCCGTTCGGCCCACTGCCGAACAGAAAACACCACCACATAAACAAATTCAAAAATCTATAGAAATCAAACATTGGATGTTGTACGACCATTTTTTGAACTCTACACAATCAATTTACTCCTCTAACTTTTTGCACGTTCATTACAATTTTCTTGACAAATTAATAAAAAATACATTACATAATATTTGCTTTTCTAGTTTGTTGTTTAGCCCATCCATGTATCTATATGTTTATCAAAAAATTCTTAAAATATAAAAGAATTTAAATAAATACATCTGATTATGGAATGTCAGGAAAGAGAATATTCTCTAATATATTCCTCATAAAAATAACCAAAGTTTAGTTAAATTTTCATCACACTTAATGTACAAAACAAACAACCGTACACCACTTTATCTAACGAAGAAGATTTAGTGGAATTATTGAATGGTCTAATCAATGGCAGGAGAGGCCCAATCCAATACATTTTTGAAGAGGAAGAAGATGGAAGGAAGAATGTAGACTGTGGGGGGGGGGAATTTTCAGTTCGGTCGTGGGCCGAATGGGCCTCCAATGATAATGAGAGAGAGGGAAGGAACTGTCGTCGGCGCGGACGAAGGCCTGCAAAACCCAGAACATGTTAGGGGGGCCTGGTTGAAGAACCAGGGGAACCCCCCGATGCCTAAGTTGGCTCAAACTGTAAGAGAGGCAGAAATGGAAGGTTCCTTGGTGTGTGGATTCGCGCGAGGGCGAGTTGTGAGAGGATGCCTCATCGTCCCTTTACATGAAGGTTACATGTTCTTTATATAGGTGAGGGACATGAAGGGTCCGAACACGGTCTTCTCCAATGATGGCCGAAGAGACGCGTCGGTTGAAGTCCCTAGGAGGGGAGTTGTCCGTTTGAGGCACCTGTTAGGATTCTACGCCATTAATGTCCCCAGTCGTGGGGTGGCATCCCAAGTCGTCAAATTAACTGTTGTTGGTAGGCGAAGGGCCGCCCAGAGCCGTTGGCCATGGGGGTGTCGCGTAGGGGCCAACGGGCTTGCTCGGTGCACGGCGAGTCTGCCTGATGCTTGGTATGGCTGCATGGTGCCCGGCACTTAACACAGTTGTTCAGTGCTTTGGGCTTGATGCGGCTGTTCGGTGCTTGGAGTCTTGACACTATAGCCGCGGAGGGTCCTAACAGGAGCCTCGGAGTCTGCTCGGTAGACCTGTCCAGCTCGAGCAGGCACAGAGATGTCCGGAGATCATCTTTGGTGATGAACAGTCCATCCCCATATACTTTTAAATTAATTACATGCTTATTTTGGTGATAAACAAAACCTGTCAAAAGTTTTCTAACCTTGTTTTATTTAGCCTTAAGCACAAAGAAAGTCAAGCATTTGTGGTAAATACTTACATACATCATTTCTCAGAAGAGCCATAACGATTCCTTCATTAGCTATAACGATTTCCTCTCAAGTTCAACGATTTACTTGAAAGATTGAATAACCTTGCTGTGTCAAACAAGTCGATATTATAACAACTCTGTAAGTTATCGTAACGACTTCTTCAGAAGTTATAACGACTTGCTCATTATAACGACTCTGTAAGTTATCGTAACGACTTCTTCAGAAGTTATAACGACTTGCTCATTATAACGACTCTGTAAGTTATCGTAACGACTTCTTCAGAAGTTATAACGACTTGCTCATTATAACGACTCTGTAAGTTATCGTAACGACTTCTTCAGAAGTTATAACGACTTGCTCATTATAACGACTCTGTAAGTATCGTAACGATTTCTTTCAGAAGTTATAACGACTTGCTCGTCATAACGATTCTGTAAGTCATCGTAACGATTTCTTTAGAGAGTTATAACGACTTGCTCGTCATAACGATTCTGTAAGTCATCGTAACGATTTCTTTAGAGAGTTATAACGACTTGCTCGTCATAACGATTCTGTAAGTCATCGTAACGATTTCTTTAGAGAGTTATAACGACTTGCTCGTCATAACGATTCTGTAAGTCATCGTAACGATTTCTTTAGAGAGTTATAACGACTTGCTCGTCATAACGATTCTGTAAGACATCGTAACGATTTCTTTAGAAAGCTCAACGACTTGCATCTCATAACGATTTGATAAGTGTTTCATAACGATTCTATCAGACTTTCATAACGACTGCATAAGTCATGTTTCCATTAATTAAATGTTTTCCTTGATTTAAGCTACGTTGAATAGTCAAAGTCGCATCACGTCTGTTTGACTGCCATGCATTTAATAAAGACTGAACGTATCTCTGCACGGATACAGAACATATCTTCCATTCTCGTGTATCCTCTGCATGCATCTTCTAGAACGATAAACTGTCACTACCATATTTGTGTCTATCTGCTCTAACGTTGATTGACATCTGGAGATAGTATAGCTGTCTACCATTAAAGCTCAACCTTGCAGAACCTTAAGGATATACTATCCTACAACATCTGACACAGAAAGAACTCAAGCCAACTAAGAAGATCTCATCACTTTGCGTGCTCCAAAGAACAAAAGACTGTCGACAGGAAGTTTCTACAGATCCTTCAGTCTAACGTACACCAAAGCTGTGAGACAACGGTCATCTCTTCATCCTCATTCAAATTGGAGATATAAATACAAGACGAAGTTCCGAAGACAAAATGGATCAATGAAGGAAGCATTATTGACATTCAAGAGAGTCTAGAACTCTGCCACTTTCAAGTCTTCAGAAGATCACTAGAGCCAGAAATTCTCTCCTTTCGATCTTGGCTCCTAGCTCCTCGTGCTGTGAGAAGAAAAATCAAGGAAGAGCTAGATTAGTTCTGAGAGAGTCCACATTGTGTAGATCTTTGACTCTCAGTGCTTGTAGCTTCAGATTGAGTTTTGTAAAAGCTTGATCTAGGGGCTAGTCATTTCCTTCAAGATTTTCTTGTGTTCTTCCCTTCGTGTGTGAAGGAAGACCTGGTGGTGTCCAGGGTGGTGTTTTTCCCTTCGGAAGTGAAGGAAGACCTGGTGGTACCAGGGTGTTGTGTTCCCTTCAGGAGTGAAGGAAGACCAGCTGAGCTGGATGATTGTTTTTGTCCATAGGGGGACTGTACCCTAGTTAGTGAAATCCTGAGGGTTGCTCAGGGACTGGACGTAGGACTCCTAAGGAGAGGAGATCCGAACCAGGATAAATCTGTGTGTTGTGAGATTGTCTTTATCGTGTGATTGTTGCTTCTACTAACCATTACTAATTCCTTCCAAGAACTCTTTATGTTTGTTTGAGTTCAGGTTTTATCAGATAAATTTTATTTAAAGACCCATTCACCCCCCCTCTGGGTTAGCCAACCGGGCAACAAGTGGTATCAGAGCGAGTCTCTTCGACAAAGAACAAGATCCAACGATCTGAAGAGTAAAGATCCATGGCAGCCCAAGGTCACTTCGAAGGTCAGTCTGTAAACAGGCCTCCTTTGTTCGACGGTGAAGATTATACGTATTGGAAGACCAGGATGGAATACTTTCTACAAGGCCACGACTATCAAATCTGGTCGATAGTGGAAGAAGGTGATCTGGTCGTCACAAATGAGAAAGCACAATGGACAGATGAAGATAGAAAGAAAATCTCCTTGAACTGTAAAGCTAAGAGCATTCTATGTTGTGCTCTAAGCAAGAAGAAGTTCAACAGAGTCTCAGCATGCAAATCCTCCATGGAAATGTGGGAAAAGCTAAGGATTACGTATGAAGGTACAGACAAAGTAAAGGAGACAAGAATCGACATTCTTGTCACTCAGTATGAAAGATTTCAAATGCAATCAGGTGAGTCTATTACTCAAATGTTTAGTCGATTTACTGACATCACTAATGGTCTAGCCAGTCTAGGAAAGTCATATGAGATTGCAGATATGGTAAGGAAGATTCTCAGATCCTTGCCATCTTCATGGACGGCAAAGGTCACAGCTATCGAAGAAGCTAATGACCTTAAGAGAATGTCAGTAGAAAAACTCATCGGGTCTCTCATGGCCCATGAAATAAATATGGAAAGATTAGGAGAATCCTCCAGTAGAAAGAAGCAGTCCAATGCGCTTAAAGCTAATGGGGACTCATCTGAAGAATCCTTGGATAACAGTGAAGATAGCAAAAATAGTGATGATGAAGAAGCCATGCTGTCAAGAAGATTGCAGAGAATCTTGGCCAAGAAGAAGAAGTTTCAGTCTGGTAGGAGGTACTTCAAGAAAAACAAAGATCTCAAGAAACCAGACGGAAAAGATCAGAAGAGAAATGAGCCACTTTGCTATGAATGCAAGAAGCCTGGACATATCAAGGCAGACTGTCCAATGCTAAAGAAAAATGATCACAAAAGAAGGACAGCTCCAAGAAGTTCAGAAGATACAAAAAGAAAGCCATGGCAGCTGCATGGGAAAACAGCAGCGACTCAGACAGTGAGTCAAGCTCCAGCAGTGAAGAAGAAGAAGCCAACTTAGCTCTTATGGTAAATACCGGGGATAAGGTAACCTCTGATTCCTCTTTTGATTCCTGTAATGATTCAGATTCCGATAATTTGGAAAGTGCCTTTAATGAACTTTACGATAAGTATAAAGAAGTGTCTAAATTACTTAAGCTTAGCAAGAAAAATATCACCTGTCTCGAAAATACCAACTCAGATTTAAAATCTGAAAATGAAGAACTAGAAAGACAGATAATGGAGCTTAAGAGGAGAAATGAACTATTATGTGAAAACTTAAAAGACAAGAACAATCAAATCATTAAATTAGAAAAACAGGAAAGCTCAGATGATTTAAGAAAAACGGTAAAAGAATTAAATGAAGAAAACAATACACTTGCAAGCACCTTAGAAAAGTTTACAAATGGGAAGAACTCCTTATTACTAAAGGGTGCTAGACGATCTGGTAAGAACAAACGAGGTTTAGGATACATACCTCCAGTTAATGAAGAAGAAATGATCTATCCTGAAAAATATCCAACTCCTAAATTCACTCCAGAACAAGATGTAGCATATAAAGCGAATTTTAAGTACATAGAAAGAGTAACAATAACATCATGCTGTAGTCACTGTAACAAGCTAGGACATTTAAAATCCACCTGTCCAACAAGACATAAGAAGTGGATAATAAAAAGTAAAAGTAATGATACTGACCCATCAGGACCCAAAAGAACTTGGGTACCTAAATCTTGATGTCTTTATTTCAGGTTAATCCTCGAGCATCCAAATGGTATTTGGATAGTGGGTGCTCAAGGCACATGACAGGAAACCTGAAGCTTTTCTCCCATCTCCAAGATGAAGAAGGAACAGTCACTTATGGAGATAATGGAAAAGGAACTGTAGTTGGCAGTGGATCAGTAAACAGCAAAGGAAAAACAGTCATAGAAGATGTGCTGTTAGTCAAAGGTTTAAAGCACAACCTCATAAGTATCAGTCAGCTGTGTGATAGAGGACATCAAATCAAATTTCAAGAGTCAAAATGCAGCATACTAAAGGATGGTGCAGTCATCTTTGAAGCAAATAGAGAGAAGAATCTGTACGTGCTCTACCTTGAAGAACTCAAAGAGCAAAATGTGTGTCTGGCAGCCAGCAAAGACAAATCAACTGATCTGTGGCACAGAAGGCTAGGCCACTGCAGCTTGGATGGCTTGAGCAAGCTCAGAAAGAGGAATCTTGTGGAAGGTCTACCGAAAATCAATAGTAAATTAGAAAGTGTCTGCAGACCTTGTGCTAAGGGAAAGCACACAAAGAGTTCCTTCAAGTCAAAGACGGTGGTGACCACCTCAAAACCCTTAGAGCTCCTACATATGGATCTATTTGGGCCAATGAGAACTACCAGTCTTGGAGGAAAGAATTTCGGATTTGTTATAGTAGATGACTACTCAAGATTCACATGGGTATCATTCTTAGAACACAAAAATGATACTTTTGATAATTTTGTTAGCTTCAGCAAGAAAGTCCAGAAAGATCAGAAGTTCAGTATAGTATCCATTCGATCTGATCATGGTGGTGAGTTCCAAAATGAAAAGTTTGCTAGATTCTGTGATGATCAAGGAATTCAGCACAATTTCTCAGCACCAAGGACACCACAACAAAATGGTATAGCCGAACGGAAGAACCGAACTCTCTTGGATATGGCAAGAACCATGCTTTGTGAATATGAGTTACCAAGATATTTCTGGGCAGAAGCAGTCAACACAGCCAGCTACATTGTCAACAGAGTCATGATCAGGCCAATCCTGAAGAAGACTGCATATGAGCTGTTTAAAGGGAAGAAGCCAAAGATCAGCCATTTCAGAACCTTTGGATGTCCTTGCTTTATTCACAACAACGGAAAAAGGGATATTGGTAAGTTGGATGCCAAATCAGATGAAGGCATCTTCATGGGGTACACCTCTAAACCCAAAGGCTATAGAGTGTTTAATAAACGTACCTTATTGATTGAACAGTCTGTACACATTATTTTTGATGAAACTAATCCCTCCTTGAGAAAGGAAGTAGAAAGTGATAATGATGATGCAGATGAACTGTCCAATAAACTGAAAGACACATCACTTGAAGACAAGGATGATCCGCCTCTGGAAGAAATGCAACAAGAAGAAATTTCTCATGAAACTCTTCCAAAGGAATGGAGATACAAGAAAGATCACCCACCTGAAAACATCATTGGTGATCCATCGGTAGGGGTAAGGACAAGAGGTAACTTGATTCCTGTGATTACCTTGCTTTTGTATCTCAATTAGAGCCTAAGACAGTCAATGAAGCCTTAACTGATGAATCTTGGATAATAGCAATGCAAGATGAATTAAATCAATTCAAGAGAAACCAAGTATGGTCACTTGTTCCTAGACCATCAGACCATCCTGTGATCGGCACTAAATGGGTGTTCAGAAACAAATTGGATGAATCTGGTGTAATTCTAAGAAACAAGGCCAGACTGGTGGCTCAAGGCTATTGTCAAGAGGAAGGCATAGATTTTGATGAAACCTATGCACCAGTGGCTAGACTTGAGGCTATTAGAATTTTACTTGCTTATGCTTCTGCATTAGATTTAAAGTTATTTCAAATGGATGTTAAATCTGCCTTTCTAAACGGTTTTATAAAAGAAGAAGTTTATGTGGAACAACCGCCGGGTTTTGATGATACAGACTTTCCGAATCATGTTTTTAAATTGCATAAGGCTTTATATGGTTTAAAACAAGCACCTAGAGCCTGGTATGAAAGACTTAGTTCTTTTCTCCTAAAACATGGTTTCAGTAGAGGTCAAGTAGATAGCACTCTTTTTATAAAAACAAAAGCCAAAAATATACTGTTGGTTCAAATTTATGTGGATGACATCATCTTTGGATCTACTGATGAATCCTTGTGCAAGTATTTTGAAAAGCTAATGCAGGGAGAATTTGAGATGAGTATGATGGGAGAGCTTAACTACTTCCTTGGACTTCAAATCAAACAAGGAAAGGAAGGAACTCACATCTGTCAAGCAAAGTACACCAGAGAACTGCTAAAGAAATTTGGATTTGAAAACACCAAGCCACTGTCAACACCAATGAGTACATCAACTAGGATGGACAGTGACAAGGATGGTAAGAAGGTAGATCAAAAGATCTACAGAGGTATGATAGGTTCATTACTTTATCTAACCGCAAGTAGACCTGATATATTATTTAGTGTATGCATGTGTGCTAGATATCAAGCCGACCCTAGAGAATCACATTTAATTTCTGTCAAAAGAATTTTCAGATACTTAGCCAGGACTCATGATCTAGGACTATGGTATCCAAACTCCTGTGATGTAAAATTAGTAGGATATTCTGATGCTGATTATGCTGGATGCAAGGTAGATAGAAAAAGCACCAGTGGATGCTGTCAATTTCTTGCAGGGTGTTTAATCTCATGGTCCTCAAGGAAACAAAATTCAGTAGCACTATCTACAGCTGAAGCCGAGTACGTAGCTGCTGGAAGTTGCTGTACACAACTCTTATGGATAAAGCAACAACTTGAGGATTTTGGACTCAAAGTCAAGAAAATTCCTCTGCTATGTGACAACACCAGCGCTATCAACCTCACCAAAAATCCAATTCAGCACTCCAGGACCAAACATATTGAGGTCAGATACCATTTTATTCGTGATCATGTAGCAAATGGCAATATTGAAATATCGTTTATTGATACAAACAATCAGCTAGCAGATATTTTCACAAAGGCCTTACCTGAAGAGAGATTTACATCTCTTAGAAGGGAGTTAGGCATGTGTATTTTGTGAAAAGATCTTCATTTAAAGCTGGTATAAAAATTCTCAGAATTTAAGAAGGTTCTCTCTCTCTCCTTTTGTGGCAAAATCAATTCAAAAGTCTCAGTTTAAGCGTTCCGTCCGATAAGTCATAGTCCTTCAAGGCGGTCAACCTCGCTTGTCGTTTTCTGACGCCTCACCTTTTGGAGCATTTATATTCTTTAAATCGATGCGTTAACGATTCCTCTTCCTCATTCACCTTTTCCCCTCTTTCGTCCCGACGCATGAGCCGATGCCCTAGCGACTCTTGCCTCTATCCTCTGCAAATTTGAAGCTTCCATCTCCTTCCCGCGAAATCGTTTGAGGGTTTCTTCTCGTCACCCTTCTCTTCAACCCTTCAAACCTTCTCCTACCTGAATCCATGGCCGCACCAGCTATTGCCGGCAGTGTGGGTGGCTACAGCGCCGAATACCTCACCCCAGCGCAGGAGGAGCGTTTCACCTTTGTGAAGACAAAGCTCTGTGGTCACAAGGAAGTAGATGTTTCAGATCTGCAGAAGAATGGAATGAGCAGCATCATTGAGAAGATCAACCAGATGAAGTGGAAAGGGCTTACCACTTGCTCAGAGGTAAGTTATCCGGACCTGGTAAAGGCGTTCTTTGTGTGCTTAAGAACAGAAGAAGATGGGGCCCTCGTTTCTTCAGTCAAGGGCACCCTAATCAGAATCGACCAGGAATTGCTTAGGATGCTATTTGGAGTAAGCACATCCGGTTTCAGTGGAATTCATTCAGTAGAAACCCAAGAAAAGGGTTTGGGGATTGTTGGGCCAGGGTTCAAGATGAGGGATGGCAAGCTAGATATCAATCAGTTAAGTGCCTTCAACCGCCTCCTTCACTTTATTGTTTGTCAGATTTTGGTTCCCCGAAGTGCAACCTTCTCCTCTTGCACTAAGGCTGACTCCGACCTGATGTACTGGGCCATTAAAAATGAGGAAATCAATATGGCCGCAGTGATGATAGAGAGAATGAAATTTGCCAGGGAGCAGATTTGGGACACTAAAAGCAAGTTGAATGTGTCCCTGCCCTATGCCCATTTACTCACCAGAATCTTCAGACACTTCGGTGTAGATGTCTCAGGGGCAGTTGTGGAGAAGATGGGCCAAGCTATCAGGTCCAGAAATTTAAAGAAGAGCGGTTTTTCAGTAGTCAATGGGGTCTGGTTCAAGGCCTCAGTTGCAGAAGGTGAAGGACTCATTGGTGAGCCTTCAGTTGCTCAATCCCAGTTGGAGGCAGATTCTGTGATGCCCGAATTGCCACTGGAATCAGGTTCTGTTCCAGTCCTTGTAGAAACAGAGCAGGAAGGGCCATCTATGGCCAGAAATCAATCAGAGGCAGCAACAGCAGTGAGGGCAGAAGAAGACAGGCCAGCTGCAGCAGATCCAGTTGTGCTTCATGCTGAAAGGAGAATTGAGGACATTCTCCCAGAAGACATCTTGCCTGTTATGGAGGAGTCTGTGGTATCAGGCCACATCTTTGAAGAAGGTCCAGTGGAAGAAGAGCAGCAAAATCCTCAGGATGATTCGATGGAAATGGATGCTCCCTGTCAGGGGGAGACTGGTGCCGTTGCAGAAGATGCTCCACTTGAGGGGGAGCAATCCCAAGAGACACCAGATGTTGCACCTCCAGCCACCAGAGATCAGGAGGAAGACCAGAGAGAGTCTGAAAATTTGGATGCCAGAGAAGGGGAGACAGCTAGTTCATCAAGTTCTGATGAGGATAATGATCCACCTCCTCCAGCTACAAAGGGCAAAGAGAAAGATATAGCTCCTAAAATACCCCTTTTAGCTGATGCACCATTTGAAAGACAGGTCAAGCAAAAGATTGTCATCAATTTAAAACCTGTGATTGAGAGGTTGGATGTTCAGGGTGAGCTGCTTTGTTCACTTCAGTCTGATGTGAATTCCATCTTTCTAAGCCAAGCCTCAGCCCGCAAGGAATTGGTTCAGATTCGCTCTGCCATGACATGGTTCCATCAGGAAATGGGGACCATGAAGAACATGCTATCTGGCATCCTTCAGGCAGTTGGAGCTCAAGCTCCTGCTCCTCCAGCAGCTCAGGAGCCTCACTCGAGTGTACCTGAGCCCTCCGGGCAGTCAGCAGCAGCAGCCCCAGCAGATGAAGCCCAGGTAGCAGCAGAGGCCGAACCCTCAGGGCCATCAGGGCCAGCTGATGAGTCAGGGCCATCAGGGCCAGCTGAAGAGTCAGGGCCATCAGGGCCAGCTGAAGAGTCAGGGCCATCAGGGCCAGCTGAAGACTCAGGGCCACCAGGGCCAGTTGTATTGGAATCAGGGCCACCAGGGCCGGCAGTGTTGGATCCTTTGCCTCCCTTGCCTGAAGAAGTGGTTTCAGATCCTCCACCCATTGCTCCCACTTCTACCAACACTCCCATTCCTCCTTCTCCACCCTCTAACTCCACAGCTCCACCTGCTCCACCTCCCTTCAAAAAGCCTAGATCCAGGCCCATTTCCTCTCCCACACCTTTTCCTCCTCATCCTATCACATCCTCTCCTGTTTCTTCTACTTCTCATCTTTCTTCTTCTCAAGAATTTGAGGCCCCTCCAGCATCCTCAGCTGGAGCCTCCTCCTCTTCTGGTACATCTTCATTTCCAGAAGTAGGATCTCTCAATTCTGATGCCTTTCTCAACCCCCCTGCTCCTCCCTCCTTTATCACTATTATTCCTACGGATGTCCAAATCGACTCTCCCTTTCTTGATAAAATTAAGGATGAGTTTGAAGAGGTTATCCTTAGGTCTGTGCTAAAGGTAGGAGACCACCTTTCCAAGACAGACTCTTCCAGTACTGTCTCCAAGAAACGGAAGCTTTCTTCCTCCACCTCTCCTCTTTACCCTCCTTTGTGGTTTTCTCTTACAGTCACCCACAAGCATACCTCACTGTACAAAGAATACCTTCAAAAGGTTGTTTTTGCCACTCTTCACAATCTTCCTTTTCTTAACCTCTCTGACCATTTAGATGTCATTCTTCCCTATACTCCTCTGTCTAAAGCCGAAAAATCCAAAATCTTCTCCTCAGCCCACTCCAAAACTGAGGAGCAATGGGCTAAATCTCATAAAGATTTGTACAATCGCTTTCTTCAGGCTAAGGCAGCAAGGTTTCCTCCCAGGGATCACTCTTTGACCCTTTCTGAGTGGTTCCAGTTTCACCACCAGAACACCTGGGCCCCTGCTATTCAGAAGCTCATCAAGCTGGTCAGGCATTTCCAAATGTTCAACAACTACAGGTATCTCAATAGATTGCCTGAAGTTCAGCTTAGCCAGTTCAAGAGAGCCATCAAGGTCCTTACCCACTCTGAGCAGTCTGAGGAAATCAGAGTAGATTTTGCAACTCTTCATTTACCTGAAGAGATTTTCCTGCCTCAGATTCATTTCTTGATCATGGAATCTTCGATTGGCTCAATCATTTTTGAGCGTTTTGCTAGAGTCATGGGCAGAATCAAGATTCAGAAAGGCCTTCAAGTTGGTTTTCCTAGATTTCTCTTCCGGGAATATCATAGAGGGTTTGTCAAATCTGATGTTCTTGCCCCTCTCCTCTCAGAATGTGAAAGGCTGAATGCCTCCGATTGGTCCAAGCTTTACTCCCTGTCAGCACAACAGCTTACTCATCTGAATGCTGCTCAGGCCAGGGAAGGAAAAGCTCCTGTCTCTCCTGCCACCTTCTTGGATATGAACTCAATCCATCTGGTCCTTGATCCCTACAAAGTTTGGGCTGAAAGGTACAAGGTGTTTTTAGCTCTTCGCCAGGAACTCAAGGAGAAACAGATATTCTACCCTGTCACCATGGATCAATTTCTTGCCTGTGCAAGTTTTGGTAAAACACTCATCATCTGCTCCTCCATGGATCCAGATGAGTATGACCTGTTTCTTACCAAGCAGCGCAGCATCTATCTATCCAAGATGGCTCCAACCATGGGACCAACCTTCTCCATTGAGAGTGGTGCCTTTAGGCAATTCTTCAAGCGTCAGGAAGAGCAGGCCTGGGAAGCTATTTCTCATTATGCCTCCCTTCTCTCTCCTGCTTTTTATTTGCCTGTACCTCCTCAACCTTAATGAATGAATTGTGCTCTTTCTCCTCATTGTCTCTTATTCTTTGTCTCTTTCTTATTGCTTTTTGCTTAATGACAAAAAGGGGGAGAATGTTTAACCTACATGTGTCCGACACATTCTTGAATCATGATTGAAGTACTTTAATTCCTCTTTACTGTTAAGTTCTACTCAAATAATGATCATAGTTTTGTCATCACCAAAAAGGGGGAGATTGATGAACAGTCCATCCCCATATACTTTTAAATTAATTACATGCTTATTTTGGTGATAAACAAAACCTGTCAAAAGTTTTCTAACCTTGTTTTATTTAGCCTTAAGCACAAAGAAAGTCAAGCATTTGTGGTAAATACTTACATACATCATTTCTCAGAAGAGCCATAACGATTCCTTCATTAGCTATAACGATTTCCTCTCAAGTTCAACGATTTACTTGAAAGATTGAATAACCTTGCTGTGTCAAACAAGTCGATATTATAACAACTCTGTAAGTTATCGTAACGACTTCTTCAGAAGTTATAACGACTTGCTCATTATAACGACTCTGTAAGTTATCGTAACGACTTCTTCAGAAGTTATAACGACTTGCTCATTATAACAACTCTGTAAGTTATCGTAACGACTTCTTCAGAAGTTATAACGAATTGCTCATTATAACGACTCTGTAAGTTATCGTAACGACTTCTTTAGAAGTTATAACGACTTGCTCATATAACGATTCTGTAAGTCATCGTAACGATTTCTTTAGAAGTTATAACGACTTGCTCGTCATAACGATTCTGTAAGTCATCGTAACGATTTCTTTAGAGAGTTATAACGACTTGCTCGTCATAACGATTCTGTAAGTCATCGTAACGATTTCTTTAGAGAGTTATAACGACTTGCTCGTCATAACGATTCTGTAAGTCATCGTAACGATTTCTTTAGAGAGTTATAACGACTTGCTCGTCATAACGATTCTGTAAGTCATCGTAACGATTTCTTTAGAGAGTTATAACGACTTGCTCGTCACAACAATTCTGTAAGACATCGTAACGATTTCTTTAGAAAGCTCAACGACTTGCATCTCATAACGATTTGATAAGTGTTTCATAACGATTCTATCAGACTTTCATAACGACTGCATAAGTCATGTTTCCATTAATTAAATGTTTTCCTTGATTTAAGCTACGTTGAATAGTCAAAGTCGCATCACGTCTGTTTGACTGCCATGCATTTAATAAAGACTGAACGTATCTCTGCACGGATACAGAACATATCTTCCATTCTCGTGTATCCTCTGCATGCATCTTCTAGAACGATAAACTGTCACTACCATATTTGTGTCTATCTGCTCTAACGTTGATTGACATCTGGAGATAGTATAGCTGTCTACCATTAAAGCTCAACCTTGCAGAACCTTAAGGATATACTATCCTACAACATCTGACACAGAAAGAACTTCAAGCCAGCTAAGAAGATCTCATCACTTTGCGTGCTCCAAAGAACAAAAGACTGTCGACAGGAAGTTTCTACAGATCCTTCAGTCTAACGTACACCAAAGCTGTGAGACAACGGTCATCTCTTCATCCTCATTCAAATTGGAGATATAAATACAAGACGAAGTTCCGAAGAAACAAAAAGGGGATCAATGAAGGAAGCTTTATTGACATTCAAGAGAGTCTAGAACTCTGCCACTTTCAAGTCTTCAGAAGATCACTAGAGCCAGAAATTCTCTCCTTTCGATCTTGGCTCCTAGCTCCTCGTGCTGTGAGAAGAAAAATCAAGGAAGAGCTAGATTAGTTCTGAGAAAGTCCACATTGTGTAGATCTTTGACTCTCAGTGCTTGTAGCTTCAGATTGAGTTTTGTAAAAGCTTGATCTAGGGGCTAGTCATTTCCTTCAAGATTTTCTTGTGTTCTTCCCTTCGGAAGTGAAGGAAGACCTGGTGGTGTCCAGGGTGGTGTTTTTCCCTTCGGAAGTGAAGGAAGACCTGGTGGTACCAGGGTGTTGTGTTCCCTTCAGGAGTGAAGGAAGACCAGCTGAGCTGGATGATTGTTTTTGTCCATAGGGGGACTGTACCCTAGTTAGTGAAATCCTGAGGGTTGCTCAGGGACTGGACGTAGGACTCCTAAGGAGAGGAGATCCGAACCAGGATAAATCTGTGTGTTGTGAGATTGTCTTTATCGTGTGATTGTTGCTTTTACTAACCATTACTAATTCCTTCCAAGAACTCTTTATGTTTGTTTGAGTTCAGGTTTTATCAGATAAATTTTATTTAAAGACCCATTCACCCCCCCCTCTGGGTTAGCCAACCGGGGCTTAGGCGCTTGAGGGCTGAAGCAGTCGAAGCCAGTGGCTGAACTTGAGGACACGTGGCTTAATGGCCAAAGCCTGTCTGCCTTGCTGGGTTATGATCGGCCTATAGGCCTAGGAGGCTAGAAATTGCCTCCGCACTTACTCCCTACCCTCTAGAGTCTGCTCGGATGCGATCATGAGCACTCTAGAAGGGAGAAGTCTACTCAGCGTCACCCTCGCATTAAATGCGATGCTGACCATGGCGGTGTGAATGACCCTTAGCGACGCCGTTGGAGCTCTCTTCGGGAGTACCATTTCATGATGGCAGAGGAGACTTGGCATGCCCAGGATCTGAATGGCCTGTTTGAACAAGTCATTGGAGCGGGCAGACCGCCAATTTCCTCTTCGAATTTTGCACCTCTCCTTCCTTATAAGGAAGAGGAGAAGGGAAGGGAGTGCCTTGTGCTTTCCTTCTTCAGAAAAGCAGTTCTCTCCTGCTCTTGTTTCCTACTCTCTTGCCCCCCTGCACCTTCTTCTCCAATCCTCTTTTCCAATACCGATGGCACAGTGAGAGGGGAAGGCCGTCGCGGCTGCGGGGACGAGCGAAAGAGCACCGGCGACCATGAAGGGGCCTAAGTACCGATGCTTTGAGGGCCTCCGCGAGCGCTATCGCATCGGGGAGGAGTACGACATCGTTCTTGTTTGCAAAGGCCAGACATACATGCTAGACAAGCCTGAGTGCTTTGCGCTCTCGCTGGATCTCCTTGATGCTAGGTTCCAGCTGCCATTGTTGGAAGTGGCTAGGGATTTGCTGAGCATGTGGAAGATAGCGCCCATCTAGTTGACACCGAACTCATAGAGAATGATCTGCGTCTTCTGCATCATCTGTGAAGAGCGAGGAATTTGAGCTTTGGCAGCTCTTCCGAAATCATTTTAGCCTTGCTTCATCACCGCAGTCCGATAATGGTGTGATGTACACCAAGCATCGACCGAACAGGATGCGCATAAACTTCTCTGTCCACTTCTCAAACAACAAGGGTTGGATGAGCCGCATTTTCTTCATCATCGAAGAAAGGGCTGGAGCTCCCGAGTGGGGGTTCCCCACCCGGATTCACGACCCCGTGAAGAAGGATGTTGTGCCCTTCTTGATTCAGGATGCATTGAAGGCTTCAATGGACCTATCCACAGTGCTCGTGGATCACGCCGAGGATTACTTGATGGAGTACCAGCTCGTCAAGTACAAGCTCAGCCGAGCATGGGGTAGGTTTCCTTGTCCATGAACTTAGCTTTGTTTTGCATGAGATACAACTTCTGAACCTTGTTCCTCTTCCACAGATGCTACTGAGCTGGCTGCCAGGCGAGACCAGGAGGACATGGCCCTATATGCTGAGCAGATCACCGTCAGGGCGTACCTGGTGTGTCTGGGCAAGGACGTGCCCCCGACCGCGGCCGGAGCAAGTTGGTCCTCCGCCAGTGGGCTGCCTTCCGAACAACGGCCCCTGAAGATCAGTATTTAGAAAGAGACTGCTGCTCTGAAGGAGGCGAGGGTCTGACAGTAGGAGGCCGGGGAAGAAGACGCTGCCCCCCAGCTCCAACTTTGTAAGAAGAGGAAGCTGGTGAAGGCATCCGAACAGTAGAGGGAGGTTGAGCCGTGGACGACTCCGGCCGAGGGGGAGACTCCAACAATGGAAGGGGTCCTCTCCGCACTAGGCCTCGGTGAAGAGGACGTGGTCGTCGTTGACGACCATTCGACCACGTCGTTGACGACCATTTCGAGGGAGACTCCTTCGAGGAGCTCATTGGGGATCTAGAGCCCCTAGTCCCCATTGGCGACAATGGGGACGAAGTGGCCGTAGAGGAGGCGCTGAGGATCATGAAGGGAGCGCCGAGCTCAGGGGCGGCGACAGCGGGGTCTGCGGTTCAACAAATGCCAGACTTCACGCTGACCTTAGATCCAGCAACCTCTAGCCCAATAGCGGAGCGGGCCCTTGCGATCGTGGCCATGCGTCAAGCTGGCCGTGATGAGGCGGCGACCCCACAAGGGGTACCTGTTGATGATCAGGTTATCCCCATGTAATTTAAATAAATTACACATCTATTTTGGTGATTAACAAAACTATGATAGAGGTTACTAACATATTTTCTATGAAGTCTAAGCACAGGAATAAACCAAGGGAAAAATAAGCCAATCAAGTAAGTATTCATCACACCACATCAATGTGAGTTCAAAGCATCAATATTTGTCTAAGCTCACATCGATTTATTAAGTGAGAACAATGATTTAGTCTCACATCGATTTCTTTCATATCGATTTCTTAAGTGAGAACAACGATTTGGTCTCACACTCGATCTTACTGAGAACAACGATTTGGTAACGATTTGGTCTCACATTTCTTAAGTGAGAACAACGATTTGGTCTCACATCGATTTCTTAACTGAGAACAACAATTTGGTCTCACATCGATTTCTTAAGTGAGAACAACGATTTTGTCTCACATCGATTTCTTAAGTGAGAACAACGATTTGGTTTCACATCGATTTCATAAGTGAGAACAACGATTTGGTTTCACATCGATTTTTTAAGTGAGAACAACGATTTGGTCTCACATCGATTTCTTAAGTGAGAACAACGATTTGGTGTCACATCGATTTCTTAAGTGAGAACAACGATTTGGTCTCACATCGATTTCTTAAGTAAAGAACAATGATTTGCTCGTAATGACTTGGTTCATAACGATTTGCTTATACCATCATAACGACTTGGTCGCTGTAACGATTTGATACAGCAAATAATGATTCATTCACATTGTCTTTTACAATTTGATTATAACGACGTGTGCATAACGATTTCTTATGGAGTCACAACGATTTGTCTCTACAATGATTTGGTTATTAATGCATAACGATTTATATGTGCATCGGGTTGGTTATGAGTGCACAACGATTTACAGAATATCAACTCATTGCATAACGATTTCATAAGTCATGCAATATAAAGATTTCATGGACTATAACGATTTGATTTTCGAGTTAATTTTTGAATAACGTTGAGAAGTCAAAGTCTTCACGAATATTTCTGTCAGCTGTGCATTTATGGAGACTGAACGTATCACTGCATGCATGCAGACAATATCTTCTATTCTCTGCTTATTCTGTAAACATCTTTTTAGAAGAACAGAATGGAACTTCTACTCTTGTATAAAATTAATCTAACACTGACTGACAACAAGAGATAGTCTAGTCGTCTATTGTTTAGCATTAATGTGTGTAGGTCTCTGACAATTCGTCATACAGCATTAGACAAAATAGAAGCCAAAGGATACTACCGAAGATCTTCTCTCTTTGCGAGCATGGAAAGCTAAAAGACCGTTGAACTTCTACAGTACCATGCAGTCCAATGTAAACCAGAACTTAGAGACAACAGACACTTCAACATTCAATTTCAAAAGAGGATATATAAAGAAGAATGAGTTCCTGAAGCATACAAGAAGAGTTAACGAGCAACAAGGAGAATAACGATATTCAACGCTTACAACCTTCTCCAAGCTTTCCAGAGCCAAACAAAAATTCCCATCCGTTCTAGCTCTTGCTCTCTGTGCTAAGTAGATCTGTGAGAGAGCCCTTTTTGTTCTGAGAAGAGTTCTATGCTGTAGATCTTTTCCTTCTCAATTCTTAGCTTCAGATCAAGTTGTGTTCTATAAGCTTGATCTAGGGGCTTCATCCCTGAACACCTGTTGTGTTGTTCCCTTCGGTGTGAAGGAAAACCTGGTGGGATCCAGGGTGCGAGATTCCCTTCGCGTAGAAGGAAGACCTGGTGAGCTCCAGGGTGTAGTTCCCTTCGTGTGAAGGAAGACCAGCTGGGGTGCTGGGTGCTGTAGTGTCCTTAAGGGGGAATGTACCCTTGTTAGTGAAATCCTGAGATATTACTCAGGGACTAGACGTAGGACTCCTAAGGAGAGGAGATCTGAACCAGGATAATTCTCTGTGTCATGTGAATGCCTTTGTGTGATTGATTTTTTCCTTAACTAACACTAACAATCTGTGAAGTGTGTTTTTGTGACCTTTGTGTGAACATGTTTTAAGTATTAAATATTTTTAATATCCCATTCACCCCCCCCCTGGGTTAGCTAGCTGGGCAACAAGTGGTATCAGAGAGAGTCTCTTCGACAAAGTAGAAGATCCAACGATCTGAAGAGTAAAGATAAAATGGCAGCCCAAGGTCACTCTGAAGGACAGTCAGTCAACAGGCCACCGTTGTTCGATGGAGAAGATTACACCTATTAGAAAACAAGAATGGAATACTTCCTACAAGGCTTCGACTTTCAAATCTGGTCAATTATAGAAGAAGGAGGCCTTCTAGTCACCAACAAAAAGGATAAATGGACTGATGATGATAGAAAGAAGATTTGTCTCAACTGCAAAGCTAAAAGCATTCTGTGTTGTGCCCTCAGTAAAAAGGAATTCAACCATGTATCAGCCTGCAAATCCGTGACGGAGATATGGGAAAAATTAAGAATCACTTATGAAGGCACAGATAAAGTGAAAGAAACCAGAATAGACATTCTGGTGACACAATACGAGAGATTTCAGATGCAGCCAGGCGAGTCAATAACTCAGATGTTCAGCAGATTTACAGACATTACAAACAGATTAGCTGGACTAGCAAAAAGTTATGAAATGGGAGATATGGTAAGGAAAATACTGAGATCTCTGCCAGCATCATGGACTTCCAAGGTAACAGCTATAGAAGAAACCAATGACTTGAAAAGGATGTCATTGGAAAAGCTCATTGGGTCCCTCATGGCCCATGAGATAAACATGGGGAGATTAGGAGAATCATCTAATAGGAAGAAGCACACAAATGCTCTCAAAGCAGCAGAAGGCAGCTTTGAAGAAAATCTGAAGATGACGACAACAGTGAAGAAAGTGAAGGCGAAGAAGCTATGCTATCTTGGAGGCTTCAACGAATTTAGCCAAAAGAAAAGATATCAGTCGAGCAGAGATATTTCAAGAAAATAAAGAGTCTAAGAAGTTAGAAGGAAAGGACTCAAAGAAAGGTGAGCCCATATGCTATGAATGTAAGAAGCCCGGACACATCAAAGCAGAATGTCTGAAGCTGAAGAAACCTGAATTCAAGAAGAAAGACAGTTCCAAGAAGTTCAGGAGATACAAGAAGAAAGCAATGGCAGCAGCTTGGAGCAACCGCAGCAACTCGGACAGCGAGTCAAGCTCGAGTAGCGAGGAAAAAGAAAAAGCTTACTTGGCTTTCATGGCCAACATAGAAGAAAAGGTAACTTCTGACTCCTCTTTTGATTCATGTAATGATTCAGATTCTGATAATTTAGAGGAAGCTTTTAATTAGTTATATAGTAAATATAGAGAAGTATCTAATTACTAAAAGCTAGTAATAAAAATGTCAGTTGCTTAGAAAACACTAATTCAGATTTAAAGTCAGAAAATGAGGAATAGAGAAACATATCATTGAACTTAAAAGAAGAAACAATTGGTTATGCGAAGATCTGAAAGATAAAACAAACAGATAACATAATTAGAAAACAAGAAAGTCCAGACGAATTAAAAAATAAAATTAAAATATTAATGGAAGAAAATGAAAGACTATCAAGTACATTAGAAAAGTTCACTAATGGTAAAAATAGATTGATACTAAAAGGCGCTAGACGGTCAGGAAAGAAGAAACATGGACTAGGCTGTACACCCCCAGATAATGAAGACACAACAGTATATCCTAAAACATATCCAACTCTAAAATTCATACCTGAACAAAATACATCATATAAATCAAACCTTAAATATGTTCCATATGAAAGGTAACTAGAACAACATGTTGCAGTCACTGCAATAAGCTAGGACACACCAAGATATCATGTCCAACTAAGTATAAAAGATGGATAATAAAAGGGAAAATTGATAACACTAACCAACCAGGACCCAAAAGAACTTGGGTACCTAAAGCTTGATGTTTTCATTTCAGGAAAACTCTCGGGCATCCAAGTGGTACTTGGATAGCGGATGCTCAAGGCATATGTCAGGAAACAGAAGGCTGTTTACCCATTTAGAAGTTGAAGAAGGCACGGTCACCTATGGAGATAATGGAAAAGGGACTGTGATAGGCAGCGGATCAGTGAGCAGCAAAGGCAAAACAGTTATTGAAGATGTCCTATGTGTTAGAGGACTGAAGCACAACCTCATCAACATTAGCCAGCTGTGGGACAAAGGACATCAAATCAAATTTCAAGAATCAAAGTGCAGCATTATGAAAGACAGAGATGTCATTTTTAAAGCCAACAGAGAAAAGAACATGTACGTAATACCTTGAAGATTTAAAAGGTCGGGATATATGTTTAGCAACAGGCAAAGAGCAGTCAACTGAGTTGTGGCACAGAAGATTGGGCCATTGCAGTTTGGATGGCATCAGGAAGCTGATCAAGAGAAGCCTAGTGGAAGGTCTACCTAAAATTAGCACAAGAATGGATGGCGTCTACGGACCTTGTGCAAAAGGGAAGCATACAAAGTCTTCCTTCAAGTCAAAGACTGTGGTAACCACCTCTCAACCCTTAGAGCTCCTTCATATGGACTTATTTGGGCCAATGAGGACCACAAGTCTTGGAGGAAAGAGTTTTGGATTCGTTACTATAAATGACTATTCATGATTCACATGGGTATCCTTTCTGGAGTATAAGGATGATACATTTGATAGTTTTGTAAGCTTCAGCAAAAAAGGTTCAGAAAGATAAGAAGCACTGCATTGTTGGAATCCGGTCAGATCATGGTGGAGAATTCCAGAATGAAAGATATGCAAAGTTTTGTGATGAACAAGGAATTGAACATAATTTCTTAGCACCAAGGACACCACAGCAGAATGGAGTTGCTAAGAGGAAGAATAGAACTTTATTGGACATGGCAAGAACATTGTTATCAGAATATGATCTGCCAAGATACTCTTGGGCTGAAGCAGTCAACACAACAAGCTATATCATAAATAGAGTGATGATCAGGCAAATCCTAAAGAAGACAGCCTATGAATTGTACAAGGGAAAGAAGCCGAAGATCAGTCACTTCAGTACATTCGGATGTCCATGCTTCATCTACAATAACGGAAAAAGAGACATTGGTAAGTTAGATGCCAAATCAGACGAAGGCATCTTCATCGGGTATGCTTCTAAACCTAAAGGATATAGAGTGTTTAATAAGCACACTTTATTAATTGAGCAGTCAGTACATGTTATTTTTGATGAAACTAACCCTTCCTTGAGAAAGGAAGAAGATAGTGACAATGATGATGCAGATGAATTGTCCAAGAAACTAAAGAACACTTCAATTGAGGACAAGGAAGATCCACCTCTGGAAGACTTGCAACAAAGGGATATCTCTCATCAAAATCTTCCAAAAGAGTGGAGATACAAGAAAGATCATCCACCTGAAAACATTATCGGTGATCCATCTATAGGGGTAAGAACGAGAGGTAATATAATTCCATGTCATTATTTAGCCTTTGTCTCTCAAATAGAGCCTAGGACAGTCAATGAAGCTCTTACTGATGAATCATGGATTTTAGCCATGCAAGATGAACTGAATCAGTTCAAGAGAAACCATGTATGATCACTTATTCCTAGACCATCAGATCATCTAGTGATTGGCACCAAATGGGTGTTCAGAAATAAATTGGATGAAGCTAGTGTGATCTTAAGAAAGAAGCCCAGATTGGTAGCTCAAGGCTATTTCCAAGAGGAAGGCATAGATTTCGATGAAACCTCTGCACCTGTAGCTAGACTTGAGGCTATTAGGATTTTACTTGCATATGCATCTGCATTAGATTTAAAATTATTTCAAATGGACGTGAAGTCTACTTTTCTAAACAATTTTATTAAGGAAGAAGTTTATGTGGAACAACCTCCAGGTTTTGATGATATTGATTTTCCCAATCAGTTTTTAAGTTGCACAAAGCTTTATATGGTTTAAAACAAGCCCCTAGGGCCTGGTATGAAAGGCTTAGCTCATTTCTACTAGACCATGGTTTCACTAGAGGTCAAGTAGATAGTACATTATTTGTCAAATCTAAGGTCAAACATATTCTGCTTGTTCAAATATATGTTGATGATATAATATTTGGTTCTTCTGACGAATCTCTTTGCAAGTATTTTGAGAAGCTCATGTTGGGAGAATTTGAAATGAGCATGATGGGGGAGCTTAACTACTTCCTTGAACTGCAAATCAAACAAGGAAAGGAAGGCATCCACATCTGTCAAGCTAAGTACACCAAAGAACTCTTAATGAAGTTTGGGTTCGATAATGCTAAGCCACTGTCAACACCTATGAGCACATCAGCAAGGATGGACAGTGACAAGGATGGTAAGAAAGTAGATCAAAAGATCTATAGAGGTATGATAGGTTTATTACTTTACTTAACGGCAAGCAGACCTGATATTTTATTTAGTGTATGCATGTGTGCTAGATACCAAGCAGATCCTAAAGAGTCTCACTTAATTAGTGTTAAAATAATTTTATGATATTTATCCAAGACTCATGACTTAGGTTTATGGTATCCAAAATCATGTCAAATTAATTTGGTAGGATACTCTGATGCTGACTACGCTGGATGCAAATTAGATAGAAAAAGCACTAGTAGTTGTTGTCAATTTCTTGCATGTTGTTTGATATCATGGTCCTCAAAGAAACAAAATTCAGTAGCTCTGTCAACAGTTGAAGCTGAGTAAGTAGCTGCTGGAAGTTGCTGCACACAACTCCTATGGATCAAGCAACAACTTGAGGATTATGGGTTACATATCAAGACAATTCCATTGTTATGCGACAACATCAGTGCTATAAATCTAACCAAGAATCCAGTACAGCACTCAAGGACTAAACACATTGAGGTTAGATATCATTTCATTCATGATCATGTAGCAAATGGCAACATTGATATTTCATTTATTGATACAAACAATCAGTTAGCAGATATCTTCACAAAGGCCTTACCCGAAGAGAGATTTACTTCTCTTAGAAGGGAATTAGGCATGTGTAAATTATGAAAGAATTATCTGTTTAAAACTGAAATATTAATTTTTAGAATTTAATTTTTTTTCCCAAAAATTTGACCAAAATTCCAATTATTGCCTATTCTTTTAAGTTTGTCATGATGGTTCATTATTTTATAACAGTTTATTCCTATCGAACTATTCAGTTTGCCATTTTCTGCTATCATGGCGCCTCCAAATTCCAAAGGTCATTCCTTTTTAATTTTTATATCCTGAAATATGTGCGGCAATGATTCGCATCCCTTCATCATCTTCTTCCTTCTGCCTGAGGCGATACCCTATCGACTCAGGCATCGACTCCCTGAGATTTCGAGCTTCCACCTCTTTCCCGCGAGAAATTTCTTGAGGGGTTCTACTCCTTTCTCCATTTCAATCATCCAGAACTCTTCCCATCCAAAACCATGGCCTCTTCTAGTGTTTCCGGCAGCGTCGGGGGCTACGGAGCTGCATTTCTTACTGCCGAGCAGCAGGAAAGATATGCTTCAGTAAAGACCAAGCTTTGCAGACACAAAGCAATGGATGTGGCTGACTTGAAGAAGAACGGAATGGGCAGTATCGTCGCAGCTATGGACAGATTGAAGTGGACAAAGATTGCCACCCTATCAGAAGTAAGTTATCCGGACCTTATAAAAGCTTTCTATGTATGTCTGAAGACAGAGGAAGATGGGACCCTGACTTCCATGGTCAAGGGAACTCAGATTAGGTTCACACGAGATCTATTGGCATCTCTCTTCGGTGTGACTACCTCCGGACATAGTGGAGTTCACACTGTGGATATTCAGGCGAAAGGTTTACGGATTGTTGGTCCCGAATACAGATTGAAGGATGGAAAACTAGATATCAACCAGTTGAATGCTTTTAATTGCTTATTACATTTCATTGTGTGTCAAATAGTAGTCCCAAGGAATGCCACCTTCTCCACTTGCACCAAGGCGGACTCCGACCTGATGTTCTGGGCCATCCAGACCCAAGAAATCAACACTGCAGAGATCATGATTGAAAGGATGAAGTTTGCAAGTGCACATGTATGGGACACAAAGAGCAAGCTGAACGTTTCTCTACCTTATGTTCATATGCTCACCAAGATATTTCAACACTATGGCATCAGTGTGGTGGGAGATGTGTCTGAAAAGATGGGCCTAGCTATCCAGTCCAGAAATTTGAGAAAAAGTGGTTTTTCAGTTGTCAATGGGGTTTGGACGAAAAATTTTGTGGCTGAGGGTGAAGCCATCATTGGCAAAGCCCAAGAGGTCCAAGAAGTAGAAGTAGTAGCAGCAGAACCAGCAACAGCAGCAGAACCAGCAGTAGCAACAATCGCTCAAGAAGATCCAGCAGTAGCACCACCAGCAGCAGAATCTAGCAGCAGGATTGAGGATATCCCTCCAGAGGACATTGAGCCTATTGGGCGTAGTTCAGAGGTTCCTCTTCCCTCTTCCCGAGTAAGCTTAGTACTCAGAGATGTACTGGAATCCTTCCAAAGCTCTATAAGGGATCCAGTAGTTAGTGAAGTTCAAATTGCATAAGCTGTGGCATCATGCCACATTGATGAGATTGTTATGGAAGATGCTCCCAGTCAGAGGGAGCAAGTAGTTGCTCATGAAGACTTAGTTGTAGAAGGTGCTCCCATTGAGGGGGAGCAACATGTTGATGAGCAAGCAGCAATTCAGGGGGAGCAAGCAGTTGCTCATGAGAAAATATCAGTGGAAGATGCTCCTATTGAGGGGGAGCAATCTATTGATGAGGAGGCAGCTCCTCAGGGGGGAGCACACTTAAAGTGTCCCCATGGATAATGAAGAGCATGTTGAATTCGAGGAGCCCATTGCAAGGGCACATAGCAAAAGGAAAAGAATAGCTCATAGGGAGCCCAAGGAGAAGCAACTGAAGTTTTAGTTGAAGCCTGTTATTTCAAGGCTGAATGAGCAAGGAAATATTCTCTCATCTCTACAGTCTGATATTCAGTCTCTTCTTATCAGCCAAACTTCTGCAGCTAATGAAATTGGAACTTTGTCCACTGAAGTGCACAACTTAAGAGATGATTTTAAGATGTTCAAACAATTATGCCGATGGATGAAAGGTGAGTTCGACAGTGTCAAGAAGCTCATCTCCTCAAGGGAGCAATCCTCCTCTGCCCCTCCTATTCCCCCTCTTGCTGATCCAGTCAGCAGTTCAGGGCCTTCTCAGGCCAGGCAGCAAGAAGAAGAGGCCGGGCCATCAGGGCCATCTGGTATAGCAGAAGATCGGCCATCAGGGCAAATTAGGGTAGAACCAGCAGGGCCATCCGGGCCTCAGGCAGTTCAGAAGGAACTAGCAGGGCCATCAGGGCCAGTCAAGGTTGTTTCAGGGCCAACATGGTCAGTGGTCTCTGAGGATGTGTAGTTAAGTGTAGAAGAGCTAGCAGTTGCTCCTGAAGCCCCTAAGCCTTCATCCCTTGCAAGACTAGCCCCTTCTTCACCACCATCTTCTTCCACAGCTCCTCCAGCTCCACCTACCTTCAAACAACCTGTTCCAAGAACCATCTCATCTCCAGCACCTTTTCCCTCTGAACCTCATTCGTCTCCTATCATGCCTACTACCATTTCCACATCCATTTCTCCCTCTCCTCCTGTCAATGATCCTCCAGTTTCTTCATCAGCTGGAGCCTCTTCATCATCTGGGCCCTCATTAGTCGGGGCATCCACTATTCTTTCTCCTAGATCATTCCTTCATCCTCCTACTCCACCTACATCTGTTACAATTACTCCTATAAATCCACAACATGCCAGTGTTTTTCAAAATAAATTTGAGGATGAGTTGGAACGCACCACACTCATCTCAATCCTGGCAGTTGCTTCACATATTCATAGGACTGGTTCTTCTAGTCCTATTTCTAAAAAGAGGAAAACTTCAAAAACTCTTGCTCTTTCTATGAACCCATGTTTCCTCCTCTTTGGTACTCCCTCTCAGTTGAAAATCGAAGGAGATCAATTTACTACGAATATCTCCAAAAATGTATTCTCGCCAACCTTTTTGACATTCCTTTTCTCAATCTTACTGATCACCTTAATATTGTACTTCCCTTCTGCCACCTTTCCAATGTCGACCAACTCAAAATCTTCCAATCGGCTGAATGCAAGACTGAAGATCAGTGGGCCAAAGGGCATAAGACTCTCTACAACAAGTATCTTATTGCCAGATCAGACAGCACCTCTCGACTGGATCATCCTCTCACCCTTTCTGAAATGGTTTGTATTTCATCATCAAGCACTTTGGGGCCCTTTCATTCTCAAAGAAATTAGAATCACCAGGTGCTTCAGCTTTTCAATGATTTTTGTTATTTACGCAAGCAACTCGAAGTTCAGTTTGGCCAATTCCATGGGGCTCTTGCTACTCTTCGAACTGAAGGTCCCATTAATTGCCCCTTCACAGTGGACTTCACCACTCTGAAGATGCCTGATGTAGTATTTCTTCCGAAATTACACTCCTTGGTCTTGGATTCCTCTATTGGCTCTCATGCCTTTGAAAAATTTGCACGAGTCATAGGGAGAATCTCAGCTCAGCAAGGTCGCCTTCCCTCCTTTCAGAGGTTTATCTTTCGCGAATATCATCTGGGCCACATCTCTTCTGCAATGCTTGCTCCTTTGATATCTGAATGTGAAAGGCTCTCTCCCACAGATTGGGAGAAGCACTACAATCAATCTGCTCTCCAGTTGGAATCCTTGAACAACTTCTTGGTCCGAGCAGGCAAGCCACCTCTCTCTGCTGAAGCTTTCCTAGACTTAAATTCCATCAATCCAGTTCAGGAACTGTTTGTGCAATGGGATGCGCGGTACTCCGCTTTTATTTCCTTGCTAAAAGACCTGAAGGATCATCAGCTCTTCTATCCTGTTACCATTGCTCACTTCCTTCAGCGTGCCAGTTTTGGGAAGTCCAGCCATTTCAGGTTCACCCTTGATAAGGATCAGTATGTGCGATTCTTAGAAGAGCAACGACAGCTTTACATTGAGCGCATACGTTCTGAGATGGGTGTATCCTTCACTATAGATTCTGGCATCTTCCAACAATTTTTTGAAGAACAGGAGATTAAGGCTTGAGAACTTATTTCCCGGCATGCCTCTCTTCTTTCTCTAACTTTCTATCTCCCTGTACCCCTTCAAGAGTAATACAATTATTATTTTTTCTCTTTGTGCTCTCTCATTTATCCTTTCTCTTCTTCTTTGTCTCAAGCGTTTGATCTTTTTGCTTAAATGACAAAAAGGGGGAGAAATATTGCATTTCTGAACTACATTATTTATGTTATTTCCACAATCATACTTAGAATTATTTTAGATAATGTGTGCTTATTGTTAAGTTTTGTCATCACCAAAAAGGAGGAGATTGATGATCAGGTTATCTCCATGTAATTTAAATAAATTACACATCTATTTTGGTGATTAACAAAACTATGATAGAGGTTACTAACATATTTTCTATGAAGTCTAAGCACAAGAAATAAGCCAAGGGAAAAACAAGCCAATCAAGTAAGTATTCATCACACCACATCAATGTGAGTTCAAAGCATCAATATTTGTCTAAGCTCACATCGATTTCTTAAGTGAGAACAACGATTTGGTCCCACATCGATTTCTTAAGTAAAGAACAATGATTTGCTCGTAACGACTTGGTTCATAACGATTTGCTTATACCATCATAACGACTTGGTCGCTGTAACGATTCGATACGGCAAATAACAATTCATTCACATTGTCTTTTACAATTTGATTATAACGACGTGTGCATAACGATTTACTTATGGAGTCACAACGATTTGTCTCTACAACGATTTGGTTATTAATTCATAACGATTTATATGTGCATCGGTTTGCTTATGAGTGCACAACAATTTACATGAATATCAACTCATTTGCATAACGATTTCATAAGTCATGCATATAACGATTTCATGGACTATAACGATTTGATTTTCGAGTTAATTTTTGAATAACGATGAGAAGTCAAAGTCTTCAAGCATATCTTTCTCTCAACTGTGCATTTATGGAGACTGAACGTATCACTGCATGCATGCAGACAATATCTTCTATTCTCTTGCTTATTCTGTAAACATCTTTTTAGAAGAACAGAATGGAACTTCTACTCTTGTATAAAATTAATCTAACACTGACTGGCAACAAGAGATAGTCTAGTTGTCTATTGTTTAGCATTTAATGTGTGCAGGTCTCTGACAACATTCGTCATACAACATTGGACAAAATAGAAGCCAAAGGATACTACAGAAGATCTTCTCTCTTTGCGTGCATGGAAAGCTAAAAGACCGTTGAACTTCTACAGTACCATGCAGTCCAACGTAAACCAGAACTTAGAGACAACGGACACTTCAACGTTCAAATTTCAAAAGAGTGATATATATAGAAGAATGAAGCTCCTGAAGCATACAAGAAGAGTTAACGAGAAACAAGGAGAATAAAGGTGATACAACGCTTACAACCTTCTCCAAGCTTTCCCAGAGCCAAACAAAAATTCCCATCCGTTCTAGCTCTTGCTCTCTGTGCTAAGTGTAGATCTATGAGAGAGACCTTTTTGTTCTGAGAAGAGTTCTTTGCTGTAGATCTTTTCCTTCTCAGTTCCTAGGTTCAGATCAAGTTATGTTCTATAAGCTTGATCTAGGGGCTTCATCCCTGAACACCTGTTGTGTTGTTCCCTTCGGTGTGAAGGAAGACCTGGTGGGATCCAGGGTGTGAGATTCCCTTCGTATAGAAGGAAGACCTGGTGGGCTCCAGGGTGTAGTTCCCTTCGTGTGAAGGAAGACCAGCTGGGGTGCTAGGTGTTGTAGTGTCCTTAAGGGGGACTGTACCCTTGTTAGTGAAATCTTGAGATATTGCTCAGGGACTGGACGTAGGACTCCTAAGGAGAGGAGATCTCAACTAGGATACTTCTCTATGTCATGTGAATGCCTTTGTGTGATTGATTTTTTCCTTAACTAACACTAACAATCTGCAAAGTGTGTTTTTGTGACCTTTGTGTGAACATGTTTTAAGTATTAAATATTTTTAATATCCCATTCACCCCCCCCCCTCTGGGCTAGCTAGCTGGGCAACACCTGTGGGGGGCGCCGTAGTCGAGGAGGCAACAGCAGTGTGTGCAGGCACTAGTCAGGTGGTCACGGAACCAGCCGTCATCTCTGAGCAGGTCGCTGACACGACCAGTGGGAGGGGAGGATTGGACAAGGACCGTGCAACACTTGTTCAGGTGTTCGCGGTGAGAGTCCCCGCGCAGCTCATAGCAACACGCCTAGAGGCGTCCCTGAAGTGCCTTCAAGAGGGTCCTTCCTCGAGGAGCTTTCCCCCCTGCCCCACCGTCGAGCAACTAGAGGTGCTCGTGCGGTGCCAAGGGGTGAGCTCGGAGGAGACCCCGGAGCAGTCGGAAGAGAGGGGCTGCCAGAAAAGTCACTCGGAAGACGATGTCAACCTTGACATCGATGAGCTGATAGGCAGTATCTCATGGTCAGTGGAGGCACTTCGAAGGATGGCATCCCGAGCCCAGGATCAGCGGCATCTATGGGATGCCGAGATTGCATTCTCAATGGAGCGCGAGGAGCACCACCGTCATCGGGAGGCTGAGCTACAAAAGGAGAGTGACGACCTCAGGGTGGCATTGAAGGCCGTTGAGCGGGAGCTCGCCTTCGCCAAGGCAGAGAAGGATGCCTTTGTGAGGGTCCTTCATGAAGCCAAGGCCCGAGGGGTCGCCGAGTACAAGGCAGGGCTGGAATTCCAGGAAGACCTGGAGCAGTACAACGCATCCTTCTTCAAGGTTGGGCGCGAAGACGGAAATGACTGAGGACGGTAGCTGGATACCTTGGAGTATGCTCGCGAGGCTTTCGAGGCCGTCTTGCAGGAATGCTGCCGACGAACCCAAGATCCCCACCAGAACGGGGTCCGTTTTGCCAGCTTCCGAGCAGGATGGATGCCTCGTCTATCTTTTTCTCTTCTTTCTCTTCTTTCTTCTTTTTTTTTTTTTGTAATCGGCCTAGTAGGCTATATATATATATATATATATATATATAATGAGATGAAAGACCATCCTTTTTCTATCTTCTTCCTTGTTATGTTCTGTTCGAATCAGAATTCGTCGGCATTTTAGAGGCTCGTAAGTACCACGCAGGTCTTTCGAGCTGAAAAGCTCCGACTAGGGGTTTACATCGAACACCTCTATTTTAAGACTTAGGTACCGCGCAAGCTTTCTGAGCTGAAGAGCTCTTAGCCAGGGGTCGTACCGAACGTCCTTGTGTTTTGGGGTTTTGGGGTACCTGTTGCCCAGTTGACGAGCCCAGAGGGGGGGTGAATGGGTCTTTAAAATTAATCTAGAAGATACCTGTAACTAAAAACATTCACACAAACTTTCTTCGAAGTAGGTTAGTGACATTTAGTTTAAATAACAAACACACAAAGAAGACAATCACACAACACAAGTTTTATCCTGGTTCGGACCTCCTTTTCTTAGGAGTCCTACGTCCAGTCCCTGAACAACAACTCAGGATTTCACTAACTAGGGTACAGTCCCCCTAAGAATGCTACAACACCCAGCTCAGCTGGTCTTCCTTCACATCCGAAGGGAACAACACCCTGGATACCACACCAGGTCTTCCTTCACAACCGAAGGGAACAACACCCTAGATACCACACCAGGTCTTCCTTCACAAACGAAGGGAACAACACAAAGAGAGTGAATGAAATTCAAGCCCCTAAGTCAAGCTTTTGGCAAGCAAGGATCTGAAGCAACTAGAACTGAGAGGACGAGATTTAAGCTAAGCACCCTCTCAGAACTACACAGGCTCTCTCAATATTTTCACAAACTAGTGGAGAGCAAAAGAGCAAAAGGTTCTTGGCTCTGGACTTTCTTCAGAAGAATTTGAATGCTTGAATGCGCAATCTCTCTTTTCTTCTGTTCTTCGGACTTGAATTTATATCTTCAATTTGAAATGTAAACTTTGAAGTGTCCGTTGTCTCTCTTTTGAGTAGTCGTTAGACTGAATGACACTTGGAGTCTTGGAAGCTTCCAATCAATAGTCTTTTGATCACTTGAGCACGCAAAGAGATAGATCTTCAGAAATATCCATTGGCTTCTATTTGTTTAACGTTGTACCAAGAAGCTAGTTCAGAGGTCTGCACAAATGTCAATCTCAAATAGCAGACCGCTAAGCTGTCTCTGATGTCAGTCAACGTCAGTAGCAATAGACATGAAAATAGTAGTGCAAAATAGCTTAAGTCTAAAGGACGTAATCAGAGTAGGCACGATATGGTCTGCATGCATGCAGAGATATGTTCAGATCTCATAAATGCAAAAGCGTCAGAGAGATGTCTACGTGGACTTTGACTAGTCAACGCTTTTAAGATGAATAAGATATCAAGATATGAAATCGATGACTATATGACTTATGAAATCGTTATGAGTCATAGAAAATCGTTATGTGACAGAAGATATATCATGAACACTTAATGAATCATTGCACAAAGTAAATTGTTGTGTTTCTGAAGAAATCGATGTGAAATACTTAACAAATCATTATACAAAGCAAGTCGTTGTGAACTCTAAAGAAATCGTTATGAGTACTTATCAAGTCGTTATGAACTCTAAAGAAATCGTTATGGTAACTTATGAAGTCGTTACAACAAGCAAGTCGTTGCGAGTTCTAAAGAAGTCGTTACGGTAACTTATGAAATCGTTAAAACAAGCAAGTCGTTGCGCTTTCTAAAGAAATCGTTGCGATAACTTATAGAGTCGTTATGACAGGCAAGTCGTTACGAGTTTCTAAAGAAATCGTTACGGTAACTTATAGAGTCGTTGTGACGAGCAAGTCGTCACGGGCTCTAAAGAAATCGTTGCAACTACTTATAGAGTCGTTGCGACAGGCAAGTCGTTACGAGCTCTAAAGAAATCGTTACGGTAACTTATAGAGTCGTTGTGACGAGCAAGTCGTTACGGGCTCTAAAGAAATTGTTACGGTAACTTATAGAGTCGTTGTGACATCGACTTGTTTGAAACAACATGACTTTTCAGTCTTATAAGGAAATCGTTATGGCCTTCAATAGAAGTCGATATGGACTTAGAGAAATATCATGTTGAAAAGATTAAGGCTTCAGAGAAGTAATGCATACCTTTATTGGCTTGTTTGACCTTGGTATTTTTCCTGTGCTTAAGACTTATGAAATATTCATTAGATATAATTGATAAACTTTTGTTTGGTTTTGTTAATCATCAAAATATATATATACATGGGGACAGACTGGTCATCAATCTCCCCCTTTTTGGTGATGACAAAACTGAACAATAAGCATGAATGAAAAATATCTGAAATCATTCTGAAGATGCTAATTTTCTTTCGTAAAAAAAAATTATTGTATTTCAGACATGCTAATTTTCTCCCCTTTTTTGTCATTGAGCAAAAAGACAATCTTCGACAAAGAAAGAAGAGAGAAAGAGAATAGGAGTATACAAAGAAGGTCATTTCATTAACTTTGGAGGTACTGGTAAATAGAAGGCAGGAGATAGAAGAGAGGCAAAATAGGAGATGGTTTCCCATGCCTGTGCTTCCTGCTCTTCAAACAATGTTTTGAATACTCCAAAAGATACAGAGTAGGATGGTCTCATGGTGGAAGCCATCCTTTTGAGATGAAGATCTAGGTGCTGATAGAGAAGATCAACATATGCATTCTTGTCCATGTTCATCTTGAGAAATCGACGAGTCCCAAAGCTGGCACAGGTGAGGAATTGGTCCATGGTGACAGGATAATGGTTGTGGTTATCTCTGAGAGCTTTGTGCATAGCCACATACACTTTGTATCTTTCCTCCCAGACCTTGAAGGGGTCATCAACAAGATGAATGGAGTTCATATCTAGGAAAGTAGCTGGAGAAATGGCTGGTTGGCCTTCTCTGGCCTGAACTTCATTGATTTCAAAAAGTTGCTGAGCTGACAGGGGGTAGAACTTGGACCATTCAGAAGATGTCAGCCTTTCACATTCAGACAGAATAGGGGCTAGAACTTCAGCACTTACATGCCCCTGGTGATATTCCCTAAACAGGAATCTAGAAAAAGCAACCAGGCAGCCTTTCTGTACTTTAATTATGCCCATTACTCTGGCAAAACGTTCAAAGATGATGGATCCTACAGAGGACTCCATAACTAGAAAGTGAATTTGAGGAAGGACTATCTCTTCAGGTACGTGGAGGGTAGCAAAATCTACCTGAACATCTGAAGATTGAGAGATATCCGGAGTCAAGAGTTGAAATGGCCCTTTTGAACTGACTGAGCTGAACCTCTGGAAGTCTATGAATATATCTGTAGTTGTTGAATAGCATGAGATGCCTGATCCTTTTGATTTCCTTTTGAATATAGGGTGCCCAAAGTTCCCTATGATAGATCCTGAACCACTCTGATAGGTCAGGGAGTGGTCTCTTGGAGGGAATCTAGCAGATTTGGCAAGAATGAATTTCTTTAGGAGATCCTTGTGACCTTTGCCCCACTGCTCTTCAGTTTTGGATGGGCAAGAGAGAAGATTTTGGATTTTTGGATTTGGAAAGAGAAGTGTAGGGTAGAATGGTGTGCAAATGATCTGTGAGATCAAGAAATGGAAGGTTAATGATTGTTGCAAAAACAACCTTTGAGAGATATTCTCTGTACAGTGAGGGATGTTTGTTGTCCACTGTGAGAGAAAACCACAAAGGTGGTATTTGGGTTCAGAGGAGAGGGAGGAAGTAGAAGTAAGCTTCCTCTTCTTGGGGGCAGGACTAGAAGGGTCTGCCCTATGAACATGTTCCCAACCTTCAACACAGACCTGAGGATCCCTTCCTCAAACTCATCCTTTATTTGTTCCATAAAGGGAGAGTTAAGTTGGGCTCTTTCAGGTATGATAGTGATGAAAGAGGGTGGAGGAGTAGGATGAAGAAAAGAGTGGGAAGTAGTAGGAAGGTCATCAATTGGTCCAAGGGAGGGACCAGAGGAGGAGGAGGATGCTCCAGCTGAGGATGCTGGAGGGGCCTCATATATAGGAGAAGGAGAAGGAATGGAAGTAGAGGAGGCTGGAGATGAGGTGGACTGAAATGGTGTAGGAGAAGAAATTGGTCTAGATTGAGGCTTCTTGAATGTTTGAGGAGCAGGAGGTGCTCTAGGAGCTGAGGGTGGAGTTGGAGGAATAGGTGTGTGAGAGGGAGAAGAGGGAGCTGGGGGCTTGGGTGCCAAGAACTCTTCTGCCTCTATCTGCACAGACTCACTTTCCAATGGCCTTGATGGCCCTTCAACCTAATCAGCTGGCCCTGTTGGCCCTACCTCTTTTGGTGCTGCTGCTGCTTCTGGTGCTACTGCTGCTTCTGGAGGAGGAGGAGCTTGAACTCCAACTGCCTTGATAATATCCGAGAGCATGCCTTTCATGCTGCTGATCTCCTTATTAAACCATTTCATAGCATTTCTGATTTGTCCCAATTCTTTGTTGGCTGAAGCTTGGCTTAGAAATATAGAATTTACATCTGACTGGAGAGTACATAATAGCTCACCTTGCACATTCAGCCTTTCAATCACTGGTTTCAAATTTATGACAATTTTCTGCTTGACCTGCCTCTCAAAAGGTGTATCAGCCAGGAGAGGAACTTCAGAGGCAACTTCTTTTCCTTTCTTCTTGCCTTCTTTTGCTGGAGGAGGTTGATCATCATCTGAGCTCGAAGAGCTTGCAATCTCTCCTTCTCTGTCATCCAGATTTTAAGAATCTCTATGCCTTTCCTCCTGACCATCAACAACTGGAGTTGTTTCTGCTGAACCTTCTTTTGATAGCTCCCCCTCAATAGGAGCATCTTCTTCATTTGATACTTGCTCCCCTTGAATAGGACCATCTTCCATCACAGAGTCACCTTGAGCAACTGGGTGCTCTACCTCTACTTGAACATCTTCCATTGGTTCATCAATGTGGCCTGATGCCACAACCTCTTCTGCTACTCTGCCACTGGTTTCGGGAGCACTAGAGGTGAAAGGAATTAAATCAATAAGGTCTGAAAGAATAGATGCAACCACAGTTGAGGGTAGTGGGTCCTCAACTGAAATAATATCCTCTGAGAGAATATCCTCAATTCTCCTCTCTGCAAAATTTTCAGCTAATTCTTCTGGAAATTCTGAAGCTGGTGCTGATATTCTTTCTTCTTCCACTCCAATTTCAGACTGAACTTCTGCTAAAGAGGGGCCAGATGATTCTGCTGCTCCAACTGCTGGAGCTGAAACTGACTCCACTGGCAATTCTGGAATCATATCTGCTGATCCCATCTCCTGATGAACAACTGAGGTGTCGTCAATGATGGCTTCGCCTTCAGCAACTGAAGCCTTGAACCAGACACCATTTTCCACAAAGAAGCCACTCTTCTTCAAGTTCCTGGACCTGATTGCTTGGCCCATTTTCTCTACAACTGCCCCAGAAAGATCAACACCGAAGTGTTTGAAGATCTTGGTAAGTAGGTGGGCATAGGGCAGGGACACATTTAACTTGCTCTTGGTGTCCCAAATCTGATCTCTGGCAAATTTCATTCTTTCCATCATCACTGCGGCCATATTTATCTCCTTATTTTGAATGGCCCAATACATCATGTCTGAGTCGGCCTTTGTGCAAGATGAAAATGTTGCACTTCTGGGAACTAAATTTGACAAACAATAAAGTGAAGGAGGGGTTGAAAGCAGTTAGTTGATTTATATCCAGCTTGCCATCCCTTAGCTTGAAACCCGGCCCTACAATTCCCAAACCTTTCACTTGGGCGTCCACGGTGTGAACCCCACTAAATCCGGAAGTCTTCACATCAAACATCATCTTCAGCAACTCAGGGTCTATTCTAATCAGGGTTCCCTTTACTGAAGAGACTAGGGACCCATCTTCCTCTGTTCTCATACACACGAAGAAAGCTTTTACCAAGTCCGGATAACTGACCTCTGAAAAGGTGGAGACTCCTGTCCACTGCATCTGATTGATCAAATCTACCACACTGCTCATTCCATTTTTCCTCAGATTAGCAACATTGACTTCTTTATTTCCACAGAGCTTCGTCTTCACAAAGGTAAACCTCTCCTGCTGCTCAGGAGTGAGAAACTCGGCACTGTAGCCACCCAAATTGCCGGCGATGACTGGTGCGGCCATGGATTCAGGTGGGAAAGTCTCTGGAGGGTTGAAACGGAAGGAGAAGAGAAGGAATCCTCAAGAAATTTTGCGAGAAGGAGGAGGAAGGTTCAAACTTGCAGAAGGTTGAGATATGAGTTGTTAGGGCATCGACTCATGCGACAGGATGAAAAGGGGAAAAGGTAGACGATGAGATACGAATCGTTCTGCCATTGATTTTATGAATAAATTAATGCGATGTGGAAAGTGAGGCGCCAAAAGGCGGTGAAAAACGACAAAAGGTGTTGACTATTCAAACCGACTTCAATGAGAGAGCGGTTACAAAGAATGATTTGAATTTCTCTTGCATAACGCCATGGAGGAAAAAAAAATTACTTAATTCTGAAATTTAATGTGCCATTTGTAAGCAAACTTTTATCACAAATTGCACATGCCTAATTCCCTTCTAAGAGATGTGAATCTCTCTTCAGGTAAGGCTTTTGTGAAAATGTCTGCTAATTGGCCATTTGTATCAATAAAGGATATTTCAATATTTCCATTTGCAACATGATCACGAATAAAATGATATCTAACCTCAATATGTTTGGTCCTTGAGTGCTGAACTGGATTCTTGGTGAGATTAATGGCACTGGTGTTGTCACACAGCAGTGGGATGGATTTGATGTTTAATCCGAAATCTTCAAGTTGTTGCTTTATCTATAAGAGTTGTGTACAACAATTTCCAGCAGCTACGTACTCAGCTTCAGCAGTGGATAGTGCTACTAAATTTTGTTTCTTTGAAGACCAAGATATTAAACATTCTGCAAGAAATTGACAACCACCACTGGTGCTTTTTCTATCTAATTTGCATCCAGCATAGTCAGCATCAGAGTAACCTACTAAGTTAATTTCACAATGTTTTAGATACCATAGACCTAAGTCATGAGATCTTGCTAAATATCTAAATATTCTTTTCACCGAAATTAAATGTGATTCTTTAGGATCAGCTTGATATCTAGCACACATGCATACACTAAATAGTATATCTGGTCTACTAGCTGTTAAATAAAGTAGTGAACCAATCATACCTCTGTAGATCTTTTGATCTACTTTCTTACCATCTTTGTCACTGTCCATCCTTGTTGATGTGCTCATCGGTGTTGACAGTGGCTTGGTAGTTTCGAATCCAAATTTCTTCAAGAGTTCTTTTGTGTACTTTGCTTGACAGATGTGAGTTCCTTCCTTTCCTTGTTTGATTTGAAGTCCAAGGAAGTAATTAAGTTCTCCCATCATGCTCATTTCAAATTCTCCCTGCATCAACTTTTCAAAGTACTTGCAAAGGGATTCATCAGTAGACCCAAAGATAATATCATCTACATAAATTTGGACTAATAGAATGTGTTTGACCTTTGACTTTATGAAAAGGGTACTATCTACTTGACCTCTACTGAAACCATGGTTTAAAAGAAAAGAGCTAAGCCTTTCATACCAGGCTCTAGGTGCCTGTTTTAAACCATATAATGCCTTGTGAAGTTTGAAAACATGATTAGGAAATTCGTGTCATCAAAACCCGGAGGTTGTTCCACATAAACTTCCTCTTTTATAAAACCATTTAAAAATGCGGATTTAACATCCATTTGAAATAGTGTTAAATTCAAAGCAGATGCATATGCAAGTAATATTCTAATGGCCTCAAGTCTAGCTACAGGTGCATAGGTTTCATCGAAATCTATGCCTTCCTCTTGAGAATAGCCTTGAGCTACCAATCTGGCCTTGTTTCTTAAGATTGCACCAGTTTCATCCAGTTTATTTCTGAACACCCATTTGGTGCCAATGACTGGATGGTCTGATGGTCTAGGAACAAGTGACCATACTTGGTTTCTCTTGAATTGATTTAATTCATCTTGCATGGCTACTATCCAAGATTCATCAGAAAGAGCTTCATTGACTGTCCTAGGCTCTATTTGAGAAACAAAAGCTAGGTAATCACAAGGAATAACATTACCTCTTGTTCTTACCCCTATGGATGGATCACCAATAATATTCTCAAGTGGGTGATCTTTCTTGTATCTCCACTCCTTTGGAAGGATTTCATGAGTAACTTCTTCTTGTTGCAATTCTTCCAGAGGTGGATCATCCTTGTCCTCAATTGATGTATCTTTTAGTTTCTTGGACAGTTATCTGCATCATCATTGTCACTATCTACTTCCTTTCTCAAGGAAGGGTTAGTTTCATCAAAAATAATATGTACAGACTGTTCAATCAATAAAGTACGTTTGTTAAATACTCTATAGCCTTTGGGTTTAGAGGTGTACCCCATAAAGATGCCTTCATCTGATTTGGCATCCAACTTACCAATGTCCCTTTTTCCATTGTTGTGAATGAAGCAAGGACATCCAAAAGTCCTGAAGTGGCTGATCTTTGGCTTCTTCCCTTTGAACAGTTCATATGCAGTCTTCTTCAGGATTGGCCTGATCATCACTCGGTTGATAATGTAGCTTGCTGTGTTGACTGCTTCAGCCCAAAAATATCTTGGCAGATCATATTCTGAGAGCATAGTTCTTGCCATATCCAATAGGGTTCTGTTCTTCCTCTAGCAATACCATTTTGTTGTGGTGTCCTTGGTGCTGAAAAATTATGCTAATTCCCTGATCATCACAGAATCTAGAAAACTTTTCATTTTGAAATTCACCACCATGATCTGATCGGATAGACACAATGCTGAACTTTTGATCTTTCTGGACCTTCTTGCTAAAACTAACAAAGTTTTGAAAAGTATCATCTTTATGCTCTAGGAACGATACCCATGTGAATCTTGAGTAGTCATCAACTATGACAAATCCAAAATTCATTCCTCCAAGACTGGTAGTCCTCATTGGCCCAAATAGATCCATATGAATGAGCTCTAAGGGTTTTGAGGTGGTCACCACCGTCTTTGACTTGAAGGAGCCTTTGGTGTGCTTTCCCTTAGCACAAGGTTTACATACACCATCCAATTTTGTACTAACCTTAGGTAGACCTTCCACAAGATTCTTCTTCAGCAGTTTTCTCATGCCATCTATGATGCAATGTCCAAGTCGTCTGTGCCATAATTCTGTAGATTTATCTTTATTTGCTGCCAGGCAAACATTTTCAACCTTGAGTTCTTCAAGATAGAGCACATACAAATTCTTTTCTCTATTAGCTTCAAAGATGACTGCTCCATCCTTCAGTATGCTGCACTTCGACTCTTGAAACTTGATCTGATGGCCTCTGTCACACAGCTGACTAATGCTAATGAGATTGTGCTTCAATCCCTTGACTAATAGCACATCTTCTATGACTGTTTTTCCTTTGTTATTCACAGAGCCACTGCCTATCACGGTTCCTTTCCCATTATCTCCATAAGTAACTGTTCCTTCTTCAGCATGGAGATGAGAGAATAACTTCTAGTTTCCTGACATGTGTCTTGAGCACCCGCTATCCAAATACCATTTGGATGCTCGAGAGATGTCCTGAAATAAAAACATCAAGTTTTAGGTACAAATTATTTTGGGTCCTGATGGGTTAGTATCATTTATTTTGCCTTTTATTATCCATTTCTTATGTCTTGTTGGGCATGTCGTTATGATGTGTCCTAACTTGTTACAGTGACTACAGCAAGATAATTTGGTTACTTTTTCTATATATCTGAAATCAGCTTTGTATGCTGTATCTTGTTCAGGTACAATTTTGGTGTTGGATATGTTTTAGGATAAATTATGGTTTCTTATTATCTGGGGGTGTATATCCTAATCCATTTTTCTTCTTACCTGATCTTCTAGCACCTTTTAATATGAGGGAGTTTTTACCATTAGTGAATTTTTCTAATGTGCTAGATAACTGTATATTTTCTTCTGTTAGTGTTTTGATTTCAGTTTTCAGTTCATCTGAACTTACTTGTTTCTTTAATTTAGTTATTTGTTCATTCTTAGCTTTTAGGTCTTCACATAACAGTTCATTTCTTCTTTTAAGTTCAGTTATTTGACATTCTAATTGTTCATTTTCTGATTTTAGATTTGAGTTTGTATTTTCTATGCAGACTATGTTTTTCTTGCTCACTTTTAATAATTTGGTTACTTCTTTATATTTTTCATATAGTTCGTTGAAAGCCTCTTCTAAGCTATTGGAATTGAATCATTGCATGAATCAAAAGAGGAGTCAGAAGTTACCTTATCTTCAGTATTTTGCCATGAAGGCCAAGTTGGTCTTTTCTTCATCACTGCAGGAACTTGACTCACTGTCTGAGTCACTATTGATTTCCCAAGCTGCTGCCATCGCCTTCTTCTTGTACTTTCTGAACTTCTTGGAACTGTCCTTCTTCCTAAACTCTGGCTTCTTTAACTTTGGACACTCAGTTTTAATGTGTCCTAGCTTCTTACATTCATAGCAGACGGGCTCTCCTTTCTTTATTTCTTTTCCATCTGGTTTCTTGAATTCCTTGTTCCTTTTGAAGTGCCTTCTTCCAGATTGGAATTTCTTCTTCTTAGCCAAAATTCGCTGTAATTTTCTAGATAGCATAGCTTCCTCATTTTCGCTGTCTGCATCACTTTCACTTTCAGCTGAACTTGCTTCTAGTGAATCTTCTTCAGCTTTTAAGGCGTTGGAGTGCTTCTTTCTGCTAGAGGACTCTCCTAGCCTTTCCATGTTGATCTCATGGGCCATAAGGGACTCAATGAGCTTTTCTACAAACATTCTCTTCAGGTCATTAGCTTCTTCTATTGCTGTGACCTTTGGGGTCCATGAGGACGGTAAGGATCTAAGTATCTTCCTCACCATGTCTCCCATCGCATAGGTTTTCCCCAGACTAGCTAGTCCATTTGTGATGTCAGTGAACCGGCTGAACATTTGAGTTATGGACTCACTTGACTGCATCTGAAATCTTTCATATTGAGTGACAAGAATGTTGATTCTTGTTTCCTTTACTTTGTTTGTGCCTTCATAAGTAATCCTGAGCTTTTCCCACATTTACATTGAGGATTTGCAGGCTGAAACTCTGTTGAATTCCTTCTTACTTAGAGCACAGCATATGATGCTCTTTGCTTTGCAATTCAGGGAAATCTTCTTCCTGTCATCATCTGTCCATTGTGCTTTCTCATTTATGACTAACAGATCACCTTCTTCTACTATGGACCAAATTTGATAGTCGTGCCCTTGTAGAAAGTATTCCATTCTGGTCTTCCAGTAAGGTTAATCTTCACCATCGAAGAGAGGGGGTCGGTTGACAGACTGACCTTCAAAGTTACCTTGGGCTGCCATGGATCTTTACTCTTCAGATCGTTGGATCCTTTCTTTGTCGAAGAGACTCGCTCTGATACCACTTGTTGCCCAGTTGACGAGCCCAGAGGGGGGGTGAATGGGTCTTTAAAATTAATCTAGAAGATACCTGTAACTAAAAACATTCACACAAACGTTCTTCGAAGTAGGTTAGTGACACTTAGTTTAAATAACAAACACACAAAGAAGACAATCACACAACACAAGTTTTATCCGGGTTCGGACCTCCTTTCCTTAGGAGTCCTATGTCTAGTCCCTGAGCAACAACTCAGGATTTCACTAACTAAGGTACAGTCCCCCTAAGGACGCTACAACACCCAGCTCAGCTGGTCTTCCTTCACACCGGAAGGGAACAACACCCTGGATACCACACCAGGTCTTCCTTCACAACCGAAGGGAACAACACCCTGGATACCACACCAGGTCTTCCTTCACAACCGAAGGGAACAACACCCTAGATACCACACCAGGTCTTCCTTCACAAACGAAGGGAACAACACAAAGAGAGTGAATGAAATTCAAGCCCCTAGATCAAGCTTTTGACAAGCAAGGATCTAAAGCAACTAGAACTGAGAGGAAGAGATTTAAGCTAAGCACCCTCTCAGAACTACACACGCTCTCTCAAGATTTTCACAAACTAGTGGAGAGTAAAAGAGCAAAAGCTAAACAGAATGAAGGTTCTTGGCTCTGGACTTTCTTCAGAAGAATTTGAATGCTTGAATGCGCGATCTATCTTTTCTTCTGTTCTTCTGATTTGAATTTATATCTTCAATTTGAAATGTAGACGTTGAAGTGTCCGTTGTCTCTCTTTTGAGTAGTCGTTAGACTGAATGACATCTGGAGTCTTGGAAGCTTCCAGTCAACAGTCTTTTGATCACTTGAGCATGCAAAGAGATAGATCTTCAGAAATATCCGTTGGCTTCCATTTGTTTAACGTTGTACCAAGAAGCTAGTCCAGAGGTCTGCACAAATGTCAATCTCAAATAGCAGACAGCTAAGCTGTCTCTGATGTCAATCAACGTCAGTAGCAATAGACATGAAAATAGTAGTGCAAAATAGCTTAACTCTAAAGGACGTAATCAGAGTAGGCACGATATGGTCTGCATGCATGCAGAGATATGTTCAGATCTCATAAATGCAAAAGCGTCAGAGAGATGTCTACGTGGACTTTGACTAGTCAACGCTTTTAAGATGAATAAGATATCAAGATATGAAATCGATGACTATATGACTTATGAAATCGTTATGAGTCATAGCAAATCGTTATGTGGAAGAAGATATATCATGAACACTTAATGAATCGTTGCACAAAGTAAATTGTTGTGTTTCTGAAGAAATCGATGTGAAATACTTAACAAATCATTATACAAAGCAAGTCGTTGTGAATTCTAAAGAAATCGTTATGAGTACTTATCAAGTCGTTATGAACTCTAAAGAAATCGTTATGGTAACTTATGAAGTCGTTACAACAAGCAAGTCGTTACGAGTTCTAAAGAAGTCGTTATGGTAACTTATGAAATCGTTAAAACAAGCAAGTCGTTGCGCTTTCTAAAGAAATCGTTGCGATAACTTATAGAGTCGTTATGACAGGCAAGTCATTACGAGTTTCTAAAGAAATCGTTACGGTAACTTATAGAATCGTTGTGACGAGCAAGTCGTTACGAGCTCTAAAGAAATCGTTGCGACAACTTATAGAGTCGTTGCGACAGGCAAGTCGTTACGAGCTCTAAAGAAATCGTTACGGTAACTTATAGAGTCGTTGTGACGAGCAAGTCGTTACGGGCTCTAAAGAAGTCGTTACGGTAACTTATAGAGTCGTTGTGACATCGACTTGTTTGAAACAACATGACTTTTCAGTCTTATAAGGAAATCGTATGGCCTTCAATAGAAGTCGATATGGACTTAGAGAAATATCATGTTGAAAAGATTAAGGCTTCAGAGAAGTAATGCATACCTTTATTGGCTTGTTTGACCTTAGTATTTTTCATGTGCTTAAGACTTATGAAATATTCATTAGATATAATTGATAAACTTTTGTTTGGTTTTGTTAATCATCAAAAAATATATATATACATGGGGACAGACTGGTCATCAGTACCATGCCAGCCTTTCGAGCTGAAGAGCTCCGACTAGGGGTTGTACCGCACACCCTTTCCACAAACCGATGGAACCGGAGGAAGAGAAGTAGGACGCCAAATAGGAAGGCCTTTATAAATAATAAGCCTTTAAGTTGGATACATGCCAAGTTCTTGGTATGGTTTCGCCGCCAAGGGTAGACAGCTTATAGGAACCTTCTCCGAGAACATGGGTGACCCTGTAGGGTCCTTCTCATTTCGGGGTGAGTTTTCCTATTACTCTTCGAGGGTCCGAGGCAGAGAAACGACGCAGGATGAGACCACCTTCAAAGAAGTGCCGCTCATGGACTCTAGAGTTATAATACTGCGTGAGCCATTGCTGATAGGAGACCAGCCTTATGCTGACATCGCTTTGGCGTTTGCCGAGTATGTCTAGGTTCTCCCTTAGCGCGTGGTTGTTGGCTGCTTTGTCAAAGTGGTTTGTTCGAAGTGTTGGGAGAGCGACCTCCAGGGGCACAATAGCTTCTGTGCGATAGGCCAAGTGGAAGGGGGTCTCTCTGGTGGCCACCCGAGCAGTTATTCGATGGCACTAGAGCACGTTGGGGAGCTCTTCGATCCATGATCCTCCCGTTGCCTCCACCCTCATGCGTAACCCGTGCAGCATTGTTCAGTTAGTGTTCTCAACCAAGACGTTAGCCTAGGGATGTGAGACTGAGGTGAAGTGGTTGTAGTTGCCGAGCTCCGAGCACTTTTGTTTGAAGAATGTGTTATCGAACTACTTCCCATTTTCGGTAGTGAATACCTTCGGGATGCCAAATCGGCACAAGATGCTCTTCCACACGAACTTCCATGCTGCCTGGTCGGTGATGGTGGCAATTAGTTCAGCCTCGATCCACTTGGTGAAGTAGTCGATGGCGATGAGCAGGAACTTCTTCCGACCTTGGGCATCTGAGAATGGTCCCATAATGTCGATTCCCCACCGAGCAAAGGGTCATGGCTTGAAGAGGGAGTGCAGCTATTCGACAGGCTGGCGGATGAGCTGCCTGAACTTCTGGCACTCTGGACATGCAGTCCCTTTGCAGAGTAGGCCACCAGAATCCTGCTCGGAGGATGCTGCGCGCCAGAGTTCTTCCCCCTAGATGGCCGCCGCACAGACCCTCGTGGACCTCCTCGATGGCCGGCGTTGCCTCGGCGGGGCTAAGACACCGTAGGAGGGGTCTTGAGAGGGAATGTCGGTATAGCTGGCCGTCAACGACAGTGAACTTTTGTAGCAACCTGAATTTTTGAGAAAAATAAAAATTTAAATAATAAATTAAAAACTCAGCTAAAGGGATATTCAATGAAAAGAGCATTAAATAAAACCCCTTAAATGGAAAAGAGTAATGGGCTTTGCTTAATGGATCCTCTAAAACTTATTGGGTCAAAATATGAATTTAAAAATAGTAAATAAAAATAAAATACCCTAAATTCGGAGTCTTAATATCTCCTAAATAGAAAAGGACTCTTTAAGCATTAAAAGAGGCAATAAGAGTTGGAATTGGATTCCTAAGCCTACCCCTTATGATTTAGCACGAATTTAGATCCCATCCTAACCTAAATAGAGGTTGGAAAGCAAGAAAGGAAGGTTGGAGTTAGGAAATCTTGTAATTAAAGAGCAATTAGAATAGAAGTAGGAATAGGAACCCATACATGCATAAATACATCTCTTAAACCCTCTTGGCCGACCCTAGCTCGTTGCCAAAGGTTGTTGGACGTGGAGAAGAGGCCAAGGAGGAGAGGATCTCGTGGGGAGAAGGAGTTCTTGGAGCTTCTTCCTCGTTCTTGGAGATTTTAACCCTAGAAGACAAATCGAGTCAAATGTAGGCATTCTCACAAGCAAAACTAAATCAAAACCATCTATAGGTAGTTCCAATCACCAGGAACAAAAGCCCTCTTGTTTCAAAATTTTCTATCGAGCCAATCTTTTGTTCTTGATTTTTGAAGTTCTGCAAACATGATAACTCCGAGTCATCATGTTTGAATCATATCTCCATGTACACTTGATCCCATGCTACGAAATTTTTACTGTAGACACTTCATGTTGTTAGGGATCTTTTGCCCCTGAAAGCCCTAATTTTTGTTGAGCATGTTGCTCGAATTAAATCAATCTTGCTCTTTGTATCATGTTCTATGTTACTCGTTATTGTTCATGCTCAAACCATATACAAACCATGCTCTCTTTCAAATTCCTATTTACTGGAAGTGCTCTCACATATCTAGTTTCATTTGCCACTAGTTTCATGATTTTTCATCATGTATACAATTAGTTATGATTTTCTGAATGACCTTGTATCAAAATCTGATATTTTTGGACCGCAATCCAAGACAGAGCAGAACTCTGTCAGACTCAGGTCATGGACCTGAGAACCCGACGGCCCGATAGGTCGCATTCTCAAGCCCGTCGCGACGCTTTCCTTGTTGCGTTCTGAACGCGACAGTACCCTACGTCGCGTTCTGGCCTTCTGTCCTGACAGCCCTGTCGCGACCCTTTTCAGGCCCTGTCGCGACCCTTACTGGCCTACGTCGCGTTCACAGGATTTTTGATGGAAACCCATAAAATTTGTTGCTCTCACTTTCTAAAAATTTCTTACGCCTTTTTAACAGTCCTACACGCAGTAAAAACACCTGTTTTAAAATGGAGCTATATTGAATGCTTTAAAATACATATTCACAGCTTCTTTTCTATCTATGATTTCTCTTACACATGCACACACATGAACCATCCACATATGGCTGAAATCTGACATAAAATATCTCATAATGTATCTAATAATTTATTGCTATAAAGTATATTAATTGCCCTATTTTAAAGGACTTGTATTCGTTTCTTGCGTTGTTTATATACCAATATCAACGCTCCACTGTTCTAGAATTCCTCTAGAACGTCAGCACCTGTTTTTATATACACACTTTACTTGGCTTGTGGTGAACTCTCCAACAGATATTCCTTTCGCCGGACTAGTGAACCCTTGCACAAGGCCTACATAAGTCTCCTCTGATCATGGATTCCCACATGGTCGAAGAGCCGGTTGTACCCTAACACCCATTACACCTTTAGGGATCGATATGATCCAAACGACTATTAGAAGTTCGCTCTTACCTTGAATCACGTCGGACCTCTGGACTTGTGCATAACATGGCCAGCGGGAAGATCGTGAGTTCCACCTGACCGCCAACACTAAGTGCGCGTGTTGTGCAACTATTACTATCGCCTGTTTACTCGTTGTTTTACGTGATGTACCCTTAGCTCTCATTTATACTCTACTCGCTCGTCTATTCACGTTCTCTCTACTATCTCGTCTATTCATCTAGTGGTCTTAACTATTCTTGGTACTATATATTGAGCATTGACTGATTGTCTAAAGATACAATATAACCAATGCCTGGCAATATATAAAGGGCCCGATCTGGTCCTGGGATGTGCGCCCGAAAGTGCTAGTGCCCATGGGAGTTAAATGATCAGAGTGTTTGGCATTACACTCAAGTGCTATCTCTCTCGAGTATCTATATGACAATCAAAACACAAAACGTGCTATACTCTCTCGATGTCTAGAATGGCAAACAAGTGCTATACTCGTTGTGCTATTATTATACTTGTGCTAGTTGTGCTATGGCCATCCTGTTGTTCGTGCTATACTCGATACTTGTGCTATTTTTTGAAACTATACTCGATCTCGTGCTATTCTGCTATCTTATTACCTGTTGTGCTATCTCTTGCTATATTTTGACTCTCTTGTACTTGCTATCTTTAGATACTCTGCCATTAAATGCGTTAATTATTTAAAGCCTGCTTGAGCCTGAGATTTAAGTCCTACTGGGCGTTATCGCTCACCCTACGTTATTTGATGTTGTGTTCTCAGGTGAGACCGAGGATGACACATACACTCACGAGGAAGGGAATGACCAAGAGTGAAGCCAGGAGTACCCTCGAGTCATTATGTTATCTTAGAGTCGTAGTTAGTTATTTCCTTTTATTAGAATGTAATTGGGCCCTATAGAATGGCTCTGATATTAGTGGTTGTAACTAGACATTTGAAAAGTTATTAATGAGAAAGATTTGCTTTAGTATTATTCAATGTGCAATGGTTTGATGTCTAGTATTCGCTCTAGACCTTTTTCCTGCAACTGCCTTCGCGCTCCGATATTTCGCGTCGGGGCGTGACAACTTTTGGTAGCGTAGTTTGATCTTGCGAGCATCAGCTTGATCGGGAGGGAGTTCTCCTCGAAGTAGATAGGCCAGAAGTGGATCCTTCCAACTCGGCGCCGGTTGATCGGTTTCGATGGCCGCTACATCCATCTCGGTGCTCGGCGAGGCGAGCTCTTCGATGAACATAGAGCGAGAAGGGGTGATGTCACCTAAAGACGCTAATCTGTCGAGTGCATCTACCTGTGCGTTCTGCCCTCGTGGAACATGCACGACTTTGAAGTAGAGGAGGCCTTCTGCCTTGCGCTTGACTTGTTGAAGGTACTGCACCATGCAAGGCTCCCTTGCCTCGAACTATCCGTTGACCTGGCTGGCAACCAGCTGGGAGTTGCTGAAGGCCCTTAACCGAAGCGCTCCGGGGTGCCTTGCCATTCTGATGCCTGACAGAAGTGCTTCATACTCGGCTGCATTATTGGAGGCGGTGAAGCGAAACATGAGGGCGCACTGGAATTCCAGCCCTTCTGGGGAGGTAAGGACCAGCTCTGCGCTGCTTCCTATGACACGAGATGACCCGTCGACGTAGAGCTCCCATGGGGGCTCGTCTGCCAATGAAGGGTCCTTCTCGGTTGGAAGGGTGGATTCCGCCACGAAGTCCGCTATCGCCTGTGCCTTGATAGCCGTTCTTGGTCGGTAGCTAATGTCGAACTCTCTGAGCTCAATGGCCCATTTGATGAGTCTTCCAGAAGCCTCTGGGCGCTACAGGATAAGCTTCAGTGGATGGTCAGTTAGCACCGTGATCGGATGGGCCTAGAAATATGGCCTGAGTTTCTGTGCAGCCGTGATGAGCGCCCGAGTAAGATTCTCTGCTCGGGGATATCTTCTTTCAACATCTTGAAGCACCCTGCTTACATAATAGACAAAGTGTTTTGTTGTTGCCTCTTCTCGGATCAATACCGTGCTGATGGAATGTTTGGTAACGGAGAGGTACACGAACAGTCGTTCTCCGAGCACCAGATTTGAGAGAATTGGCGGAGCAGCGAGATACGCCTTCAGCTCGGTGAAGGCCGCTTCACATTCCTCGGTCCACTGTACTTGCCCCCCTTGTGGTGAGCACCTTTTGGGACTTGCAGCAACTTGAAGAAGTTAAAACACCTTTCAGCTGGTCAGAACATGAAGCGATTAAGGGCTGTGAGGCGTCCAGCGAGCCGCTGGATGTCACGTACAGTCTTTGGGCTGCTCATCTCTAGTACGGCTCGAATCTTCTTGAGGTTAGCCTCTATTCCTCAGTTTGACATGAGGAAGCCAAGGAATTTCCCCGAGCGTACTCCAAACGCGCACTTGGCTGGATTGAAGTTCATGTTGGACCTTCGCAAGGTGGCGAAGTTTTCTTCTAGATAGAAAATGTGGTCGGCGCTTAGGCGTGTTTTGACCAGCATATCATCGACATAGACCTCCATATTGCGCTCGATCTACTGCTCAAACATTTTCTTGACCAGATGCTGGTAAATCGTGCCTGCGTTCTTCAAATCGAACGGCATTCTGGTGAAGCAGTAGAGGCCGAGGTCGGTTACGAATGTCGTGGCATCCTGGTCCGAGGGATGCATGCTGATCTGGTGATAACTAGAGTAAGCATCCAGGAAGCTGAGGAGCTTGTGCTTGGAGGTTGCATCCACCAATTGGTCTATTCGCAGCAGAGGGAAGTTGTCTTTGGGCGTCTCCTTGTTGAGGTCCTTGTAGTCCATGCACAAGCGCCATTTATCATTCGCTTTGCAGACGAGGACCACATTGGAGATCCACCTGGGGTATTGGGCTTCTCAGAGAAGCCCGACTGCTTGGCTTTTGATGATGTGATCATAGATCATGGTCTTCCATTCTCAGTTGACTGGTCGCCTCCTCTGCTGGACAGGCAGTACCCTTTGATCCAGATTAAGGTGGCGAGTCATCACCTCTAGAGGGATACCGGGCAACTCGTCATCCGACCACGCGAACACGTCCAAATTAGTGAGCAGGAAAGCCTTGTAGCGTTGCTGTTTGGCTTCCGATAGCAGTGCGCCAATGTAGAGGATGTGGTCAGGGTCGTCGTCCACCCGTATTGGTAGGAAGTCTTCGGCAGGCATTCCTCGGATAGTGGAGGGCTCGTTGGTCAGTGCAGCCAGGGCCACTGGGTCCGCAGTGGGCTGTTTGTCTCGCAAGGAGAGAACATAGCACCACCGAGACTCACGTTGGCTGCCGAGCACTTCTTCGACGCCTTGAGGAGTGGGGAACTTCATCCTTTGGTGCAGAGATGAGGGCACTACTTTAAGGCGGCCGATTAGGCCTCTACCAAGAATGGCATTGTACCCTGGCATGCGTCGGATCACCAAGAAGTACACCATCTTTGTCACACTCTTCGGTGCCATTCCTAGGGTGATAGGAAGACATATCCGTCCCATGGGATGCACCGAGACCCCAGAGAAGCTGTACATAGGCGATTCTACTAGGGAGAGCCGGTCGGCTTTTAAGCCCATCAACAAAAAATAGTCATAAGCTAATACATCGGGGGCATTTCCATTATCCACTAGTATGCGACGCACAGTACAATGGTTGATGGTGGCCGAGACGACCAACGCATCGGTGTGTGGAGTTGTAACTCCTACAAGGTCATAGTCATAAGCTAATACATCAGGAGCGCTTCCATTATCCACTAGTATGGGACGTACAATACAATGGTTGATGGTGGCCGAGACGACCAACGCATCGGTGTGTGGAGTTGTAACTCCTACAAGGTCATTGTCCGAGAAGGTTATGGCCTCCTCAGATTATGCTTGTGATGGACTGGGGGGATAAGGGCTTGGTCGAGGCACTGGAGGCCGTTCGACCTGGTCACCCGCTGGGCGTAGCTGTGCCTGCTCTGATTGCTCTCCCCACCTGTGCCGAGGCCTCCCACAATCATGTTGATCTCCCAACCATTTGGTTCGTTATTGATGGGCTGCTCGGGGGTTTATTCTCGGCGTCTCGGGCAGTCTTCATTTCGGCGCACATACCGTCCGAGGTAGCTGCGCTTGATCAAGAATTCAATCTCATCCTTGAGTTGGCGACACTCGGAGGTTTCATGGTTGTGGTCGCGATGAAAGTGAGAGTACATGTCCTGATTGCACCTGCTGGGGTCATAGCGCATCCTTAGTGGCCATCGAACGTATTGCTCATCCCGGATCTCGGCCAGGATCTATTCGGGGGCCACTGTGAGGGGGGTGTAGTCGGTGAAGGGGTGTGGTCAGCACGACGAATCCCCGTTGCGTCGGCCCTTCTTCCGTTCTCGGTTGGAACCATTCTCGGAAGGCCTCTTCCTCTCCGCTGGCTCACCCTGTTCGGCTCTGCTGGCTGCCAGACTCTCCTTGCTCGCAGCATGGTGCTGGGCGGTGGATACGAGCTCGGCAAGGGTGGTCAGTTGTTGCACCCCCAGCATTCTCTGGAGGAACCTGTCGCGAGTGCCCTGGATGAGGGCACTGGTGGCTAGCGGGACATCCAGGCATGGGATGCGGAGCGCCTCAGTCCGGAACCGTTTGACATAGTCCCAGAGTGCCTTGCCCCTCTTCTATCGGACGGTCAGCAGGGAGACCGCTATGCGGAGTTGCGACCTTCCGCCCAAGAAGTTGTCCCGGAAGGACTTCTTCAACTGGTGGAAGGTGGAGATGGAGCCCGCAAGGAGGGTTTTGAACCATGCCCTCATGGTCTCCTTCAACGTGGCTGGGAAGGCCCGATATTTTGCCACGTCCGATGCTCCGTGGAACACCATATGCAATTCAAACCCATGGACGTGGTCCACTGGGTCGGTGGTGCCGTTGTAGGGTGCGATGGAAGGCAGGGGGAGCTTCGGAGAAACCCAGGCTTCGAGGATCTCCGCCGTGAATGGGGAGCAGAAGTCTAGGTCGTCGTCCACCGGAGTCCTGCCTTTAGCCCTCTGGACCATCGCGTCCATCTGGAGGACGTGATTCTCCATGCGCCGCTCCAAATCAACGACGCGACGAAGGCGTCTGGCCAACTCCTGGTCGGAATGGGTCGAGACCTCGCACCGAGACCTGTGGGAGTTAGCGCCGACGACGGAGCATGGAGGAAGGGAAGCCGTAGCCGACCAGCGGGGCGACTCCTCCCATCGTTCGGGGGCACGACGGTCCGACACGGCATGGCGTGCATGTCGGGGGAACTCCTCGCAATGCTCCCAGTGTGCAGATGGAGCTGGCGGTTATCGTCGGTGACGACTCCACTTGTTGCTCCGATTGAGGAAGGACAGTAGGGGCAGGTTGCCTTGCCAACTGGGTTTGGAGTCCTTGATAGACTCCCATCAGCTATTGTAGTTGCCCCCGGAGCTCGGCTACGTCCTGGGCCAACACCGGAGTCTCAGCCATAGGTGGGTTGATAGTCGTTCCGGTGGGGACTGCATTGTCGTCGACAGGAGGAGCTTGGTCACGTGAGTCTTCATGTGACTGTCATGATCTCGTCGCCCAACTCCCGTGGTTCTGGTGAGAGGATCGTCCATGAGCCATGGCAATCGTCGCTTCCCACAGATGGCGCCAAAAATGTGGGGGGAATTTCTTGTTCGGTCGTGGGCCGAACGGGCCTCCACTGATAATGAGAGAGAGGGAAGGAGCTGTCGCCGGTGCGTAAGGCCTGCAAAACCCAGAACGCGTCAGGGGGCCCGGTTGAAGAACCAGGGGAACCCTCTGATGCCTAAGTCAGCTCAGACTATAAGAGAGGCAGGAATGAAAGGTTCTTTGGTGTGTGGATTCGCGCGAGGGCGAGTGTGTGAGAGGATGTCTCATCATCCCTTTACATGAAAGTTACATGTTCTTTATATAGGTGAGGGACACGAAGGGTCTGGACATGGTCTTCTCCAATGATGGCCGAAGAGACGCATTGGTTGAAGTCCGTAGGAGGGGAGTTGTCAGTTTGAGGCGCTTGTTAGGATTCTACGTCGTTAATGTCCCCAGTCGTGGGGTGGCGTGCCAAGCCGTCAAATTAACTGCTGTTGGTAGGAGAAGGGCCGCCCACAGCCGCTATCCATGGGGGTGCCACGTAGGGGCCAACGGGATTGCTCGGTGCACGATGAGTCTGCCCAGTGCTTGGTATGGCTGCGCGGTGCTCGACGCTTAATGCAGTTGTTCGGTGCTTTGGGCTTGATGCGGCTGTTCCGTGCTCGGAGTCTTGATGCTATAGCCGCGGAGGGTCCGAACAGGAACCTCAGGGTCTGCTCGGTAGACCATGTCCTACTCGAGTAGGCTCAGAGATGTCTGGAGATCATCTTTGGGACCCTTAGGTGCTTGATGGCTGAAGCGTGTTCAGAAGCCAGCGGCTGAACCGAGGACATGTGGCTTAATGTCTAAAACCTATCTATCTTGCTGGGTTATGATGGCCTATGGACCTAAGAGGCTAGAAATTACCTCCACATAGATTTTTACTACAAAAGAGTCCAAGCGAAAATATGTAAAAAGATGTGACGTAATCGCTTTGATAGCTGAACATGAACAGTGTTCGTCGCCTCCCTAACTCTCCGAGATGAGTACAAAGAGCCGGTAGCAATGCGCGTCAGGCTCTCTCGGGTCTTGCGGGCCTACTCCTTCCTCTCTTCAAGTACGAAACATTGCATAGATTAAAAATCAAAATTCTCTAATAAATATGTGATCTATTAACATTCTTCTCAAATATAACCTTATCCCCGAAGATAATTTCCTCCGGCGGTAAACAGAACATCTCCTTCTACACAGTTACTCCCAAAATTCCCAATCGGCAACATTAATCTCCACAAACTAATTCTGTGGTACCAATACGGGCCACGTAACACCCGTCTGAATCATGTACTTTTAAATTTGGTTTAAATAATCTACCCGTCCGAATCGATGAGAAGCAGATGCGGAGTATTGTATTATTATCGTCTATGTACGAGCCAAAAAAGATCTGGGAGAAGGGTCAGTCTAGTAAATAGGTGAGATGTGAGGGTCGTTTGCTTGATGGGCATCTTTGTTTCTGCTCGGCGGACCCCACCACGAGCCGTCCAATCTGACCGGTGCTATTTCACGGTCGGATCGGGTGGGGTTCTTTTCCGGTCAGGGCCTCATCAAACGCGTGGCACATTGCCTCAGCATCTACGTGTCTGCGTGATGGCTCCCCCGTGCGGCTGCCAGCTGTCCAATTAGGTATCCTACGCAGCGTCCGTCCACCCCCGCGCCTAATTTCCGCTATTTCTTTCTTCACTTTCTCGCGAATTCCCATGCATATCGAACATTTCCTCCAGGACGCCCGGGCCCCACCCCCGCTGTGTTGGCGTGGCGTGGGGTGGCGCTGGGCGTTTGGGCCATCGTTACCGCCGCACAATGATTGAACCGCACCGTGTTTGGACGCGAGCGAGTTTAGGTACGGTCGAGTCACCTAACTGGGTGACCTGACATGTGCCGCCACGACACGTGGCACAGACTGATCCGGTGTGGACCGGTCCGAGGTGGTATTGCGCCTGTGCGGTCTATCGAATTGCGCTGATATATATATTTTTTTTTTACTTTCTTTCTCACATCCGGTGTATCTAAAGGATCTAAATGGTGTCTAATTGAGATGAAATTTTAAACATAAACTAATTAAAGGATGATACAAATTATAATAATTTTAGTTTAATTTTTTAAATCAATTTTTGTCAAGTAAAAATTATCTCAAAAATCATTAGATCGATTTAATCTCAACATCTAAGGAATCTAAATGATGTTTAATTAGGATGAAATTTAAATATAAGCTAATTAATAGATGATATAAATTATAATAATTTTAGTTTAATTTTTTGTCAAGTAAAAATTATCTAAAAAACTATTAGGTCGACTTAATCTCAACATCTATGCATCAATAACTCATAATATTTATATTCTTAGAATCAACACATTTTTCTAGTAATTATAATGACTTCAGATTTGACTTCATTGTCGGAACCAAATGTCGTCCCGTTGAAGTGCACAGAGGGTTCGCCGTACCGTACAAATCCTGTGTGCATTTAAGGCGTCTAAATGGTGTCTAATTGAGATGAAAATTTACACATAAGCTAATCAAGAGATGATACAAATTATAGTAATTTTAGTTTAATTTTTTAGATTATTTTTTTGTCAAGTAAAAATTATCTCAAAAATCATTAAGTCGTCTTAATCTCGACATCTATGCATAAATAATTCTTGATATTTTATATTTTAAGAAACAATATATATTTTTAGTAATTATGATGACTTCAGGTTTAACTTTATTTTTAGAACTGAATGTCGTCCTGTTGAATTGCACACAATCAAAGATAGTACCAGAATTATATTAATAATATAAAAATATTCTAAAATTAAAGATAATTATGTTTTATATAAGTGATCATGTCTTACGTATAATTTACTATCTCTTTTAATTTCTTAGGGTCATATTAATATTTTATTATAAATGTTAAGACGTTATAGTTTTATTTTTATTTTCAGATTCTTCGTGTTGATCTAATGAAATACATTGGTCATATCATAAACAACTTTCTTGAAGAGCCCAAAGATTAGATCACCCTCGTTCAGGTTGTAGAGAGACCGCACTCATTGCTACCTTGGATCGCGATATGAGAGAGAAGGTCAAGAATAATCCACTGTATCTTTAAGCACATATATTCATTTGATGTGATTCTAGTTGGAGCTCGTAAAGAAAGTCATGGAGAACAACTTTCATGAAAAAGTCTCGAAGAAATATACCCTCGTTTGAGATGTGGAAGGCGTGATAATCATGTATATGTAGATCATGATATGAGAGAGAATGTGAAGAATAATTTGCTATAGCTTTGGACATAGACCACCAATTGAGGTGATTCTACTTTGAGAACGAAGCTGAAAAATAATAGAATAACTTTGATGAAAGACCTCGTGAGCATATCTTAACACCCCGACGTGAAATATCGGAGCAATATTACAGTTATTAAATAGTACAGAGCGAGAATAAATGACAAACCATTGCACAATTGGAAATAATATCAAATAACTCTAATTTCATCAATAATCCATCCAATATCTATTACATCCATCTACTAGAGCCAAAACTAGGGCCCAGAGTGCTTTATTCAAATCCAAACTATTACATAACGACTAACTGACTCATAACTAAACTAACTAACTACTAAAGCACGGGTTGCTGAAACTGGTCACTCTTAGACATCATCCTCGTACCCATCCTCGTGAGTGTGGTCACCATCCGACTCACCTGAACACATGAATAAAATACGTAGGATGAGTGAATAACGCCCAGTAGGACTTAATATCTCATGAGAACAAGCATGCTTTAAATAATTAATGTCTTAAATGGCAGGGTAACGAAAAAGTATAGTCATGTAGAGCAAGAGTCATGTAGAGCAAGAGTCATGTAGAGCAAGTAACGATAGCAAGAGAGCATTAGCGCTGGTATAGTGAAAATAGCACAACGATAACGATAATAGAATGGCCATGTAACGATAATAGCACTTGTATAGCATTTGAATAAATAGCACTTTGATTGTCAACGATCAATTGTTATAGTATTAAATGGCACTGGATGTATGTCGTACACATCCTGATCATGTAACCCTTACAAGGAAATAGCACTCTTCAGGAGCTCTCCCTAGGACCAGACCGGGCCCTATTACACTGGCATATAACACTTGTTATTTTAGACAATCAATTGTATGGCCAAATAGAGTACCAAGAAGTGATGAGAGTAATAGATGAAATAGATGAGAGTATAGAGTGAAAGTGAACAGATGAGAGTAACGAGATAGTAGATGAGATAAGGGTATAATCGTAAAACATTGTTAAACCACGATAGTAACAGTTGCACAGCACCAGGTCGGGTACCAGTAGTCTGGTAGAAGTCGCAACCGCCCATTAGCCGTGCCGTGAACACAGACTAAATGGTCCGGCGTGAACACAAGGTAAGAAGGAAACACTAAGGCCGTTTGGATCGCACTGATCCCTAGGGGTGTAACGGGTTTTAAAGGTACAACCAACTCGTTGGCTAAGGACGTGCGCCAAAGTCAAGAAGACTTACGGAGGCCTTGACAAGGATTCTCTAGTCCAGTCAGGAGTCTTCCCGGTAGAGAGGTGGTCCATGCCAAGAGAATGTGTAGAAACTAGGGTCCGTCGTGCCTCGAGTGCTCGAAGGCCAAGGGAAGCGGTAACGGTGTATAAAACGCACGAGTAAAATGAAGACAATTGTAATTATTTAAAATAGGGAATTTAGTAATTTATTTCTCAAAATTACCAGATACATTATTGCGTAATTTAATAGAGTTTAATGGCAAACATGATGGTTAAGTGTGTGCAAGTGTAAGAAATCGAGAGAGCATAATGGATTGTGCACATAGCTTTTAAATTAATTAGATTTATATAATTATTGCCCTTTAATAATTATTTAGATCGAATTATTCATAACAGTGTTTAATTGAGGCTAAACAATGACTAAATAGCAATTAGAGCAGGGGTATATAAGTAATTTTAGGTTCTGGCCACGACTCTGAGGTCGCGACGCACAGGGCTGTCGCGTTAAGCTTGTCGTGACGCCCAAGGCTGGCACATTCAAGTTGCGACGCTAGGGGCTAGCGCGTTCAGGTCGCGACGCCCCGGTCGCGTTCTGCTGAACCGACTGCTGGGGTGAACCGGGGGTAGGTCGCGACATGTCGACCCGTCGCGTTCAGAACGCGACAGACCCCCTTGTCGCGACCCCCTCTGAGATCGCGATGGGTCGGGCCATCGCAACACCAGAAGGTGGCCCGAGCCCAGAAAAGAGCTTTTGCCCCTTTTCCAGGTGGGTTCCATCCCTCCCAACTTACTTCAAAAATCGATATATAATCACATAAAGCTTCAAAATTCATGAAATCAATTTTAAACGAGACTAGACATATAGATCTATCATTGGACATGATTAATTAGAAAACAGCATGATTAATTAGAAAATAGATTCGTGTAAGGCATGCTTTAGACTTAAATTTCGTTAACCTAGAACATGCACAGGTATAGAAAACAATTTAATTCGCATAGCATGCTCAATGGAATTTGGGCAAAGTGGGCTCGTTAGAACCCTAGCTTCAAGCAGTATTTATGGTATTTAATTTAAGACATGAGGACAAGTAGATTCAGAGATGTAAAGCAATCATGGAGGTTCGGGCACAACATGTTAACAGAAGTTTGAACATTTAATTCGCCCTCATGTATGACGAAAAATGATGAAATCATGGGTCTTTCGAAGAGAGGTGCATGGTCTACCTAGGGTTTAAATTTCATGAATTTAACTTGAGAGATTGCCTACCTTTTCTTGTTGTAATGAAACCTAGGGTTGATGACGAAAAGAGAAGAAGAAATCTCCCCTTGTTCTAGCCTCCTCCTCCTTGCACCTTCGTTCCCAGCCCTTCTCCTCATCCTCCTGAGCTCCAGCCACGTTCTATGGGGTTGATAGGGCCGAATTAGGGTGTTTAAGCTTGCTAATAGAGTCCTTTCTACCTTAAGACTCCTCCCTTTCTCCAAACTCCGAATTTCCCATATTTATCTCTATTTTCTTGCCTTTATCTATCCTATAGGATTGGGAAGGGATCCAATTTTGTGGGAAAAAGTTAGAGTAAGTATAAGACTCTTTTTAGGATAGATATGAGCTATTTAATAATTATTTAAACCCTTTACTAATTACTACTTAGTTTTATTCCGAATTTATCTTAATTACTTCTCATCTCATGATGAGCTTCTCACAATTAGGCTCATTTATTTTGTATTTGAGCCATTTACACAACCCATTATTGATTTAACTTAATGGGCTTGATTTAATTTTCCTTTTATTTCACTTATTCCTCATTTATTCAAATCAAATCTATTTATCTTATTTATAATTTTTTTATTTATTTAGATTTAAAAATCAAAGGTTGCTACAATATCAGCCCCTTTTCAGGCTGTAGAAGGTGTGATATCCCTGATAGTTCTAGAGGATATGAGAGAGAAAGGATGCACGTATGAGAAGAGATGGAAAATCTATCTTGAGTTTGGATGGAGAGTTTCCTTTGAAGTTTTCTCATTTTAAATATTCATCAAGTCACAAGACTAAAAAAATAAATCAAACAAGTCATTTGTCCACCATATCTCACTTCCCACGAAAAATGCGACACAGCCAATTCAGACGGTACGTCGAACCTTAGTTTGGGCACCGAAGCAACACTTATTCTTCTTTTTTTTTTTACTTTTATACTTGTCCAAAATGCCCCTCACACTAGGTCACGAATGCATCCACATTAGGCTTAACAAAGACATTACACGTGTAAAATATTTTTAAGGGTAAATTAATTAGAAGTTCCTGACTGTAACAGAGAGGTCCTTACTGTAATAGGACATAACGTATATGGTAACAAGTGATAACATTTACTGTAATGAGTTACAGCTCTATTAGGGACTAACAAATAAGTCAAAAATCAGATAAGGACTCCCAATTAATTTACCCTATTTTTAATCTATATATATAAGTCCATTTATATTTAATTGTATAAGGACTAAAAGTTCACGGTGCAAACATTCAGATATATCGAAGATATTACAGATCAATTACACAAAAATTAGGAGTATGAAAAAAAAATATATATATATATATATATATATCTAATATTTATAAAAAAGAAATATTTAATATCCCACCAAATTACTCGACTAAATATTAACCATTTTTTAAAATAGAAGACTAATATGAGAGTTCACATTTATTTTGTGAGAACGAATGGCTTGATCAAATCTTAAATGTTTCTCTAGAGACAGGTCTGAGGAAGGAGGCGAGGCTACATCTATGAGCTTATGTAAAGGTGAAATCTGACGACCTAGTGCGACCCTGAGTTGAAGGCGACGGGACCTCGCAAACGAGAGGGTGAGACCTCCCCACTGAGAACTACGGCCGTTGACACGGTAAAACCAGCAATTTTCTCTGACCGACTCCCGGTAACCTGCGGCTTTGGCCCCTTCCCCTATCAGAGATATCATCCCTGCGCCCCGGTGTAGTGCAGCCGGCCCCCAGATGGAACAACGACCCCAAATTAACCTTGCTGTTCAAGTTTAGTTCGTGTAACCATGGCCCTCCACCTTTATATTGGGTTTTGCAAGAAAATTATACGCATGAATTCTCCATCTAGTAATACTCGTAGTAAACCTTGCTCGACTTGTATAACCCTTGTTCGGAGGTGGTAAAAGCCTGTCTGATAAGACGCCCTCCTTAATCGTAGGTTTTAGTTATCATTATTTAAAATATTTTAATAATGTTTTTAGTTATATATCTTATTACTTGTATACATATTGTTACTGCTAGAGTAACAAGCTCGGCCCTAGCCGAGTAACCCCCAAGGAAAGACGAGCCAATCGCGAGCACTCGCCGCCGAGTGTTGTACCTACAAGACCACCGAGTGACCTCGGTGGGGGAAGGCTCCGACGCTCAAGTCAGAGTCGGCAGAATGGAAAGATAAGATTTTAGCATCAGAAGTTGCATACCTCAGTTGTGAGAGATGCCTCCCCCTTTTATAGTGGCTCCGTTAGTGCGGTTTACGGTAAGTGGGTAGAAGTTGTGCCCCGGGGTCCGTCTGAGATTCCCGTAGACTGATTTCGTGGAGCTAATTGTGGATAACTTGCGATCACGATCCCCTTCCGTGCTTTGACTTTCCTCCGCAGCCATTCGTCGCGCCAGAGGATTTAGTCATACGAGCTATCATTGCTTTCCTATGCAGCGACTCAGTCAGCAGAGCTCGCCCGGCTGGGCCGTCGGGAGCCAACCTAATGCCGAATGCCCTTGTCTCAGCAAGGTCGATTGAAACACCCCCCGCGCCGGTTAGCCGAGTGAAAGCTCGTCCTGCTCCTGAGCCGAGCGGCCGAATGACGACCCGTAACACTAGCCCCCCAGCTTTTGCTCAGATCATGTCAGCGAGCTGAGGAAAAGATGTCAATGTTCATACGTCACCGTTCACCTTTTTGCCGATCATGCTGCGCGCCGTTATGATTACGAAAAGACTGTAACCGTCAGACAGACGTGACTTCCGATCTCCGCTCTGAACGGCGTGCCGATTCGACTTCCGTCCGCAATAATGGCGATCTCTGAAGCGACGGCCGTTCCCATCGACGTCTCGTCTTCTGTCCGCCTTCCTATGATTGCGATCCATGTTCGCGGCCCATTGGCTATTGGAGAGGCGACATGTGGACGAATTGCGTCGCTCTAATAGTGGCCCTGATGGATGTCCGTCAGATCAAGATGATCTCCGGGCCTTATAAATACCGCTGCTAGGGTTGGAAAAAGGGACCCTTCGTGCGAGAGATTCGTGACCTGTCGAGGCCGAGTTCCTGAGTCGTAGCGGAGTGTGTGAACGAGCAATCTTCGCCGAGCTCCTAGTCGACGGTCTTCGTTTGATTCCTTCTTCCTCGGAGATAAGCCATGAGCTCACCTTCTTCTTCCCGGTCTCCTTCTGCTTCCTCCACGGGGTACTCTCCTTCTGAGGGGACCTTGATTCACCCCCCTTCCTCTCATTTGCCTACCACCCCTGCGGCTCCCTCCGATGCCAAGCCGGAGACGGGGGGGGGGATGAGGCTATGCCGGTAGTTACCCTTGGGACGTACGTGCCCAAGGCTTCATTTGCTCCGTCTTCCAGCGTGCACAAGGCGGCTGATTCTGTGGCCGATGCCATCACGGAGATTGACCAGGTGGCTGTTGATGGGATCACCAAGCATCCCGGGATCGCCTTTCCTCCTGACTTCAAGGTATATGCCTCGGATAGTCTTCGAGCCCATTACTCGATGGAGAATGGGTTCTGCTTGTACTCGGAGTCGGTGAAAGATGGCTTCCGATATCCTCTTCACTCCTTCTTGGTCCACCTATGTGGTACCTCGAAGTCGCTTCTTCCCAGTTGGCCCCAAATTCTTGGAGGTCGGCTGTCGGTTTTTTGGTGGCCTGTGCCATGGCTAAGGTTCGGCCTAGCATTCATCTTTTCTTCCACTGCTTATCCCTCAAAGTTTCTGGCGACTGGCTGTTCATCTCGGCTCGAACTGGTCGTCATTTCCTCGGTCGTTTCCCTTCCTCTATCCATCATTGGAAGAGGAGTTTTTGCTTTATCCACAGCTCAGAGGGGTGGGAGTTCCCGACCACCTGGTCAGCCATCAATCCCCAGGATGAGGTGTTCCGGCCACCTGCGGACATGAGCGGTGTTGAGCTCTCGGACTTTGACTCACTGCAGGCGGTGTCGGTACCGAATTTGCGAGAGCCTTCAGCCGACCTGTTTGAGTTAATTCGACGGGCCGACATAGGTATAGCATCCGTTCTAGGGAGGCTTCTTTTGCTGCTTTATTTTATCACACTCGACTAATTGATATTTCATTTTTCGACAGCCATGGAGCCGGCGGATTACCGATCCCTTGCCGCCCAGCGTTTCGCTGCTGGGAGGGGAAGAAGAAGGTGACCCGAGAGAAGCGTCCTGCCGAGGAGGTCGATGTTCAGATTGTCGAGCCGCCCGTTCATTCGGCTGTGGCGGTTCCACCTTCGGCCTCCATCACAAGGGAGGCGGAGAAGGCGGAGAAGCGACCGCGGCATGAGGGCGGTTCGTCTAGCGCTATTCCTCCTCCGCCGAGTTGCACCGCCACCCACTCGACTCCGTCTTCAGGGCCGAGCCCTTTGGAGTGGGGTCAATCGTCGGCTCCGGCGGACGTCACTTCTCGGGCGGCCTCGATGAACACCGTCGACCTTATCGAGGAGGCGTTCCGGGGCCTCCAGCAGCAGCTAGGCGTGCTCGTGACGCTCCACCGACGGACGGACCTAGTTCGCACATCGGCCGAAAGTCACGTACGCTCTTTAGAGAGGGAGGTTGCTGATCTCGGGAAGAAGAGTGCCGCCCTCGAAGGCTCGATCGCTGCTGCGGCTGCTCGGGCCAAGCAATCAGAGGAGCGAGCCGCTGCCTTTGCGAAGTTGGTGGAGGAGCTCAAGGGCTCGCTGGCCAAGGAGAAGGCGGCTCGGGAGGCTGAGGTGGCGGCCCATGAGAAGACGAAGACGAGTATGGCTCAGGTCCTCTCCGACGAGTGTCAGAAGGTTGTGACTGAGTACACCAAATCCGAGGTGCACCACGACCAGATAACTGGACTGTTCGCGGACGGCTATAAGCATTGCTTGTCAGCTGTCGGCAAGGCCTTCCCCAACTTGGACTTGTCGTCGGTGCAGCCCCCGAGAGACGACGATGACGAGGCCGATAAGGAAGCTGTGCCGGCTACTGCTGCCACCTCCGATTCGGGGACTTCGGCCTCTGCCCCTCCAGCCACCGGGCCTTAGCCTTCTTTGTACTTTTATTCTTTTTGGCCTTCTGGCCGCATTGAATATATCCTTCTGTTTTCTGATAGAACCGTGTTACCGCCATGTTGTGACCGTATAACGCGAGTCGCGCTAGGCTAAGGGTATCGATTGCTGGAATGTTCTTGTTTAGGGTCTAGTGCCGCGACTTCATTGGTCTTTGGATTCGCCGATTCAAAATCCTTAGATTTTTAGGATGTACGGGCGATTCCATCCTAAGGCTCTTGGTTGGTGGTTTGAGATACGAGTGTGGAAACGACTTCACAGCTGGAGTTCGGAGTGTCGAATAGTCTTCGCGCGAAAGTTCTAAGGGCCGAAAGGCCTGAGAGACGAGAGCCGGAGTGAACTCGTAGAGGGAGCTCAGAGTGCCGAAGCGACCTCGCGTAAGAGCTCTAAGGGCCGAAAGGCCAGAGAGACGAGTGCCGGAGCAAACTTGTAGAAGGGGCTCGGAGTGCCGAAGCGACCTCGCGTAAGAGCTCTAAGGGCCAAAAGGCCTGAAAGACGAGTGCCTGAGCGAACTCGTATAAGGAGCTCGGAGTGCCAAAGCGACCTCGCGTAAGAGCTCTAAGGGCCGAAAGGCCTGAAAGACGAGTGATCATACATCTCTTATGTATTCTTCATTTCAAGGATAATAACATTTAAGATGCTTGGCGTTCCACGTTCTTGGAATCGTCAAGCCGTTCAGGTTCGCCAGGCGATAGGCTCCATGTCCTAAGTCCTCGATCACGTGGTAAGGTCCCTCCCAAGTAGGCGACAACTTTCCTACCGCCGATCTTGGATCTGAGACGGCGAGCTTCCGGAGGATGAGGCTTCCCACTCCGAAGCGGTGAGGCCTCACAGCCTTGTTGAATCTTCTCTTCATCTTCTGTTGGTAGACTTCTATCTTCAGCGCCACCTTGTCTCGTCTCTCTTCTACTAGGTCCAACTCGGCTCGTAACGAACGGTCGTTTTCCTCGCGATCAAACCCGAGGACTCGTCCTGAGGGCACGAGCAGCTCCACTAGTGTAACCGCTTCTACGCCAAAAGCTAGCGCGAAAGGGTATTCCTGAGTGGCTTCGCGGGGAGTTGCTCGATATGCCCATAAGACGTGGGGGAGCTCCTCGACCCATCGGCCTTTATGGTCGTCCAGTCTCTTCTTCAGCCCATCGAGGAGTGTTCGGTTGGTCACCTCGGCCTGCCCATTGGCTTGAGGGTGGGCTACCGAGGTGAAACGGTGGTTGATGCCAAACTCCACGCAATTGCGATGAAACCTGGCGTTGTCGAACTGCTTTCCGTTATCGGTGATGATCATTCGAGGGAGGCCGAACCTGCAGATAAGACTTTTCCAGACGAATCCCCATGCGTTGGAGTCGGTGATCTTCGCCAGAGGCTCAGCTTCCACCCACTTGGTGAAGTAGTCAACCGCGACAATAAGGAACTTCCGTTGGCCCGAGGCTGGCGGAAACGGGCCGAGGATGTCCATCCCCCATTGCGCGAACGGCCATGGGGCGACGAGTGGCTGGAGACTAGCTGGTGGTCGCTGGTCTACTTTGCTGAAGAGTTGGCATTGCGAGCATCTTCGCACGTATTCCTCAGCATCCTTCAACATGGTAGGCCACCAATACCCTTGTCAAACCACCCTTCGGACCAGGGATCGTGGTCCTGTGTGGCTCCCGCATGTACCCTCATGCACCTCGGCGACGATTTCTCCGGCTTGACTTAGGTCGACGCACCGCAGATGCTGGAAGCTGAAGCCCTTCCTGTAGAGGTCATCACTGATCATAAGGAACCTTGATGCGCGTCTTCTGACCTTTAGGGCCTCCTCGCTGTTACTCAGGAGCTGCCCATCCCGGATATACCCAACGATTGGGGTCATCCACGTCGGCCCGGCATCAGCGCACATAACCTCCGTAGCTCCGACTGAAGGCTTGCTGAGTTCCTCTACGAATATGGAGGGTTCTCGAAAGGTTTTTGAGACGGCAGCGTACTTGGATAGCGCATCGGCCAGTGAGTTGTCGACTCGGGGAATCTTCAACAGTTCCGCTTCTTCGAAGTCGTCCATCATTCTTCGGACCTCGGTCATGTAAGAAATGAGTTTTTCTTCTCTGGCCTCGAACTCCTTTGAGACTTGGCTGACGACCAGCTGGGAATCGCTGTGGATTCGGACTCTCGTCGCTCCCAGGGTCTTGGCCATCCTGAGTCCTGAGATGACAGCTTCGTACTCTGCTATGTTATTGGAGGCGGGGAAGCCGAACCGAATCGTGTACCTTAGGACGGGACCGTCCAGAGATTGCAGGACGATGCCAGCTCTGCTGCCTCGGGAATTGGATGCCCCGTCCACGTACACCAGCCATTGCCTAGTGGCTTCCTCAAGCTCCAGTGGCCTCGCCGTGCCCTCAGAAATGAAGTCGGCCAGGGCTTGAGCTTTGATGGCGACCCGAGGCCTGTACGATATGTCGAATTCGCCGAGCTCGACGACCCACTTGGCCATCCTTTCTGAGACCTCAGGTCGGCTGAACACTTGCTTGATTGGTGCATCGGTCAGGACGACGATCCGGTGCACTTGGAAGTAGGGTCGGAGTCGTCGTGCAGCCATCACGAGCGCATACCCCGTCTTCTCAAGACCGGAGTAGTGTTGTTCGGCTCCGCACAAAGCTTTGCTGGTGTAATACACCATGATGTGTTTCCTGTCTTCCTCACGTACCAGCACTGAACTAATAGAGTAGGCCGTGGCCGAGAGGTATAGGAACAACTCTTCCCCTGCGATAGGCTTACTAAGAGTAGGCACGTTAGCTAAATAAGACATGAGCTCTTCAAAAGCTCTTTGGCAGTCGTCGTTCCACTCGAACCGCCCCTTCCGTAGCACGTCGAAAAAGGGCCTGCATTTTTCGGCCGACTTTGACATGAACCTGCTTAGGGCCATTATTCGGCCATTGAGTCTTTGTACCTCTTTGACGGTCCTCGGCACCGTCATGTCGATGATGGCTTGAACTTTGTCTGGGTTGATGTTGATTCCTCGGTTCGAGACGAGGTAGCCGAGGAACTTCTCGGCGCGGACGCCGAAGACGCATTTGTCGGGATTAAGCTTCATACCGTACTGGCGCAAGACCTCAAAGACTTCGGTTAGATACCGAACATGATCTTCGGATCGCCTGCTCTTCACCAACATGTCGTTGATATAAATTTCCATGGTCTTCCCGATTTGGCGCTCGAACATCATATTGACAAGCCTCTGGTACGTTGCCCCTGCATTCTTTAGTCCGAAAGGCATTCGGGTAAAACAGTACAGACCTTTCTCCGTGGTGAAAGCGGTTTTTTCTTCATCTTCAGGGGCCATCCTGATTTGATGATATCCCAAGTAGGTGTCGAGGAAGCTCAGGAGCTCGTGCCCGGCCGTACAATCGACGAGCTGGTCGATGCGAGGAAGAGGGAAGCTGTCTTTTGGGCATGCTTTGTTGAGGTCGGTGAAGTCCATGCACATGCGCCATTTCCATTTGCTTTTTTGACGAGGATGACGTTGGCCACCCAGTCGGGATAGAAGACATCCCGGACAGTTCCTGCACATAAGTACTTGGCCAGACTGTCGTCTACCACTTCTTTCCGAGCCGCCGAAAGGGGCCGCTTCTTCTGGCGCACAGGCCGAGCTTCAGGGTCCACATTTAGATGGTGCTGAATGATCTCTGGGGCAATCCCAGGGAGGTCATCCTCCGCCCATGCGGAGACATCACTACTGTTTTTGAGAAAATTGACCAGCCCTTCCTCCGACTCTCGAAGTTCGGAGCAGATTACAAGTGATCTCTCCTCGGTGACTTGGATTTGCTTTGCTTGTTCGGCAGGCTCATGACTTTCCTTGATCTCATCATGCACATCCTCATACTCAGAAATGGCTGGCTCTTTAGCTTCTATTGATTTTACATAACACCGACGGGCCTCGGTCTGGTTTCCAGCAACCTCGCCTATCCCGCTCGGTGTGGGGAACTTCAGTTTCTGGTGATACGTGGAGGGGACCCCTCCCAATTTTCCCAGGATTCCTTGACCGAAGATCGCGTTGTAGGCCGACTTCACTTTCACCACAAGGAAGTCGACCTCAACGGTTACAAGACATGGCTGAGTTCCGAGAGTCACCTTCAGCTTGATTGAACCCTCGGCACTGACAGACGACCCGCTAAACCCGAATAAAGGCGTGGCTACGGGTTTTAGCTCGGTGCTAAGGTCAGTCATCTTTACATAGCAGTCATAAAAAAGGACGTCGGGAGCTGCTCCACTATCCACCAGGATCCGATGCACGCAATACCCGTCAATGTCCGCGGAGACTACGAGTGCATCATCGTGAGGGAAGCTGAGGCCGACGACGTCATCTTCGGAAAAGGTGATAACGCCATGGGGTCTCAAGGCCGAGCCCCCCGAGCTTAAGCCAACAGCCGATGCGTACGCCTTCCACTTTCTTCTACTATCCCCTCCTCTGGCCAAGCCCCCAGACAGGACGAGGACTGCTCCCTTACCACCACAAGCTCCGCACTCTTCTTCGGGTGTTCGCTCCTTTGTTCACCCATCAACTACGTCCTTCCTGATGATTCCGCGACGTAGCATGTCTGAGATCTCCATCTTGAGGCTTCGTCATTGGTCGGTGGTGTGTCCGTAGCCCTTGTGATACTCACAATATTGATCGGCTCCGCGCCCTGGCGGAGGCCTTGGAAGAGGCTCGGGCCGCCGAAATTCGGGCAGCCTCTTGATGATGAGCAGGATCTCGGACGAGAGTCTGGTGAAGCTCGGGAGGTCCCGGGGGCGCCTATATTCATCGTGTCGACGGTTCGAGCCCGACAGCCTATCTCCACGAGATGAGGGCTCGTCTCTCCGAGGCTTCTTTGGCTCCGAACCTTTGCTGGACGACCCCGTCTCGGATGAGCGCCCTAACTTGCCTGCCGCGCCGAGGGTGGATTCTAGCCTCGCATACTTCTGCATGCGGGAGAGTAAATCGGAGAGACTCACATGTGGTTTCTTGGCGACGGATGAGACGAACGACATGTTGGTGCAGACTCTTGTCAAGAAGTTGAAGGCCGTTCGTAGGTCGAGGTCGATCACCTTCATAGCCTCCAGCTGAAACCTCTTGGCATAGTCGCGAAAGAGCTCACCGTTCCTCTGAGCCACGTGCCACAGGTTATCAGTGCATAAGGAATGCTGCATAGTGTTGAAAAACTGGTCCAGGATCCGCTGGGCGAAGTCATGGAAGTTCGTCACCGATCGCGCCGACAACGTCTTGAACCATTATAGCACCGCATCATCCTGGGTTGACATGAAAGCTCGGCACTTCAGTGCGTCCGAGAGGTTCACCATCTCAACCTGTCCTTGGAAATTACCAAGGTGGTGGACAGGGTTAGTGGTTCCGCTATATCGCCGAAATTTCGGCAATTGCAGCTTCATAGGCACTTGTGCGGAGGTTATCTCCTCGGTGAACGGTGAAGTTTTGATTAACGTCGTCACCGAGGGAACCCGAGTTCCCCGCTGCAGCGCCTCAATCTTCCTATTCATCTCTTGGATGTCGCTCCTTCATCCGGGCTCCGCCGGCAAGACGCTCACAGCCACCGGCGTCGATTCGGCCGTATGGTGGTTGATCTCCGTCACCTTGGTGGTACTGAGGTCCATGGCCACGGCAGGGATTACTGGAACCGCCGCGGGGACTTGGTGGACGGGCGCGGATACCTCCGGGACCGCTGTCTGGATGTTGATGTGGCTTACCGATGCTGCTGGCGGAGCGGCACGATAACCTACTGCTTCTGTGCCGCCGAGGGCCAGCTCGGGGATAGTTGAGTGTCCCGCTGCCCTGCCTTGCGCTGCCACGAACTGTTGCCTTTGCTCCAATCAGGCCAACACCTCGTGGAGTCCTGCCACTAGAGCTTCGACGCGGTCGAGGCGGGTAGAGGTGTTGGATCCTTGCTCCCCAGTACTAGAGCCCCCGCCAGCGACCTCCGCGACTTCGGTCGAGGGGATGACTTCTTCTTCGGACGAGCATGCCGCGACCTTTCCCTTGGGAACCATGAAAGCAAGCTTTTTGTTCAGTTTCCCACATACGGCGCCAAAATGTTACTGCTAGAGTAACGAGCTCGGCCCTAGCCGAGTAACCCTCAAGGAAAGACGAGCCGATCGCGAGCGCTCACCGCCGAGTGTTGTACCTGCAAGACCACCGAGTGACCTCGGTGGGGGAAGGCTCCGATGCTCAAGTCAGAGTCGGCAGAATGGAAAGATAGGGTTTTTGCATCAGAAGTTGCATACCTCCGTTGTGAGAGATGCCTCCCCCTTTTATAGTGGCTCCGTCAGTGCGGTTTACGGTAAGTGGGTAGAAGTCGTGCCCCGGGTCCGTCAGAGATTACCGTTGATTGATTTTGTGGCGCTAATTGCGGGTAACTTGCGATCACGATCCACAAGCTATCTTACCACTAACGGGGCTTCCTTAATCGTCGTGCGGGAGTGGTTAAAGGACGTGGTCCGTGGCTTTCGGGGCCCTTCCGTGCTTTGACTTTCCTCCGCAGCCATTCGTCGCGCCAGAGGATTTAGTCATACGAGCTATCATTGCTTTCCTATGCCGCGACTCAGTCAGCAGAGCTCGCCCGGCTGGGCCGTCGGGAGCCAACCTAATGCCGAATGCCCTTGTCTCAGCAAGGTCGACTGAAACACCCCCCACGCCGGTTAGCCGAGTGAAAGCTCATCCCGCTCCTGAGCCGAGCGGCCGAATGACGACCTGTAACACATATCAACCATACAAAAGTTGAATGCTTTAGTTAACATTTATTATCCATCTTAATAAGTATTATTATTTTTTAATACAATCGACAATATCACTTTCATTATAGAAATAGTATTTGCTATCTATCTATTAAGTCGCTTTTGTTAATGCATTATAAGAGGTTTTTAGAGAAAAAATCATCGACAAAATTCTAATCATTTTCAAAGGTGATTAGGGCTGCAAACGGGTCGGATTCGGAATCGGAAACATAGATTCTGATTCCGATTCCGATAACCGAAATATAGTTCCGATTCCGATTTCGATAATATCGGAATGATTAATTCCGATTCTGTTCCGATTCTGATAACATTATCAGAACCGAAATTCCGATAAGGTAAGGTGTTTACCATAATTGTTTTTTAAATTTTATAGATAATTTATCGGAATAACCGATACCGATTCTGATTATTTTTCAATTCTGATTTCGATAGCTTATCGGAATATCCGATACCGATTCTGATAAGTTATCAGTATCAATTTTCAATTCCGAAATCGATAATTTTTATCAGAATCGAGTCCGAAGATCGAGTTATCAGATTCCGTTTACACCTTAAAAGTGATCGATCAACTTAGATTTTCGTGTTTAGATGATTTTGAAAAAGACAGAGAGATAAAAAGAGTTGTCAGTTTCTCTTTTTATTGCCGCAAAATGGGTGGGAGGTTGCTTTCCGTCGATCGCACTGCAGCAATTTTGACGTGAAATTCTAATTTTACTCTGGCGGCACCTCACATTACATGAGTTAAACTAGGATAGTGGAGTAAATTTCGTGTGTGAAGTTTTTTTTTACTCTTTCTTATAAAACAAACAGTGTCACTTCCATTATAGAAATAATACTATTCTTCTGAAATCCCACTTGGAGATTAGGAGGTCAGGCTCATTGCGTCGTGGTACTGACTATGGTTAATCTCGTCAATCCTCCAGCTATTTTAGTAAGTAGCAATTTGGGTGGCCAGCTGGGGCGCCAGCTATTTTGACAGCTCGAGGGTTCGTGGTGGTGTCCTCGCGCGACAGCCCAATGGACATTTTTCCGTCCGGCTGTTTTTTTCCTGATGGCGATGGATGTTTGGAGTGGACGGTCCTCTTCGTTACTTTTTATAATAGAAACCCACCATGTGAAAGTTTCATTCTCTAAATAAGTAGTTTGCCCAATACCATCAATATTATGCCAAAAAAAAAGGTATCCGAGAAGAGGTACAGTCGGTCTGATGTATTAAGATTCATTCACCTAGTCTATTAAGGCTTGCTCATCTGACCCACGAAATCAAGAGGATGGGACTAAGTCGGCCATCACTCGCTCTTTGATAATGACTATATAGGTGGATGGGTGTGGGCTCGGCCCATTAAGACTCTATCTCCTTGACTTTAGAGTCCATCACCTCTGAATGATCTGATGTTCATCAGGATCTTTTAGGCCACAATAAGACTCTCTTCTTCAAGACTCAGGGCAAGCCTAGTCCGTCCTTGCCACACTAAGGCACAACCATACTACAAGCATTTGCAACAATAAGGAATGACTTCCCTTCTTACATAACACACCTTCTCTATTATAGAAAGCTCAAGGACATCTATAAGGAACTACCCCATGCCATGGGGGCAATGTATTCCGACTCATTCGCTCATTCTAATGGCTATCACATCAAGGACATGCTCATCTATTCCCCATGGCCATGTTGCATGGCCAAGAGGGGGGAAATGCACTAGGGGAGCCCCCCAACACACACTTAAAAAAATGATGGTCAAAAGGAGATACACAAGTTATAAGACCCAAGACCCCCACCCCAGTATGGGGAAGTTTCTAAGATCCCTCTGTTTTCTTAGTCTCTACCAATTTTTTGACTTCAACATCAAAATATTCTCCCACGTGATCACTCTTGGCCCCCACCTAACTATTCTTGTTGTTTATAAGTGTGAGGCAGTATTCCCTTCATCAAACAAATTCAAGAGCATGTGAAAATCGAACGGTGGAAGTTTATCGACCACTTTTCGAACTCTATACACTTTGGCATCGTTTATGGAAACCACTACGGCAAGCCATGCCACCGCAAGTCAACTATTAGAACATGCACAACCACCACAGTAGTGGAGCTGATTCTAGTGTGCCCTCTTGCAATGAGCAAGCCAATGACTACCCATGGTTCCAACCAAAGTCCCCCATAGCAATCGCCACAGAAGAGCTGACACCCATGCAAAACTAGCTCTAGGCCTTAGCTGAGGCGTACCAAGGCCTCCCCCTTTAGAAAGCCAGGTGAAGATCGGCCCTAGAGTGCATCAAAAGTGGACCCCATCTGCCACCTAAGCCATGCTCGACTCCCTCTAGAGGAGTCCTTTGCATTCTAAGCTAGGTATAGCACGACAGCTCCAACACAGTGGCAATCTTAAGCAAGAACATGAGGGAAAGGCTCACTACTTGGGTGACATTATTAGTGTGGGACTAGCAGAAGATGGCACTGAATTACAAGCCCCTTTTACTGAGGATATCTTGAAGGCACTAATTCCTTAGAAGGTCCAACAATCATCTTTCCTGTCATATGATGCTTCCACCGACCTAGTTGATTGAGTCCCACCTAATCCTCCATCAGGCATCGAACACTATGAATTGTTTGACATTCACTACAACTGTCACTCCCTGATGCAGAATATCAAGAAGGACAGTTGTAAGTGTGTGAGTATAGAGCAAATATACATCAAATGTAGCAACTTTGATTTTTTGAAAAATAAAAATTTAATAAAAATAAAAATAAAAGCAATTACAAAATCAAATAAAAGAGAATTAAATAAAACCCATTAAATGAAAAGAAGTAATGAACTTTGTTAAATGGACCCATTAAAAATTTGTGGGCCAAAATAGGGATTTTTAAAAGAAGAATAATAGGAAAACACCTTAAATTCGTAACTTAATTATTACTTAAAGAGAAAAGAGGTAATTAATACATTAAATAAGAAGTTTGAGTTGAATTTGGATTCCTAAACCTACCCTAGTTGCTTGGCCATGAATTTAGCTCCCTTCCTAACCTAATTAGAAGTTCTCAAGCTTGGAAAGGGGGAGAGAAATAGGAAATCCCGAATTTTAATAGGAATTAGAGTCCTATTAGGAATTAGAAATATAAGAGACATAAATACTCTCCTAAACCCCCATGGCCGGCCCTAGCTCATTGCCAAGAGTTGTTGGATCTGGAGGAGAGGCCAAGGAGGAGGAGAAGTTGTGGGGAGAAGGCTGCTCAAGCTCTCAACCCCTGTTCTTCAAGTTCTAACCCTAGAGAAGGAAAACGACTAAAGGTAGGCATTCTCACGAGCAAAATCAAATTAAATTCATCTGTAGATTGTTCCATGCATCAGGAACAAAATCCCTTTCGTTTCATAATTTTTCGTGCACCCAATCTTTTCTTATTGAATTTTGAAGTCCTGCAAACCTTTTGACCCGAACCTTCATGTTTAATTCATATCTCCTTGAATACTCTATCCCATGCCCCAAAAATTTTATTGGAGATACTGATGATTGTTAGGAATCTTTTGCCCTTGAAAGCCCTAATTTTCATCCATCCTACCATGCGAATTAATTCGTTGATCTCAACTGTGTACTGTACCATGCACTTCGTGAATAAACCTATTTCAATCATGTCGAGACTTTGTCTACTTTTCAATTCTTATTTACTATGAATACTAATGCATGTTTAGATTCGTTTGGAACTGGTTTCGTGATTTTTCATCGCTTGTGCAATTAGTTATGAATTTTCGAACCATCCTGTGTCAAAATAAGGCAACTCAGACCGCAATCCGAGGAGCTGTACTTTTCCCGCTCGGACTCAGGCGCAGAACCTGAGAACGTGACGGCCCGATGGGCCGTGTTCTCAGGGCCGTTGCGACATAGGACCTTGTCACGATCTGATCGCGACAGGGTACACCGTCGCGTTCTGGCCGCCTGACCTGACCGACCTATCGCGATCCTCAAAAGACCCTGTCGCATTCTGTTTTGACCCCATCACGACCCTTACTGGGGTACGTCGCGATCTCAGACTTTTGCATGAAAACCCATAATTTTTGATGATTTGACCCTCTACAGTGCCTATACCCTTGTTAAACAGTCATACACGAAGTAAGTACACATGGGATAACGTGAATATATTATGAATGATGTAAAAGCCATGCACATGACATACTTCTATCTATGATTTCTCTTACACATACACACACTTTGAACCATCTATTATGGCTTAACTTGACATGAAAACATCGCATAACACATCTGGTAATTTAAGTCGATTATATATTTAAATTGCCCTATTTTAAATGAACTTGTCTACGATTCTCGCGATGTTTTGGGAATACCATTATCGACGCTCCACTGTTCTAGAATTCCTCTAGAACGTCGAGCACTTGTTTCTATATATACACTTTCTCTTGACTTGGACGAACTCTCCGTCGGATACTCCTTCTGTCGGACTAGTGAATCCTTGTTCAAGGCCTCCGTAAGTCTCCTCTGTCCATGGATTCCCATATGGTCGACGAGCTAGTTGTACTCTAACACCTATGATACCCTTTAGGGATCAACATGATCCAAACGGTTATTAGAAGTTCGCTCTTATCTTTAATCATGCCGAACCTCTGGACCTGTGCTTAACATGGCCAGTGGAAGGTAGTGAACTCCACCTGACTGCCAACACAAATAGCGCGTGTTGTGCAACTGTTACTATCGCCTGTTATTCGATGTGTTACGTGCATTGGCCCTTAGCTCTCATCTATACTCCACTCGCTCATCTATTCATGTTCTCTCTACTATCTCGTCTATTCATCTAGTACTCTCATCTATTTTCTTGGTACTCTCTATTGGCCATTGACTGATTGTCTAAAGATAAACAATATAACCAATGCCTGGTAATATATAAAGGGCCCGGTCTGGTTCTGAGATGTGCATCTGAAAGTGCTATTTGCCCATGGGAGTTAAATGACTAGAGTGTTTGACATTACACTCGAGTGCTATCTATCTCGACTATCTAAATGATAATCAAAGTGTTATATTCTCTCGTTGTCTACATGATAAACAAAGTGATATACTATACTCGTTGTGCTATTGATATACTTGTGTTATTTGTGCTATGGCTATCCTGCTATTTGTGCTATACTCGACGCTTGTGCTATATTTGGAAACTTGTGTTATTTCAATCACGCGCTATCATGCTATCTCTCACACTACTTGACTCTCTCGCTTTATCATTAGTTACTCTGCCTTTTAATACATTAATCATTTAAAGCCTGCTTGACTATTGAGATTTAAGTCCTACTGTGCGTTATCTCTCACCCTGCGTTATTTGTCGTTGTGTTCTCAGGTGAGACCGAGGATGACACATACACTCAAGAGGACGGGAACGACCAGGAGTGAAGTCATGAGTACCCTAGTGTCTTAGTATTATGTTAGAGTGTTAGTTTAGTTTTTTGCTTTATTCAATGTAATTGGGTCCTATTGAATGGCTCTGATATTAGTGGTTGTAACTAGACATTGGAAATTATTAATGAGAAGAATTTGCTTTAGTGTTTATTTCTTGTTCAATGGTGTGATGTCTAGTACTCGCTCTGTACTCGTTTACTTGCAACTGCCTCGCGTTCCGATATTCGGCGTCGGGGCGTGACAGTTTTGTGGTATCAGAGCCTAGGTTGTTCTTAAGTATAGGATGATCTAGGTTGACCTACCTCGACTAGAGTCAATTATCCTACCTATGTGAGTTGTGGTTAGAGCCATGGGTAACTAGCAAAAATGAACTCACACATGCACGAATTAAATTCCACATCAATATCATAACAATAAGTTATTTTTGTAGGAACTAAGTAATCAAGATGACTGCTGAACGTGCTCAAATGAGGGCATGTAATAGACCATTCAAGAACTGACTCGTGCCATTGTGCAAGCTACCCAAGGTGGGCGGAACCGCGGCGGTGCAGGCGAGCTGCATCGTAACTTCAGGAGCCTGAACCCACCTAGGTTCAGTGGATCAACGGATCCAGATGAGGCCGAACACTGGCTCAAAGAGACGGAAAGAATCTTCCGCGTCATGCAATGTGCGGCAGGGGATAAGCTACTACTAGCTACATTCCAATTGGAAAAGGACGCCCGCGCTTGGTGGGAGTCTGTTGAAGCAACCAGAGCTAATGGTCAATTCACTTGGACCGAATTAACTCCAAATACTTCTCCGAGCATGTGCAAGAAAGGAAGGCCGCGGAATTTACTGCTCTTAAGCAGAGGAGCCTATCAGTGGCCGAGTATGAAGCCCAGTTCTCTAGACTGGCGAGGTATGCTGAACACCTGGTGAATATGGAGAGAATGAAGGCTAAGCGCTTTCTCAATGGCCTTAAGCCTCAATACATTACCCAACTGGCACCTCTCGACATCCAGACTTACGCCGAGATGGTGAAGAAAGCTCAGCTGCTGGAAGATGCTACGGACTTCACCGACCGTATCAAAGGGAAGTTCGTGAAAAAGGAAATGACATCTGGTTAATCATCTGCTAAGCCAAACAATGGCAAAAAGTGTCCCTTCAACATCACGGAGGGACCCAGCCAAGAAAGGAAACCCAAGATCTCAGTCCCCAACACTCCAGCAAAAAGCAACTGTAAGCATTGTGACAAGCTAGGTCACACGGCTGACGAGTGCTGAAGGAAAGTCGGCGCATGTCTGCGCTGTGGTAGCCACGAGCACCGCATCCCCGAGTGCCCGCTACTGAAAGAACATGAGAGGCGCCCTAATGCGCCTAAGAAACAGGGAAGACTGCAAGCCCTGCATGATGAGGAACCCGCTATGGAAGGTGGCGTGGTAGAAGGTACTCTATAGTTTTTTCCTTATCATCTTTTGTTTTATTTGATACTGGAGCAACTCATTTATTTATATCTCAACACTTTGCTGATACCCTGACTGCAAAACCTATATCCATGGGTTGTGAGTTCTCTGTCACAACACCACTAGGAGAAAAGGAGAAATTGAACAAATACTTTCCATCTGCCGATGTAATGATCGGAGACCATAACCTACAAGCCGACCTGGTGTGTATGCCCATGGAAGGCTATGATGTAATTTTGGGAGCCGACTGGTTGTCCACATATAGGGCAAGTGTCGACTGTAAGAAATGGAATGTTACCTTTAGTGATTTCCCTAAGTTGTCCTTCACTGGGATTAGACATAAGAGACGGATGTCTCTAATCTCCACCATAAAAGCCCACAACATGATAAGGAAAGGTTGTTTTGCTTTCCTTGAGGCCGTAGTAGTTGAAAAGAAGGGTTCTAAGATAGAATACATCCACATAGTCCAGGATTACCCCGATGTGTTTTCTAAAGATCTGCCAGGGATTCCTCCGGAACGTGATGTCAACTTTGCCATAGAGTTTATCCCTGGAGCTGCACCAGTATCACGACAACCGTACCGGATGTCACCTGCCGAGCTCAAAGAATTGAAGGCACAAGTGATGGAGCTATTAGAAAAGGGGTTCATCATACCAAGTACCTCCCCATGGGGAGCACCTATACTATTCGTTAAGAAGAAGGATTGATCGATGAGGCTATGCATCGACTATCGTCAACTCAATCAGCTCACCATCAAGAACAAGTACCCACTGCCCAGGGTCGATGAACTTTTCGACCAGATATCCGGAGCTCAGTATTTCCCCAAGATCGATCTTCGATCTGGTTATCACCAAATGAGGATCAAGGATGACGATATCTTCAAAACGGCTTTCAGGAGCAGGTATGGACACTATGAATTCGTCGTTATGCCGTTTGGTCTAACCAATGCTCCTGCAGCCTTTATGCAACCCATGAACAACATATATCGGCCATACCTTGACAAGTTCATGGTCGCCTTCATCGACGATATCCTCATATATTCAAAGACCAAAGAAGAGCATGAAGAACACCTGAAGATTGCACTGTAAGTCTTGCGAGACAACAAACTATACGCAAAGCTGAGCAAGTGCAAATTCTGGCTCGAAGAAGTGTCCTTCTTGGGCCATGTCATCTCAATGGACGGCATCTTCGTTGATCCCTCCAAAGTCGAAGTTGTACTCAATTGGGAGAGACCAACCAACGTCACCGAGATCAGAAGCTTCTTAGGACTGGCTGGCTACTACAGGCGGTTCATCAAGGACTTCTCAAAGATTGCCGTTCCTCTCACGCGTCTGACATGAAAGGAGAATCCCTACTCCTGGAGTAAAGAGTGTGAGAAAAGTTTCCAAACTCTCAAAGATTGTCTTACCTCAGCACCTGTTCTCGCTCTGCCAGTAGAGGGAGAAGGTTTCTCTGTCTACACCGATGCCTCAAGAATTGGGCTAGGGTGTGTATTGATGCAAAAGGAGAAAGTCATCGCCTACTCTTCCCGACAACTGAAGACTCATGAAGTCAACTACCCTGTGAATGATCTTGAGTTGGCTGTCATGGTCTTCGCTTTAAAAATATGGAGACATTACTTGTATGGAGAACAATTCACTGTCTATTCAGACCACAAAAGCTTAAAGTACTTCTTCTCCCAGAAGGAACTCAACATGAGACAGAGAAGATGGCTAGAATACCTGAAGGATTTCAACTTCAACATCCAATACCATCTAGGCAAGGGAAATGCCGTGGCTGATGCTCTTAGTAGAAAGCCAATGGCATCTGTTTCAAGTCTAGTCCTTGGCGAGATGTAACTATTAGAACAATTCGTAAGGTTAGACTTAAACATTGAACATAGGGATGATCGAGTCTTGGTTACCAATATCAAGATTCAATTTGATCTGCTAGAGGAGATCAAAGCTCAACAAGATAGTGATCCATTCTTGGTTCGCATCAAGGAAACCTTAGCTAAAAGACCAGACTTTGCTATGATCGAAGATGGAAGGCTAGTATTTCAAGGAAGGACATGCTTCCCCGATAATGAAGAACTGAAGAGGAAGCTAATAGATGAAGCTCACAAGACAAAGTACACTATCCACTCTGGAGGTACCAAAATATATCATGACATGAAAATAACGTTTTGGTGGCCGAACATGAAGAGAGAGGTAGCTGAACATGCTGCACACTGCCTTACTTGCCAACAAGTGAAAGCGGAACACCTGCGCCCTGCTGGTGTACTCAGACCGCTATATATTCCAGAATGGAAATGGGAAAGCATTGGCATGGACTTCATCATAGGTTTACCCAAGACTCGTGGTGGACTCGACACCATATGGGTCATTGTGGACCGACTAACCTAATCCGCCCACTTTCTTCCTATAAAGAGTAAGTGGTCGGTAGAAGTACTAGCTACCTTATATGTCAAAGAGATTGTAAGACTACATGGAGTTCCATCATCCATAGTCTCGGATCGAGATCCGAGATTCACATCTCATTTTTGGAAAGGACTGTAAGGTGCACTGGGTACTAAACTCAACTTTAGTACCGCATTCCACCCACAAACTGATGGACAAACTGAAAGAACCAACCAAATAGTGGAAGACATGTTGAGAGCTTGCACTATAGACCTCCAAGGATATTGGAACGAGCACCTATCCCTTATTGAGTTCACCTATAACAACAGTTACCAGGCGAGTATTAAGATGGCACCGTTCGAAGCACTCTACGGATGAAATTGTAGATCTCCTGCATGCTGGAATGAGGTGGGAGAACAACAATGGCTAGGCCCAGACATGGTGCAAAATACAACCCGGGACATTCAGGTGATTAGAGACCGGCTTAAGACTGCTCAGTCCAGACAAAAGAGCTATGCCGACAAAAGAAGGCGAGACTTAGAATTCCAAGTCGGTGATCATGTATGTGTCACCTACTCGTGGCATCCAAAGATTTGGTGTGAAAGGAAAGCTCAGTACCAGATTTATCGATCCTTTTGAAGTACTCAAAAGGGTTGGTGAGGTTGCGTATAGACTGGCATTGCCACCGGATTTGGCATGTGTACACAATGTGTTCCATGTCTCCATGCTCAGGAAATATGTATATGATCCTACACACATCATTCGCCACGAGAAGCTGGTGTTGAACAAGGATGTGACATATGAAGAGAAGCCAGTCAAGATACTAGAACGGAAGGTACAACAGTTTAGGAGCCGTCCCATTCACATGGTTAAAGTCTTATGGAATAACCGCCGAGTGGAAGAAGCCACATGAGAACCGGAATGAACCATCAGACGAAACTACCTCGATCTTTTCGGTAAGACATTCTCTCCTAGATGATCATATGAATTTGGGGACCAAATTCTTTTTAAGAGGGGGAGGATGTAGCAACCTGAATTTTTTAAACAATAAAAATTTAATAAAAATAAAAATAAAATCAATTAGAAAATCAAATAAAAGAGAATTAAATAAAACCTATTAAATGAAAAGAAGTAATGGGCTTTGTTAAATGAACTCATTAGAAATTTGTGGGCCAAAATAGGGATTTTTAAAAGAAGAATAATAGAAAAATACCTTAAATTCGTAACTTAATTATTACTTAAATAGAAAAGAGAGAATTAATGCATTAAATAGGAAGCTTGAGTTGAATTTGGAATCCTAAACCTACCCTAGTTGCTTGGCCACAAATTTAGCTTCCTTCCTAACCCAATTAGAAGTTCTCAAGCTTGGAAAGGGGGGAGAGAAATAGGAAATCCCGAATTTTAATAGGAATTAGAGTCCTATTAGGAATTAGAAATATAAGAGACATAAATACTCTCCTAAACCCCCATGGCTGGCTCTAGCTTGTTGCCAAGAGTTGCTAGACCAGGAGGAGAGGCCAAGGAGGAGGATAATTCGTGGGGAGAAGGCTGCTCAAGCTCTCAACCCCTATTCTTCAAGTTCTAGCCCTAGAGAAGGAAAATGACTAAAGGTAGGCATTCTCACGAGTAAAATCAAATTAAATTCGTCTGCATGGATCAGGAATAAAACCCCTTTCATTTCATAATTTTTCGTGCACCCATTGTTTTCTTATTGAATTTTGACGTCCTGCAAACCTCTTGACCCCGAACCTTCATGTTTAATTCATATCTCCTTGAATACTCTATCCCATGCCTCAAAATTTTTATTGGGGATACTGATGATTGTTAGTAATCTTTGGCCCCTGAAAGCCCTAATTTTCATCCATCCTACCACGCTAATTAATTCGTTGATCTTAACTGTGTACTGTACCATGCACTTCGTGAATAAACCTATTTCAATCATGTCGAGACCTTGTCTACTTTTCAATTCCTATTTACTGTGAATACTAATGCATGTTTAGATTCGTTTGGAACTAGTTTTGTGATTTTTCATCACTTGTGCAATTAGTTATGAATTTTTGAACCACCCTGTGTCAAAATAAGGCAACTTGAATTGCAATTCGAGGAACTGTCCTTTCCCCGCTCGGGCGCAGGCGCAGAACCTGAGAACGCGACGACCCGATGGGCCGCATTCTCAGGGCCGTCGTGACACAGAACCTTGTCACAATCTAATCGCGACAGGGTACACCGTCGCGTTCTGGCCACCTGACCTGACCGACCTGTCGCGATCCTCAAACGACCCTGTTGCGTTCTATTTTGACCCCATCGCAACCCTTACTGGGGTACGTCACGATCTTAGACTTTTGCATGAAAACCCATAATTTGTGATGCTTTGACCCTCTACAGTGCCTATACCCTTGTTAAACAGTCATACACGCAGTAAGTACACATGGGATAAAGTGAATAAATTATGAATGATATAAAAGCCATGCACATGACATACTTATATCTATGATTTCTCTTACACATACACACACTTTGAACCATCTATTATGGCTTAACTTGCCATGAAAACACCGCATAACACATCTGTAATTAATGTCGATTATATATTTAAATTGCCCTATTTTAAATGAACTTGTCTATGATTCTCGCGATGTTTTGGGAATACCGTTATCGACGCTCCACTGTTCTAGAATTCCTCTAGAACGTCGAGCACTTGTTTCTATATATACACTTTCTCTTGACTTGGACGAACTCTCCGTCGGCTTCTGCAGGACTAGTGAATCCTTGTTCAAGGCCTCCGTAAGTCTTCTCTGTCCATGGATTCCCACATGGTCGACGAGCTAGTTGTACCCTAATACCTATGATACCCTTTAGGGATCAACATGATCCAAACGGCTATTAGAAGTTCGCTCTTATCTTTAATCACGCCGAACCTCTGGACCTGTACTTAACATGGCCAGTGGAAGGTAGTGAACTCTACCTGACTGCCAACACCAATAGCGCGTGTTGTGCAACTGTTACTATCGCCTGTTACTCGATGTGTTACATGCATTGGCTCTTAGATCTCATCTATACTTCACTCGCTCATCTATTCATGTTCTCTCTACTATCTCGTCTATTCATATAGTACTCTCATCTATTTTCTTGGTACTCTCTATTGGCCATTGACTGATTGTCTAAAGATAAACAATATAACCAATGCCTGTCAATATATAAATGGCCCGGTTTGGTCCTGGGATGTGTGTCCGAAAGTGCCATTTGCCCATGGGAGTTAAATGACTAGAGTGTTTGGCATTACACTCGAGTGCTATCTATCTCAACTATCTAAATGACAATCAAAGTGCTATATTCTCTTGTTGTCTACATGACAAACAAAGTGCTATACTATACTCGTTGTGCTATTGATATACTCGTGCTATTTGTGCTATGGCCATCCTGCTCTTTGTGCTATACTCGATGCTTGTGCTATATTTGGAAACTTGTGTTATTTCAATCACGTGCTATCATGTTATCTCTCACACTACTTGACTCTCTCGCTTTATCATTAGTTACTCGGCCTTTTAATACATTAATCATTTAAAGCCTGTTTGACTATTGAGATTTAAGTCCTACTGAGTGTTATCGCTCACCCTGCGTTATTTGTCGTTGTGTTCTCAGGTGAGACCGAGGATGACACATACACTCAAGAGGACGGGAACGACCAGGAGTGAAGTCATGAGTACCCTAGTGTCTTAGTATTATGTTAGAGTGTTAGTTTAGTCTTTTGCTTTATTCAATGTAATTGGGCCCTATTGAATGGCTCTGATATTAGTGGTTGTAACTAGACATTGGAAATTATTAATGAGAAGAATTTGCTTTAGTGTTTATTTCTTGTTCAATGGTGTGATGTCCAGTACTCGCTTTGTACCCGTTTACTTGCAACTGCCTCGCGTTCCGATATTTCGCGTCGGGGTGTGACATCAAATCATTGGACAATTGAGTATTTGAAATCACTAACTTTTATTCATAATCAATCGTCATTACCCATTACATTCACTAATTCAGAACCAATACATAGGGCCTATTGACACCTTACATTGAAGAAAAGTAAAACTATCTAACTATGCTAATCTAAGACTCTACTATGACGCTATGGTAGATCTTTGCACTCCATCAGGGACACTCATTTACTTTTGATCATCCCCGTCCGAGTGTATTGTCTTCATTGTCAGTCTTACCTGAAACAATCATGGATAACACTTGGTGAGCGATAATGCCCAATAGGTCTTATATCTCTTGACCATACATGCTTAAAGTGTTTAATATATTAACAATCCGAGTATCTAGAGAGAGAGAGAGAGAGAGCATAATATCATGTCAAGAAAGTAACAACACGCAAATACCATGTAGTAACGAGTACAAGTTCAACGAATATAGCACGATATCAAGTAATGGCCAAATAGCACATATCATTCAAGTCATGTAACAAGTATAGTGTAGCACATTCACAAGTGCGATTGTTATAGATAATCAAGATAGTATAGCACTTGGGTGTAATGCCCAACACCCTGGTCAATTAACTCCAGCGAGAAAATAGCACTTTTGGACGCACCTCCCAGGACCAGACCAGGCCCTTTATATTGCCAAGCATTAATCATGTTTCTTATCTTTAGACAATCAATTATGGCCATATAGAGTACCAAGAATAGTAGAGAAGAGTAGATGAATAGACAAGAGCGTGAATGAACAAGAATAGATGAGAGAGAACATGTAGATGAGTGTTTCTGCACTAACCAGAAATATATAGGGTCATACGTGTGAAACCATAGGAGAAAAGACACGATAGTGACTGCTGCAAATGGTACTTTCAGTATTGGCACACTGGTAGAGAACACTCCTACTGTGATACCCCGAAATTTTCTTTCTTTTATATGGTGCATATGTCTTTGCTTGTTGCGTGAGTAGCGTGTGTATTCAATTGTGCATATTATCATTTCTATACTTCTCATTAGTTCATGCATGTATATACATGATAGTTAGGTAAGAATAGGCAATTAGTTAAATTTATGTATAATGTGTATACCAAAAATCTGAGGCATAAAATAGTTAAGTAATATTGTGCATGTGATAGGTAAGTAATGCTATAGGCCAGAGCTACTTTCGTACGGGTATAAATATAAACATGAGTGTGCATGTATTATCTAGCTATCAAAATGTGCATTATTTAAATTTTAATGTATCTATTGCATTTAGTTGTTTTATGCATGTTGTAAGTAACTATAGTGTATATAGGTGTATATATATATATGCTACTCTTGTTTAAATGATATCTATTTACTTTAAGCGTGTTAAATTATTATGATGAGTAAGGTGCTTGAATGATAATGTATAGATAGAATTTAACTAATAATGAACACATTTCATTACAAATTCTTGCACAATGTATGTGACTATGTAATGTGAATGTGTATGTGCATATATGCATGTTATTGATGCATGTTATCCTTAATTATGATTAGTATAAGTTATATTTAAATAAAAAATATAAAATGCATGTGTTTTATGCGGTGAAGGTTTGTGAAATTATTTTTACATATATTAAATTATTTGGGCATATTTTTGTATTTATTTTGAGGTTTACCGGAGTTTTGGCCTATTGGCACTGCTGGGTGGTTGGCGTCCACATCACTGGACGCCAATACCCTGTTGGCGGCCACCCCCTGGACGCCAACCTCAAGTTGGCGGCCAGCCCCTTGACGTCAACTGTGCAGTTGACTACAACCGATGTTGACGTCAATATCCTCCTGCGTAATGGTTCCAGATTTGTTAATGCTCGCTTTAGGGCCGGTTCCAGTTCAGAAAAACCTTCCTAAACCTTGAGTAACCTACCCCAGTGCGTACCCAACCTATCCAACTTTATAAAAACTCATTTTCTGGCCGCACAAAGCCCTTTTGGTCATTGGAGAAACCCTAGTATTTTCTGTGAGAAAAGCTGGACTTCCCAAGCTCTGATCCTGCGACAGGAGGTTTTTCTAGGAGATCTACAATGACTGGAGCGTAGTCCAACCATCAAGGAGGCATCCCCAACCCCGAGGAACGACCTACAACGACTGGAGAACCAGATGAAAGGCGTTTCTGAGCACCCTCTTGCTTTGGCCGAGGAGGGCTTCAACAGCAAGATTTGATCTTCTAGGATTTTATTAGAGGCAAGTAACCTATGTACATCATCCCTATACATGTCCCCTAGGTCCTAGAATTTTTACGGATTTTTCCTTAAGTCCTGGACCCTCCAATTTCCCCGTACATGTGAGTGTGACTGTGTAGATTGCTGTCTGGAAGTTGACGGCAACATCCCCTTCCGTCAAGTTCATCAGTTGACGGCAAGAGATGTTGCAGTTAACCCAGTTGGTGGCCAGGACTGTGCAGTTAAGTTCTTCAGTGTTCTGAAAAATGTTGTTTAATATATTTAAATGATTTCTAGGTATGTTTTCCTGCTGAAATGTTTATGAGGGGTCAAGGGTGATTAGTAGGTCATGTCATGAGGCTTTCGTAAATTTTCATGAAAATTTTTAATTATTAAAATTCTGGAGATTGAGTTATGACCATAAGATAAGCATGTTTAATCTGTGTAAATAGGATATTTGTGAGTTCGGGTTTGGTGAATTTTATGTAATGATATGGTTATTGTATGAACATATTGACACCGTCATATTAGACTATTTTACTAAAATTTTTGTTTAAGAGAAATTAGTGATAAATGCCCCTATACAGTGATTTAATTGTTATAAATATGTTTTTGTTCAGAACATTTTGAAAAATGGAGAATGTGTTCTGTTTACTGCCCTTAACTTGTGATAAAAAATTCATAAACTTCTGATGACAGTAGGTATTTTCATCGTTTTAAATGTGAAAATAGCCATGTTAAGCATGTTAGAGTTAATCATGGGTAAAGCAAAGGTTAGCAGCATGTTATTGCCTTATTTTGAGTGATTTATCACTATTAAACAGCAATGTGAATTTCTATAAACGAAATGGGATGAAAAATATGTGTATGAGCATGAGTAAATAATGATATAGTGATTAATGAAATATTTAGCCATGTATGACACTGCTACCATAGGGGTCTGAGAGTTGTACCATAGAAAAGTCCCTACGGAAGGCTCAACGTTATGAGATAAATCCTAAGAGCATTAGGATAAAATTCTGGAGGTGGACAAGTACCGCTGGTTAGGGTGGAGAGGGCTTCTCCCGGTTCTGCACAGTTACCTAGATTTGCCACCGCATTGCCTAGGTGACAAATATGTGAAAGTGAATGCTAAGTGCTAAGTGATAAACGCTAAGTGCTAAAGTGATTGTTTTCCTCTACTTGGTAGTTAGGACTATGTGTCATGGCAACAATAAGAGTTTAAATGTGAATATAGTGTAAAGTGATAAATGTGAATGTAAGAGTAAAGGAAATGGAAGGAGTGTGAATTGATATGAAATGGAAAAGTAAAAGATAATAAAAGTATAATTTCATGTGAAGACCAATATATTAATACATGTGTAATTACTTATGTCATTCATGTGTCACCATCATAATTGTAATATCATGTTTAGTATTATGTGATATAGTTTAACCATCTCCATATGGTGGTGTGTATGAATATGTACATGTAAATATGTAAAGAAACGCAATGTAGACAATTGAGTATGTAGAATTGACAAATGAATAAGATGACATGAAAATAAGTGTAAATCCATGTAATTAAGTTTAATTCATGTCAAAACAGCAAGCTAAATGAGATTTTATTTTTGATAAATACACGAAATAATGTCTAAGTTCCATGATAGAATTGCTACTCATTTAGTATGTAGTTTCATGCTTAATTTGTAGATGATTGCCATCCGATTTGAATGTGTATTAAATCTTCATTCCATGTTTAATAAAGGTGATATCATGGTGAATTATTCATATTAAAATAGCAAATGAAATGTGTAAATAAATGAGAAAAGTGCATGTGAAAAATAAATAGAGATCATGTTAGGTTGTTATCTACGTTATGTATAATTGCATGTTCTAATTGGTAGAGTTGTTACACAATAAGGAAAAATGTTTAGATTAATATATCATGTTACATGATAGGTGTTTAAGAGTGCATATGTTCATGTCATGTATGTATTAATTGGATTATGCTTAACTATGATAGAAAGATTAATATCATATTATGTAGTTTACTAGAAAACATGTGTAAGTGTTATGAGTGTATGATAAATTGTACATTAAAACAGCAAGTTAGTTGTATGATAAAGTGACGTGAATACATGAGAATTTGACCAAATACTATGCTAAAAGTATTCATCATCTTGTACATAACCTTGTATTTAAATTTGATTAAATTATGCAATGATATGATAAAAATTTGAACCATGTATCATAGAATATATAAATGTGTAGAGAACTTGTGTAGATGTATGTTATTTTTATGACTTAATATGAGCATGTGTTAATCTGGAATGTGTTTGGGAAACATAGGTGTTGTTAACTATAAAAAGCTTGTGCTATGTGAATTAACGTGATTAGTATGATAGCATGTGTTTCATTATTGTTGGTAGTTTAGTGTGTATGTGACATGTATAAGTTTGATGTTTTAGATTACTTGCTGAGTCCTGTAAGACTCATACTTGCTTCGGCGTACAGGTGTGACAGGTTATCCAGTAGCTGAGGAGAGAATAGTGAAGATTGATACCGCATACAAGGAATAGCACTTGAGGAGATTTTATTTTTGGTAGTTGCTTAAATTTATAGTTGAATAATGTTAATCATATGGACATTGTACGGATAATGTAGTTCTCTTCAAGTTGTAATAATGTGGACTCTAGTACTTTCTTTTACTATATAGACTGTGGAATGTGTGGTGATGATGGAATGAAATATAATATTTCTTTTAATTCCGCTGTACTCTTTTATTATTCATGGACATATCAACATTATCGTTTAGTGTTGGGTTACTATCCCACTGTGACGATGCTCTTTGTACCGATGGGGATTGGTATAATCGTACCGGTATAAAGGGGGTCATCACAGAGATTGGTATCAAAGCCCACAAGGTTGAGACTGTACATGAATAAACCATCATCTCACAATATTGCAAAGTCTTTATAGGAATTTGTCTATATGTGTAGAAAGTAATAATAATGAATGAAAGATAGTAAGAAAGATAGATAGGATTTGATAAGTTAGACTTTAACTATATTGAATTGTTTTGCAGGCAATGGTGAGTCAAGGAAAGCATGAGGCTAGGGCTAGAGAGCATGAGGAGAAACACAAGGTGAGGAACTTCATAATGAGGCTCAGACCAGCAGCGAGAGCGAGACTTTTGGAATGCGATCCCCGCACTTTGGATGAACTTTTTAGCACAGCAAGGTTTGCGGCCTCTACAGCTAGCGGGAAACCCATGTGTATGCACTGCAATAAACCCCATGGCGGGAATCAGTGTTGGGCAAAGGAAGGAAGGTGGCTCAAATGCGGCAGCAAGGACCATCGGATTAAAGAATGTCCGAGGTTGAAGAAGTTTGATCCCCGAGGTACTACAACATCGACATCAAAGGAGCCAGCAGTAGAACTGCAAGCACCAGCCAAGGAGAATGAGGATTTCATTCTTTTTCCGGAGATGGCACCGATGACGTCACCAGAGGTACTCGAATCGATCTTCAAGGATGAAGATCTTTTTCAAGGGGGGAGAGTGTGATACCCCAAAATTTTCTTTCTTTTATATGGTGCATATGTCTTTGCTTGTTGCGTGAGTAGCGTGTGTATTCAATTGTGCATATTATCATTTCTATACTTCTCATTAGTTCATGCATGTATATATAGGATAGTTAGGTAAGAATAGGCAATTAGTTAAATTTATGTATAATGTGTATACCAAAAAGGTAATTAGTTAAATTTATGTATAATGTGTATACCAAAAATCTGAGACATAAAATAGTTAAGTAATATTGTGCATGTGATAGGTAAGTAATGCTATAGGCCAGAGCTACTTTCGTACGTGTATAAATATAAACATGAGTGTGCATGTATTATCTAGCTATCAAAGTGTGCATTATTTAAATTTTAATGTATCTATTGCATTTAGTTGTTTTATGCAGGTTGTAAGTAACCATAGTGTATATAGGTGTATATATATATATGCTACTCTTGTTTAAATGATATCTATTTACTTTAAGCGTGTTAAATTATTATGATGAGTAAGGTGCTTGAATGATAATGTACAGATAGAATTTAACTAATAATGAACACATTTCATTATAAATTCTTGCACAATGTATGTGACTATGTAATGTGAATGTGTATGTGCATATATGCATGTTATTGATGCATGTTATCCTTAATTATGATTAGTATAAGTTATATTTAAATAAAAAATATAAAATGCATGTGTTTTATGCGGTGAAGGTTTGTGAAATTATTTTTACATATATTAAATTATTTGGGCATATTTTTGTATTTATTTTGAGGTTTACTGGAGTTTTGGCCTATTGGCACTGCTGGGTGGTTGGCGTCCACATCACTGGACGCCAATACCCTGTTGGCGGCCACCCCCTGGACGCCAACCTCAAGTTGGCGGCCAGCCCCTTGACGTCAACTGTGCAGTTGACTACAACCGATGTTGATGTCAATATCCTCTTGCGTAATGGTTCCAGATTTGTTAATGCTCGCTTTATGGCCGGTTCCAGTTTAGGAAACCCTTCCTAAACCTTGAGTAACCTACCCCAGTGCGTACCCAACCTATCCAACTTTATAAAAACCCATTTTCTGGTCGCACAAAGCCCTTTTGGTCATTGGAGAAACCCTAGTATTTTCTGTGAGAAAAGCTGGACTTCCCAAGCTCTGATCCGGCGACAGGAGGTTTTTCTAGGAGATCTACAATGACTGGAGCGTAGTCCAACCATCAAGGAGGCATCCCCAACCCCGAGGAACGACCTACAACGACTGGAGAACCAGATCAAAGGAGTTTCTGAGCACCCTCTTGCTTTGGCCGAGGAGGGCTTCAACAACAAGATTTGATCTTCTAGGATTTTATTAGAGGCAAGTAACCTATGTACATCATCCCTATACATGTCCCCTAGGTCCTAGAATTTTTACGGATTTTTCCTTGAGTTCTGGACCCTCCAATTTCCCCGTACATGTGAGTGTGACTGTGTAGATTGTTGTCTGGAAGTTGACGGCAACATCCCCTACCATAAAGTTCATCAGTTGACGGCAAGAGATGTTGCAGTTAACCCAGTTGGCGGCCAGGACTGTGCAGTTAAGTTCTTCAGTGTTCTGAAAAATGCTGTTTAATATATTTAAATGATTTTTGGGTATGTTTTCCTGCTGAAATGTTTATGAGGGGTCAAGGGTGATTAGTAGGTCATGTCATGAGGTTTTCGTAAATTTTCATGAAAATTTTTAATTATTAAAATTCTGGAGATTGAGTTATGACAATAAGATAAGCATGTTTAATCTGTGTAAATAGGATATTTGTGAGTTCGGGTTTGGTGAATTTTATGTAATGATATGGTTATTGTATGAACATATTGACACTGTCATATTAGTCTATTTTACTGAAATTTTTGTTTAAGAGAAATTAGTGATAAATGCACTTATATAGTGATTTAATTCTTATAAATATGTTTTTGTTCAGAAAATTTTGAAAAATGGAGAATGTGTTCTGTTTACTGCCCTTAACTTGTGATAAAAATTTCGTGAAATTCTGATGATAGTAGGTATTTTCATGGTTTTAAATGTGAAAATAGCCATGTTAAGCATGTTAGAGTTAATCATGGGTAAAGCAAAGGTTAGCAGCATGTTAATGCCTTATTTTGAGTGATTTATCACTATTAAACAGCAATGTGAATTTCTATAAACGGAAATGAGATGAAAAATATGTGTATGAGCATGAGTAAAAGGTGATAAGAATGATAAAGTGATTAATGAAATATTTAGCCATGTATGACACTGCTACCATAGGGGTCTGAGAGTTGTACCATAGAAAAGTCCCTATGGAAGGCTCAACGTTATGAGATAAATCCTAAGAGCATTAGGATAAAATCCTGGAGGTGGACAAGTACCGCTGGTTAGGGTGGAGAGGGCTTCTCCCGGTTCTGCGTAGTTACCTAGATTTGCCACCGCATTGCCTAGGTGACAAATATGTGAAAGTGAATGCTAAGTGCTAAGTGATAAACGCTAAGTGCTAAAGTGATTGTTTTCCTCTACTTGATAGTTAGGACTATGTGTCATGGCAACTTAAGAGTTTAAATGTGAATATAGTGTAAAGTGATAAATGTGAATGTAAGAGTAAAGGAAATGGAAGGAGTGTGAATTGATATGAAAGGGAAAAGTAAAAGATAATAAAAGTATAATTTAATGTGAAAACCAATATATTAATACATGTGTAATTACTTATGTCATTCATGTGTCACATCATAATTGTAATATCATGTTTAGTATTATGTGATATAGTTTAACCATCTCCATATGGTGGTGTGTATGAATATGTACATGTAAATATGTAAAGAAATGCAATGTAGACAATTGAGTATGTAGAATTGATAAATGAATAGGATGGCATGAAAATAAGTGTAAATACATGTAATTAAGTTTAATTCATGTCAAAACAGCAAGCTAAATGAGATTTTGTTTTTGATAAACACACGAAATAATGTCTAAGTTCCATGATATAATTGCTACTCATTTAGTATGTAGTTTCATGCTTAATTTGTAGATGATTGCCATCCGATTTGAATGTGTATTAAATCTTCATTCCATGTTTAATAAAGGTGATATCATGGTGAATTATTCATATTAAAACAGTAAGTGAAATGTGTAAATAAATGAGAAAAGTGCATGTGAAAAATAAATAGAGATCATGTTAGGTTGTTATGTACGTTATGTATAATTGCATGTTCTAATTGGTAGAGCTGTTACACAGTAAGGAAAAATGTTTAGATTAATATATCATGTTACATGATAGGTGTTTAAGAGTGCATATGTTCATGTCATGTATGTATTAATTGGATTATGCTTAACTATGATAGAAAGATTAATATCATATTATGTAGTTTACTAGAAAACATGTGCAAGTGTTATGAGTGTATGATAAATTGTACATTAAAATAGCAAGTTAGTTGTATGATAAAGTGACGTGAATACATGAGAATTTGACCAAATACTATGCTAAAAGTATTCATCATCTTGTACATAACCTTGTATTTAAATTTGATTAAATTATGCAATGATATGATAAAAATTTGAACCATGTATCATAGAATATATAAAATGTGTAGAGAACTTGTGTAGATGTATGTTATTTTTATGACTTAATATGAGCATGTGTTAATCTGGAATGTGTTTGGGAAACATAGGTGTTAACCATAAAAAGCTTGTGCTATGTGAATTAACGTGATTAGTATGATAGCATGTGTTTCATTATTGCTGGTAGTTTAGTGTGTATGTGATATGTATAAGTTTGATATTTTAGATTACTTGCTGAGTCCTGTAAGACTCATACTTGCTTCGGCGTACAGGTGTGACAGGTTATCCAGTAGCTGAGGAGAGAATAGTGAAGATTGATACCGCATACAAGGAATAGCACTTGAGGAGATTTTATTTTTGGTAGTTGCTTAAATTTATAGTTGAATAATGTTATCATATGGACATTGTACGGACAATGTAGTTCTCTTCAAGTTGTAATAATGTGGACTCTAGTACTTTCTTTTACTATATAGACTGTGGAATGTGTGGTGATGATGGAATGAAATATAATATTTCTTTTAATTCCGCTGTACTCTTTTATTATTCATGGACATATCAACATTATCGTTTAGTGTTGGGTTACTATCCCACTGTGACGATGCTCTTTGTACCGATGGGGATTGGTATAATCGTACCGATATAAAGGGGGTCGTTACACCTAATCCCTAGACTAACGCGGTCGGGGGGTTGGACGTGTTAACAGAGAAGGAGTAGTGCTTCTGTCTGACGTGTTAAGAATGTAGTCATTAGAGATGGCGCGTTCACAGAGAAGAGCTAGTGGCTGGTTGGATCATGCCGTGCAAGTCCATCATGGTCTCTAGAGGTGTTCAAGTGTTTATGGTACAACTAACACGACGTCCTAGAGAATTTTTAGACTCATAGAGACTTACAGAGGCCTTGGCAAGGGAGTTTTAGTCCGATAGGAGGAATACCTAATGCAAGGTTCTCACATCGTCAAGAAGGGTATTGAAATGTTGCATGGTGTTCTAAAGGACTTTTAGAACAGCAGAGCAGCTATAACAATGTTCTAAAACAATGATAGAAACAAAAACAAGTCTTTTAATTAATAGAGGTTTAATTGCAAAACTTCAATCTCTTTACCACATAATATATGAGATATTTTTTAATAATTTAAGCTTTGGGATATGATTGAAAGTATGCAATTTAAAGAAAGTCATAGATGTAAAAGAGAGATCATGTGGATTATTTTTAAAAGAATAATTGCTTGTTTAATCATAATAGATCTTCTCTTAATGTGTTGACGACTTAACAGATGATTAATAGGGATACCACATGGATTTAAGCACTGTACATGTTAGATTTAGGGATTCGGACATAGTCTGAATGCGGCCAAGGTGTGGCCCGTGATCAAAACGTAGTTTGGGTGCCTACCACAATAGCTTTAATTAGTTAACACATGGCAGGGTTGAGGTGTGTTCTTAACTCGGTATGCTGCTAAACTATGTTCAGAAGGCGGTCTCTATTGATGATCAGTTTATCCCCACATAATTTAAATTAATTACATATCTATTTTGTTGATTAACAAAACAATGATAAATGTTTAATCTAACAATTTATTATGAGATTTTAAGCACAGGAAATAAACCAAGGGTAAACAAGCAAATCAACCATGATGTAAGTACTCATCACTCTACAACAATGTAAGTTTGAAGCATCATATCTGTCTAAGTTCATAACGATTTCTATGAAGAGATAATGATTTCCTTACATTTATAAAGATTTCATATTCGATAAGTGATCGCAACGATTTGCCCTCACAACAATTCGATAAGTGATCGCAACGATTTACCCTCACAACGATTCGATAAGTGATCGCAACGATTTGCCCTCACAACGATTCGATAAGTAATCATAAAGATTTGATCTCATAATGATTCCTTTAGTCATCGTAACGACTTGCTCTCATAACGATTCCTTTAGTTATCGTAACGACTTGCTCTCGTAACGATTCACTCTCGTAACGATTCCTTTAGTCATCGTAACGACTTGCTCTCGTAACGATTCCTCTAGTCATCGTAACGACTCGCTCTCGTAACAATTCCTTTAGTCATCGTAACGACTCACTCTCGTAACGATTCCTTTAGTCTTCGTAACGATTCACTCTCGTAACGATTCGCTCTCGTAACGATTCTTTTAGTCATCGTAACGATTCGCTCTTGTAACGATTCCTTTAGTAGTCATAACGATTTGTACATCATAATGATTTGTACATCGATTTGCTTATAACGTCATAACGATTTGTACATCATAACGATTTGTACATCGATTTGCTTATAACGTCATAACGATTTGTACATCATAACGATTTGTACATCAATTTGCTTATAACATCATAATGATTTGTACATCGATTTGCTTATAACGTCATAACGATTTGTACATCGATTTGCTTATAACATCATAACGACTTGAACATCAATTTGTTTATGACTCCATAACGATTTGATTATAACGACTTGTTGATAACGATTTGCTTATAGAATCATAACGATTCACTTAAGCCAAATATAATGACTTGATATTTGACTCACATTTGACTACGTTAAAAAGTCAAAGCTTTCTCGCACATCTTTCTAACGTCTGTGCATTTATTACGCTGAACGTATCTCTGTATTCATGCAGACAATATCTTCTTTTCTCGTGCTTATTCTGCAAACATCTTTTTGGAAGAAGAGAATGAAAATTCTACTTCTGTATAAAATCAATCTAACGTTGACTGACAACAAGAGACAGCTTAGCTGTCTATTGTTTAGCATTTAATGTATGCAGGTTTCTGACAACATTTGTCATACAACGTTGGACAAAATAGAAGCCAAAGGATACTACAGAAGATCCTATCTCTTTGCGTGCACAAATGGATAAAAGACTGCTGACTGGAAGCTTCTAGAGTACCATGCAGTCTAACGTACACTTATGCATAGAGACAACGCACACTCCAACGTTCGAATTTCAAACGTTGATATATTTATATATATATATAAGAATGAAGTTCGACAGTTGAACATAGTTAGAAAATAACAACCTACAACACCTTCAACCTTCTGCAGGCCATTCTTAGAGCCAAGCACAAACTCTCATTAGTTTTAGCTCTTGCTCTCGGTGCTAAGTTCACATCTATGTGAGAGCCTTTCGGTCTGAGAACAGTCCTTGATTGTAGATCTCTTCTTCTTCTCAGTCCTTACTTCAGATCAAGCAGTGTTCTATAAGCTTGATCTAGGGGCATCATCTCTTTGATCACTATTTCTTGAGTTGTTCCCTTCGTGTTGAAGGAGGACCTGGTGTGGTATCCAGAGGGTTGTAATTACCTTCGGGTTGAAGGAAGACCAGCTGTGCCTGGGTGTAAGGGTCCTTAAGGGGAAATGTACCCTTGTTAGTGAAATCCTGAGATTTTGCTCAGGGACTGGACGTAGGACTCCTAAGGAGAGGAGATCTGAACCAGAATAATTCTCTGTGTCATGAGATTGCTTTTGTGTGTTTGATCTTTCAATTCATTAACACTAACTATCTGTAAAGTGTGTTTTGTGTGACTGTTTTGTGAACAGGTTTTGAGTCTTAAATAATTTTTAAGAATCCCATTCACCCCCCCTCTGGGCTTGCTAGCTGGGCAACATCTATGTTCACCGATATTTTTACAATGCAGTGACCTCGAGAAGACACTTATGCATTAAAACACTCAAATCTCAATATAGAAAGCATGAAAAATTATGAAACTAGTTTTAAAATGATGCTAATTGGCTTATAAACATGCGGAAATCATGAAATAGACATATAGACATAGATTGCATAGGAATTGAGAGCAAGAATAGGGTCTGGTACATGCATGTTCATGCACTTAGGGAACAAAATACTCATGAATCGCATGATAGAAATTAGGGAAAATGTATTATCACATTTCTAACACGAAGAAGTACCTATGGAGTGATTTAATTAGATTTAGCTTGAGAGATTGTCCATCTTTGGACAAATTTGAGACTTTAAGGCTAGAACGTGAAGAACTCTTTATAGAACGCCTAGAGATCCTCTTTCCCACGAGATCCTCCTCCTTTGGCATCTATTCTCGTGCTTGAAAAGCTCCCAGCAGCAGTAGGGTTGGCCATGAGGGGTTTAGGGGTGTATTTATAGGAATTGTCTTTCTATTTCCTAATACAACTCTAACTCTCCTAAATTGTGAGTTTTTTATGTCAATCTCTATCTCTTAAGCCTTCCAAACTCTAATTGGGTAGGGATAAACTTAAAATTTTGTGGGTAGCATGTTAGAGTAGCGTTAGGACTCCACTTTAGATAATTATGACACTCATTTAAGCTTATCTTACTCATTTAAGTAATAGAATAATGGGCATTACGAATTAAATCCTACTATTTTATTATTCAATCTCCAATTTGACCCAATAATCCTTTTATGGACTAGTCCATTACCTACTTTTAACTTATTGGGTTTTAATTTGACCAATTTATTAGTTTAACTCTTTTTTATCTATTTATTTCAATATTTGGGTTGCTACAACCACCTTGTAAGATAATGTGTGTATATGGTTAGAGTTTCTTTTTACTAACTCCATCGCCTTTCCTCCAGTAGATGAAGAGAATGTTCAAGGAAAACTTCCTTGGTAGTAAAAGGAAGTTCAAGATGGTTAACAGCCTATTCACCCTTCGTCAAAGAAATGATGAGCCCCTCTGGGATTTCATCGCCCACTCTCTAAAGGAGACTCCCAACATTCCCCATCTTGATGTTGGCGTCACCCCCACTGCAATGCTGCAAGGCATGAGTGATGTAGTCCTTGAACTCTCAAAGTGCAAGTGCCTCTCACTCTCCTTAAGATCCTAGAACTAGCCTAGAGGTATGCCAATTGTGAGGAGAGGACAACCACACTTGGTCGAGCATTGGGAGGTGAACCCATAAAGAAGAAGTGCCCTACCAAGCACTCAGGATGTGGCCGCAACAAGGAGTGTTGCAACCATGACTGTGGCTGGAAGGCCTTGCCTATAAGTGGTATACACCCCTCTGCCCCCACCCCACAAGAGATGATCCTTATGGAGATCCAATATGAGCCCTTCTTCCAGTGGTTGGTGAAGCTAAGAATCAACCCTCGAAGGAAGAACTCGAAGGAGTACTACCGCTTCCACTAGGATTACAACCATTACACCAAGGAGTGCCTCCAATTTAGGGATGACATTGAGGACCTCATCCAGCATAACCTCCTCAATATGTTTATGGCCTAACCATTGAGGCGAAACCCAAAAAAGGTTGACACACCCCCACCCACTGACAACAATCTATAGGAAAGGAAATCATGATGATCTCCAGTGGGCCAACTTTTGAGGCAACAACAGCAACCGATGACATTCGTACCCAAGCTACATAAACCAGGTCGAGTGGAGTCTATCATAGCCCACAACCTGCCATAATGGAGCCCTATAAGAACACCCCCCAAGGAGCTCATCTTGTTTTTCAATGACGATATAGAATGCGTCATCACTCCCCACACCAATGCCTTGGTGGTCATGGATATCATTAAGCTGTATTGTGCATTGAGTCCTTAGGGATAATGGGTGTGGACCAAATTTTATCTCATATGATTGTCTCCTCTTGATGGGTGTGAATGTCCTTGGACTTCAACCTCTTCGGACTCCCCTCAACAGATTCTTTAGGCCCTTGATCATTCAGAAAGGGTAGATTGCTCTCTCAATCACTCTAAGAATCATGCCCCAAGATGCCACCGTTATTATGGTGATCGTCTCTATTTGAACCTAAGAAGTATCTGAATTCAGCTCCATTGCCCACGGGCCCGAAGAACCTAACCAATAATCTAGAAGGAATATAAAGAAAATAAGTCATGGCATGCATTGTATTTATATATCCAAAAGAGCTCACATTTACATATGCATACATGATCACTATGTCCTAGGGTATAACTAAGGCTCAAAGCTAAAGTGCACATCCTGAGAGGGATATCTAGAGGAGTACCAAACATAATATGTTGTTGGTAGGGGATATGGCCACCTCACTCTTGTCGATTGGTCTAAGCCTAAGAATGATCCTGTTCACTTCACATAAAAACTAAGTAGGGGAATGAGGCTTGGCTCTGATATCACTTGTTGCCCAGCTGGATGTGTAAGGGTCCTTAAGGGGGACAATACCCTTGGTTAGTGAAATCCCAAGTTGTTGCTTGGGGAATGGACGTAGGACTCCTTGGGATAGGAGGTCCGAACCAGGATAAAATCCTCCTGTGTTTGTGTGCTTGCTTGTTTGTCTTCATTATCATTAACACTAACTATCGATCGCAGTGTTTTTGTGTTTAGCATTTTTATTGACAGGTTTTAATCTAAAAGAATTTTTAGAATCCCATTCACCCCCCCCTCTGGGCTTGCTAGCTGGGCAACAAGTGGTATCAGAGACAAGTCTCTTCAAGAAAGTAGATTTCATGATCTGAAGAGCAAAGATAAATGGCAGCTCAAGGATATGCTGAGGGTCAGTCCGTCAATAGACCTCCTCTATTTGATGGTGAAGACTACAACTATTGGAAGACCAGAATAGAGTTCTTCCTTCAAGGTCTCGATTTTCAACTTTGGTCCATCATAGAAGAAGGAGATCTAGTAGTTCTCAATAGTAGAGAAAGGTGGACAGATGAAGACACAAAGAAGATATCTCTAAGCAACAAAGCAAAGAGTATACTGTGCTGTGCACTGAGCAATAAAGAATTCAATAGGATCTCAGCGTGCAAATCAACAATGGAAATGTGGGAGAAACTCAGAATCACATATGAGGGAACAGACAAAGTCAGAGAAACAAGAATAGATATCTTGGTAGCTCAGTATGAGAGATTTCAAATGCAACCAGAAGAATCAATCACACAAATGTATATCAGATTCGCAGATATTACAAATGGGTTGGCTAGGCTTGGAAAGAGCTATGACATGGGAGATATGGTAAGAAAAATATTGAGATCCCTATCAGCCTCGTGGACTCCTAAAGTAACAGCCATAGAAGAAGCCGACGATCTAAGAAGGATGTCACTTGAAAAACTTGTTGGGCCACTAATGGCCCACGAAATAAACATGGAAAGACTTGGAGAGTCATCTAGTAGGAAGAAGCACAGCAACGCTCTCAAGGCCGCAGAAGACACATCTAGTGATGAATCAGGTGATGGTAAAAGCAATGGGAGTAGTGAAGATGAGGAAGCATTTCTCTCCAGAAGACTACAAAGAATACTTTCCAAGAAAAAGTATCAGTCAGGGAGAAGATATTTCAAGAAAGGAAAGGACTTCAAGAAATCCGAAATCAAGGACATAGAGAAATCTGAACCCTTATGTTATGAATGCAAGAAGCCTGGACACATTAAAGCTGAATGTGTGAAGCTAAAAAAGACAGAGTTCAAGAAGAAGGACCACTCAAAGAAATTCAGAAAATATAAGAAGAAAGCCATGGCAGCTGCATAGAGCAATGATATCGACTCAGACAACGAGTCAAGCTCCAGTGAAGAAGAAGAAGAAAAGGCCAACCTGGCCTTTATGATAAACATAGATGAAAAGGTAATGTCTGACTCTTCTTTTAATTCATGCAATGATTCTGATTCAGATAATCTAGAAGATGCATTCAACGAACAATACAGTAAGTATAAAGATGTTTGTCAAATATTAAAAACCACAAAGAAAAGTTTTGCATGCTTGGAAATTACTAACTCAGATTTAAAATCTGAAACTGAACAACTAGAAAAATAAATTTTTGAATTAAAAAGAAGAAATGAACTGTTATGTGAAGATTTGAAAATTAAAAATTAATAGATAACAAACCTGGAAAACCAGGAAACTTAAAAAGGAGGTTGACACACTAACAAAAGATAATGAATATTTAACTAATACAATTGAAAAATTCACAAACGGTAAATCATCTCTAATACTAAAAGGAGCTAGAAGATCGAGTAGGAAAAAGCATGGTTTAGGATATACTCTACTAGATAATGAAGAAATAATAATACATCCTAAAATCTATCCAATACCAAAAATTTTAAAAGAACAAAATACTGAATATAAATCTAACTTTAAGTACATCCCAACTGAAAAGGTCAGTAAAATATCTTGCTGTAGTCATTGTAATAAATTAGGACATACTAAAATAACTTGTACAACTAAACGCCTAAAATGGATACCTAAACAAAATATGAAGAAACTAACCAGCAAGGACCCAAAAGAACTTGGGTACCTAAATCTTAGTGTTTTAATTGCAGGGAAGCCTTAGAGCATCGAAGTGGTACCTGGATAGCGGGTGCTCAAGGCACATGACAGGCAACAGAAGATTGTTTTCTTACATTAAAGATGAAGAAGGTATAGTGCTTTATGACGATAATGGAAAAGGAATAGTGATTGGTTGTGGACCAGTTGGTAGTCATGGCAGAACCCTAATTGAAGATGTGATATGTGTTCAAGGACTTAAACACAACCTGATAAGTATAAGCCAGCTTTGTGACAAAGGTCACCAAATCAGATTTCAAGAGTCAAAGTGTGACGGACCACGTCGTTCAAACCCATTAACCCGGTAACGAGCTTGACCCGACTCCGTCTCCCACTAACGAGCCGTAGCCTCGCAAGGGATATCACACACATGTCCGTGAAAACACAAAGGAACACATATATATATATATATATATATATATATATATATATATATATATATATATATGATTCACAATGTCACACATATTTACATTGGATTTACATAGCCAAATTTCAACAAAAGTCAAGTAAGGTACAAGAGCCTGGGGCATACCCGAGGTACAATAGGAAAAGAAACTACACTGTTGGAGGCGTCGGCCTAACTCCGCTGTGATGCGGCTTTGAACTGGAAGACGGTAGAGAAACCTCCTGCTCTCCTTCACCTCTAGGGAGTAGGGGTGAGCCTCGCAAGTCACTGGCTCAATAGGGAAACTCCCCCAAAAAACGAGCAAACCAACCCAAGTACTAAAGCCAGAGGATACACTAGCAATTTATAGAATAAGCTAAGCAGGATGTTAAAGATGTAAATACCACTTACCACTTGCCGTTAACATAAACCAACCTTAATAAGTAAACGACAAAACCACAACTCGATGTATGTGCTAAAGTAGTGTCCACCACACTCGAGCCACGTAAACTGGTTCGCGACCCAGCAACTGACTCGGACAAACCACACAGGTCTACCTCTCAGCCTCGCAGCCACGAACAAAAGGTCCAGTTGCTGCTCCACTAGAATAACACAATCAACTGTGGAGACCAACTAACACTACACCCACGGGCTACACTGCCGCAGGCCCACGTCTGGCACCTCTAGGGACTCTGGCCAACTATGACGGACCACGCCGTTCAAACCCGTTAACCCAGTAACGAGCTTGACCCTACTCCATCTCCTGTGAATGAGTCATAGCCTCGCAAGGGATATCACACACATGTCCATGAAAACACAAAGGAACACACTGATATATATATATATATATATATATATATATATGATTCACAATGTCACACATATTTACATTGGATTTACATAGCTAAATTTCAACAAAAGTCAAGTAAGGTACAAGAGCCTGGGGCATACCCCGAGGTACAACAGGAAAAGAAACTACACTGCTGGAGGCGTCGGCCCAACTCCGCTGCGATGCGGCTCTGAACTGGAAGACGGTAAAGAAACCTCCTGCTCTCCTTCACCTATAGGGAGTAGGGGTAAGCCTCACAAGTCATTGGCTCAGTAGGGAAACTCCCCCAAAAACCGAGCAAACCAACTCAAATACAAAAGCCAGAGGCTACACTAGCAATTTATAGAGTAAGCTAAGTAGGATATTAAAGATGTAAATACAACTTACAATTTTCCGTTGACATAAATCAACCTTAATAAGTAAACGGCAAAACCACAACTCGGTGTATGCGCTAAAGTAGTGTCCGCCACACTCGAGCCACGTAAACTAGTTTTCGACACCAGCAACTGACTCGGACAAACCACAAAGGTCTACCTCTCAGCCTCGCAGCCACAGACGAAAGGTCCAGCTGCCACTCTACTAGAACAAGGCAAACAACTGTGGAGACCAACAAACACCACACCCACGGGCTACACTACCGCAGGCCCACACCTGGCATCTATAGGGACTCTGGCCAACTATGACGGACCACGTCATTCAAACCTGTTAACCCAGTAACGAGCTTGACCCGACTCCATCTCCCGCGAACGAGCTGTGGCCTCGTAAGGGATATCACAGACATGTTCGTGAAAACAGAAAGGAACACACTATATATATATATATATATATATATATATATGATTCATAATGTCACACATATTTACATTGGATTTACATAGCTAAATTTCAACAAAAGTCAAGCAAGGTACAAGAGCCTGGGGCAAACCCCGAGGTACAACAGGAAAAGAAACTACAATGCTGGAGGCGTCGGCCCAACTCCGCTGCGATGCGGTACTGAACTGGAAGACGGTAGAGAAACCTCCTGCTCTCCTTCACCTGTAGGGAGTAGGGGTAAGCCTCGCAAGTCACTGGCTCAGTAGGGAAACTCCCCCAAAAATCGAGCAAACCAACTCAAATACAAAAGCCGGAGGCTACACTAGAAATTTATAGAGTAAGCTAAGTAGGATATTAAAGCTGTAAGTACAACTTACCGTTTTCCGTTGACATAAATCAACCTTAATAAGTAAACGGCAAAACCACAACTCGGTGTATGCGCTAAAGTAGTGTCTGCCACACTCAAGCCACGTAAACTGGTTCGCGACACCAACAATTGACTCGGACAAACCACACTGGTCTACCTCTCAGCCTCGCAGCCACGGACGAAAGGTCCAGCTGCCGCTCCACTAGAACAAGCCAACCAACTGTGAAGACCAACTAACACCACACCCATGGGCTACACTTCCGAAGGCCCACGCCTAGCACCTCTAGGGACTCTGGCCTGAGTTCCCTAGACTGAAGCAATGGAAACAGGACTAGTTGTGGCCCAGTACGTATACTGGTGTCCGTACCCCCAACCACGAGTGCGCTACAAGCAACAAACAACAAACTCACACAAGTCACTGTCCCACTGTCGTCTTTCCCTCAGCCGAACGTACAACTCAAGCAACAGAGTGAGGGTGTCTAGGACAGACGATACAGACCTCGACGGTACACAAGTAGTGAGACAAGCCCCGAGCACAAAGCCTGGCTCACACAGAACCTGGGGCATCCAACTGAAGAGGTAACCACGGTAGGCGTCGTACCACTCGCCACGCACTCACAAACCATGTGCACACCGCACGACCCACATGAAATCTCACGTCAACCACGTGACCACAGTACACTAACCGCGTGGACAACACGCCAATCACATGAACCACTTGCTAGCCTCGTAAACAACACGTTCACAGAGCGCTATAGGTGCCATTGCACTGCTTAAACTGACCATTCATATAAAATATCGATAATCAAATAATTCTGTCGTTTAAACCATGCACAACATGACCTCTCGGCTGAGGTCGTGACATGCGGCATTGTCGCCTTCAGAACGCGACACAACGATATGTCGCGTTCCTAACTTGAACGTGACGGGTCGGCCTGTTGCGTTCAGAACGCGACAGGGGGCTCTGTCACCTTCACAGGTGAAAACCCTAATCTACGGAACTCTCTCTGGATTACCATCCCAAACTATGCAAACTCTATTTAATTCTCGTTTTACATGATTTAGTGAATACCCTAACATGGTATCTACTATTCTCCAAGCCAAAAAACAAATATACATGCATTTCATGCAATCACACAGTATAAAACTGGTAGAATTCCCCAACCTTTGCAGAGAACGCGAAGAACAACGAATACTCGGAATTTCCCCCGCTCCATGCAAGGTCCTCGCGGCGAGAACACCCCAAAAACACCTTCAACCCGCCAAATCGCCCAGTAAATCGCCGCAGCTCCTTTTCCTGGCCGAGCAGAACTGGTTGCAGCTCTGCTTGGCCAAGACAACATAAAAACGCACAGTGGTTGGGAACGCGACGTACCCCTCCGTCGCGACCTGAATGCGATGGTTTAGGGTGTCGCCTTCTCAAAGCTGACATCTGCATGCCTCCCAGCGCGTGACACGCGGCACACATGTAGACGACAACCGCTCAGCAGGGGCAACAGGAACACGACATGCAGGTCCGTTGCGTTCTGATCGCGACGTTCCTCACTGTCGCGTTTACAGATAGTGAACAGGCTGGTGTTTTGGGCCCAGCCTACCAGCCCACAAACACCCGAAACCTGCACACACACCTGGAACACACCACATTGGCCACACACTGGCCACCTTAACCACCAACCGAAGGATCCGTAAGGATCCAAAAAATGCGCGGCGTTACATTACTATCATCTAAAAAGAAATTTCGACCTCGAAATTCAAAACACAATTCATGTATTTAAAGCTTTAAGCACCACAACAAGTACTATCATCTAAAAAGATTTAAAAACTTACTCAAACAAATAAGGATACACTTTAGCCATTTCTTCGGCTAATTCCCAAGTATCCTCTCCTCCCTGTCTGTTCTCCCATCTGACTTTTACTAAGTCAATCTCTTTATTTCTTAATTTTTGTGTTCTACAGCCTGTGATCTGCATTGGGTATTCTGGCATAGACATGTCCGGTTTCAAATCATCCCGCTGATAACTGACTATCTGTGTTGGATCTTCAATACATTTCCTTAACATGGAAACATGAAAAACATCATGAGCATCAATAAAATCAGCTGGCAAATAAATTCTGTATTTAAATCTTTTTAGATGATAGTACTTGTTGTGGTGTTTAAAGCTTTAAATACATGAATTGTGTTTTGAATTTTGAGGTCGAAATTTCATTTTAGATGATAGTAATGTAATGTCGCGCGTTTTTCGGATGCTTACGGATCCTTCGGTTGGTGGTTAATGTAAGGAAACGATCGGGGCGCAGCGGAAACGCGATTTCCACAGATAGATATCGTTGCCGGTGGTCGGATCGAACAAAAAACCGGTAAACCTCGCACAGGCAGATCTCATCTTTACTTTTGCGGGGTTGAGAAACTCCCGTATCCGGGGAGGAGGTGGCGCAGGAGGCGCCGGTGCTTCAAGCTGTTCAAGTGTCCGACCTCTAGACGTATCCACGCGAGCTCCGGACGCAGACGGGATCTCCTCATTCTCCACGCGTCTCCTGGATCTCAGCTCCACCATGTGCCGAAGAGAGGAGAGAGAGGGTGGGGGGCGCCCTGGGAGAGAGAGAGGAGGGGGGCGGCCTGGGTTAAGCCTGGAGCTTGGCCCAGGGTTTAACTCTCAGCGTATTTTTATAGACACCGCGGTTTTTCATAAAAACCTAGTCATTGTCTATAAAGAACACCTTGCCCAGTCTGCTCGGAACTCTTATGCGTGTGACCCTCTAGGCCCAACTACTAGTCCAATTTTCAGCCCATTAAGCTCAATAACTCTTTATTGACTTATGGTAATTAATTAACATCTCATATTAATTAATTACACAATCAATTATCGTCTCACGATAATTGACCGGGCTTCCAAGTGCCAAGCAACACCACTTGATCCTGGAAAGCATTGGGGTTCAGCAACCCATTCAAGGAACTTTTTTTTTGTATCATCAGTTACCACGTGACTATAATCCTTCGCTCGTACAATGCTCCCGAGTGCACTTAGGGTATGGTCAACTGTCAAACCCTAAATTGCACACTCACTCGGTTTAGATGCCGCATAACTATATCAGAAAACTCCTTTTATGATAAGTAGTCTTGCCCTGGACAAGGACTATCAGGCATCCTTCCCTAGAGCATTCACTCTCCTATTACCGAGAGCGAGCGATCCCATATTGACCATACAATCACCTTCGAGGGTATTCCGCTAGATCCGAACACTTAACTGATTATGACCTCATGGCTAGAGATCTATAAGTCAAGGTCAAAACCCAGAAGTCCACCAACAAGGTGTCCTTGGTGTCTCAGGTCTAAGGACCAATCACGCCACTGTGACAATGAATCTAGCTGGTTGACAGTAAGGTAATATTACCATCCAGCAATTCATAACGGATCAGTTCAGTGAACTCATTCTCCAATGAGCACCTACAGATTCACCTTAGTATCTCCACACAAGTGACTATGAGACCAGTCACCCTCATCATATGAGCAGGTGCAATCTGTACTAGTCTAACCGGATATCCGATGTCCTTCTCGAATATCCTCCGACTAGGAACAATTAAGAATATACGTTTAAAGGATATTAATCTCATTGTTATGATCTCATCATAATTAATATCCATTGCGCATATTCATGGACTTCATAATGAAACGATAAACGAATTATACATAATGAATATGAAAGACTTATTATTATTATCAAAGAACAAGATTGTACAAGTTATGATTGGCTTGAGGACACCCATAACTAACAGTTGAGGTGGCCAGTGTGTGGCCAATGTGGTGTGTTCTAGGTGTGTGTGCAGGTTTCGGGTGTTTGTGGGCTCGTAGGCTGGGCCCAAAACACCAGCCTGTTCACTGTCTGTGAATGCGACAGTGAGGAACGTCGCGATCAGAACGTGACGGACCTGCATGTCGCGTTCCTGTTGCCGCTACTGAGCGGTCGTCGTCTGCATGCGTGTCGCGTGTCATGCGCTGGGAGGCATGCAGACGTCAGCTTTGAGAAGGCAATGCCCTGAACTGTCGCGTTCAGGTCACGTTCAGGTCGCGACGGAGGGGTACGTCGCATTCTCAACTGCTGTGCATTTTTATGTTGTCTTGGCCAAGCAGAGCTACAACCAGTTCTGCTCGGCCAGGAAAAGGAGCTGCGGCTATTTGGTGGGCGATTTGGCGGGTTGAAGGTGTTTTTGGCGTGTTCTCGCCGCGAGGACCTTGCGTAGAGCGGGGGAAATGCCAGGTATTCATTGTTCTTCGTGTTCTCCGTGAAGATAGGGGAATTCTACCAGTTTTATACCGTGTGATTGCATGAAATGCAGGTATAGTTGTTTTTTTGGCTTGGAGAATAGTAGATACCATGTTAGGGTATTCACTAAAGCATGTAAAATGAGAATTAAACAGAGTTTGCATGGTTTGGGGTGGTAATCCGGAGAGAGTTCCCTGGATTAGGGTTTTCACCTGTGAAGGCGACAGATCCCCCTGTCGCGTTCTGAACGCGACAGGCCGACCCGTCGCATTCAAGTTATGAACACGACATATCGTTGTGTCGCATTATGAAGGCAACACTACCGCATGTGTTGTGGTAATCCGGGGAGAGTTCCCTGGATTAGGGTTTTCGACTGTGAATGCGACAGAGCCCATTGTCACGTTCTGAACGTGACAGGCTGACCCGTCGCGTTCAAGTTATGAACGTGACATATCGTTGTGTCGCGTTCTGAAGGCGAGACTGCCGCATGTCGCGACCTCAGCTGAGAGGTCATGTTGTGCATGTCTTAAATGATAGAATTATTCGATTATCGATATTTTATATGTATGGTCAGTTTAAGCGGTGCAATGGCACCTGTAGCGCTATGTGAGTGTGTTGTTTACGAGGCTAGCAAGTGTTTCATGTGATTGGCGTGGTGTACACACGGTTAGTGTACTGTGTTCACGTGGTTGACGTGTGATTTCACGTGGGTCGTGCGGTGTGCACATGGTTTGTGTGTGCGTGGTGAGTGGTACAACGCCTACCGTGGTTACCTCTTCAGTTGGGTGCCTTAGGTTCTGTGTGAGCCAAGCTTTGTGCTCGGGGCTTGTCACAGTACTTGTGTACCGTCGAGGTCTATGTCGTCTGTTCTGGACTCCCTCACTCCATTGCTTGAGTTGTACGTCTGGCTGAGGGAAAGACGACAATGGGACAACGACTTGTGTGAGTTTGTTGTTTGTCGCTTGTAGCGCACTCATGGTTGGGGGTACGGACACCAGTAGATGTACTGGGCCCCAGCTAGTCCTGTTTCCAGTGCCTCACTCTAGGGAGCTTAGGCCAGAGTCCCTAGAGGTGCTAGGCGTGGGCCTGCGGTAGTGTAGCCCTTGGGTGTGGTGTTAGTTGGTCTCCACAGTTGTTTGGCTTGTTCTAGTGGAGTGGCAGCTGGGCCTTTCGTCCGTGGCTGTGAGGCTGAGAGGTAGACCTGTGTGGTTTTTCTGAGTCAGTTGCTGGTGTCGCGAACCAGTTTACGTGGCTCAAGTGTGGCGGACACTACTTTAGCGCATACATCGAGTTGTGGTTTTTCCGTTTACTTATTAAGGTTGGTTTATGTTAACGGAAAGTGGTAAGTAGTATTTACAGCTTTAACATCCTGCTTAGCTTATTCTATAAATTGCTAGTGTAGCCTCTGGCTTTTGTACTTGAGTTGGTTTGCTCGGTTTTTGGGGAGTTTCTCTACTGAGCCAGTGACTTGCGAGGCTCACCGCTACTCCCTAGAGGTGAAGCAGAGCAGGAGGTTTCTCTACCATCTTCCAGTTCAGAGCCACATTGCAGCAGAGTTGGGCCGACGCCTCCAGCAGTGTAGTTTCTTTTCTTGTTGTACCTCGGGGTATGCCCAGGCTCTTGTACCATACTTGACTTTTTTTGAAATTTGGCTATGTAAATCCAATGTAAATATGTGTGTGACATTGTGAATCATATATATATATATATATATATATATATATATATCAGTGTGTTCCTTTGACAGTTTCGTTAAGTTAGTAAGTTAGTTCAGAAGGACAAGAAGTTCAGTATAATAAGCATTCGTTCAGATCATGGAGGAGAATTCCAAAATGAAACATTTGTAGAATTATGTGATGATCAAGGAATTGAGCATAGTTTCTCAGCACCAAGGACACCACAGCAAATGGAGTAGCTGAGAGGAAGATTAGAACATTACTGGATATGACCAGAACTATGTTATATGAATATAATCTTCCAAGATATTTTTGGGCTGAAGCGATCAACACAGCATGCTACATTTTAAATAGAGTGATGATTATGCCAATTCTGAAAAAAAGACAGCGTATGAACTTTACAAGTAGAAGAAGCCCAAGATTAGTCATTTTAGAATATTCGGTTGTCCATGCTTCATCCACAACAATGGTAAAAGAGACATAGGTAAGTTAGACTCCAAATCTGATGAAGGAATCTTTATGGGGTATGCTTCTAAACCTAAAGATTATAGAGTTTTTAACAAATAAAGTTTATTAATTGAAGAAACAGTTCATGTTATTTTTTATGAATCTAACCTTTCCTTGAGAAAGGAAGTAGGAAGTGATGATGAGAATGCAGAAAGTTTATCCAAGAAGCTGAAAGATACATCAATCAAGAATAAGGAAGATCCACCCTTCGAAGAACTATAACAAAAGGAAATTACACATGATGAACTTCCAAAGGAGTGGAGATACAGAAAGGATCACCCAAAGGGCAACATCATTGGAGATCCATCGGTTGGGATAAAAACTAGAGGTAATGTGATTCCTTGTGATTACTTAGCATTTGTTTCTCAAATTGAGCCTAAGACAGTCAATGAAGGACTGTCTGATGAATCTTGGATTCTAGCCATGCAAGATGAACTAAATCAGTTCAAGAGAAACTAAGTTTGGTCCCTTGTTTTGAGACCATCAGATCATCCTGTGATTGGCACCAAATGGGTGTTCAGGAACAAACTGGATGAAGCTAGTGTTATCACTAGAAACAAGACTAGACTGGTATCTCAAGGCTATTCCCAAGAGGAGGGTATAGATTTCGATGAAACCTATGCACCAGTGGCTAGACTTGAGGCTATTCGAATTTTGCTTGCTTAAGCATCTGCTTTGGATTTAAAACTTTTTCAAATGGATGTAAAATCTGTATTTTTAAATGGATATATAAAGGAGGAAGTCTATGTAGAACAACCTCCTGACTTTGATGATGTAGATTTTCCAGATCATATTTTTAAACTGCATAAGTCACTATATGGTTTAAAGCAAGCACCTAGAGCATGGTATGAAAGGCTTAGTGCATTTTTATTAAACCATGGTTTCATCAGAGGACAGGTAGATAGTACATTGTTTATTAAGTCAAAAGTCAAAAATATATTGCTTGTGCAAATTTATGTAGATGATATAATATTCAAATCTACTGATGAATCCTTGTGCAAGTACTTTGAAATGCTTGTGCAGGGAGAATTCGAAATGAGCATGATGGGGGAGCTCAACTATTTCCTTGGATTACAAATCAAGCAAGGCAAGGAAGGAAAACATATCTGTCAAGCAAAATATACCAAGGAATTATTGAAGAATTTTGGATTTGATAATGCAAAACCACTATCAACACCAATGAGCACATCTACAAGGTTAGACAGTGATAAAGATGGTAAGAAAGTAGATCAAAAACTTTATAGAGGTATGATAGGATCATTGCATTATTTAACTGTTAGTCGAGCTGATATTCTATTCAGTGTATGCATGTGTGCAAGGTATCAGGCTGATCCTAAGGAATCTCATTTAATTTATGTTAAAAGAATCTTTAGATATCTAGCTAAAACTCATGATCTAGATCTGTGGTATCCAAAATCATGCGAAATTAGTTTAGTAGGATATCTGATGCTGACTATGTTGGATGCAAGGTAGATATAAATAGCACCAGTGGTAGTTGTCAATTGCTTGCAGGATGCTTGATTTCATGGTCCTCAAAAAAGCAGAATTCAGTAGCACTGTCAACAGATGAAGCTAAGTACGTAGCTACTGGAAGCTGTTGCACTCAACTACTATGGATAAAACAACAACTTGAGAATTATGGATTACACATCAAGACCATCCCATTGTTGTGCGACAACACCAGTACAATAAATCTCATCAAAAATCCAATCCAGCACTCCAGGATGAAGCAAATAGAGGTTAGATATCATTTCATTAGAGATCATGTAGCAAATGGTAATATAAACATTTCTTTTATAGATACTTTAAATCAGTTGACAGATATCTTTACAAAGGCCTTACCTAAAGAGAAATTTAAGTCTCTTAGAAGGGAATTAGGCATATGCAATTTGTAACAGATTTTTCTGCATAAAACTGAAACAATAAAAACTTCAGAATAAGGTTTTCCCTCTCCTAAAATCAAGAAAAATCCTTCATTGCTTGTGTCATAAAATGCTATGACTTTTCGAGATGAGTTCTTTATTATTTCCATTATCTTCTCCTCTTTTGTCGTTATCTGCATTTAATTCTCTGTCATTTCAAAAAGCACCTTTATGTCCTATCAAAGCGCAAAATCCATGTCATATCGATTTCATCTTTCTCTCTCCCCTCTTTCGATTTGCCAAGAACGATAAACCATATCGATTCCAGACCTCTCTCTCTCTATGATTTCATAGAATCCCTCTGTTCCCACCAAAATTTCTTGAGGGCTTCTATTCCATTCCTTCCCACGATCCTCCAGAAACTTTGCCTGTTCTTTTCCATGGAGGCTTCTGATCCGGCACCGTTGGTGGATACATGTCACCTTCCTCATAGCAGAGTAGCTGGAGAGGTTTGCAGCAGTGAAAACAAAGCTGTGCGGCAACAAGGCAGTGGATGTTGCGGATTTAAAGAAAAATGGAATGCACAGTGTGGTAGCAGCGATGCAGAGGATAAAATGGACAAGGATGGTGACTATTTCAGAGGTAAGCTATCCAAACCGGGTAAAGGCTTTCTATACCTTCCTGAAATCCGAAGAGGACGGGTCCCTTACCTCCACAGTGAAAGGTATCCCCATCCACATAACATATGATTTTTTGGAAAGTTTGTTTGGAGTGTCTACTGTTGGTCGCAGTGGGGTAGACAGCATCTCCATCCATGTCAAGGGTTTGGGGATAATCGGAACTGAGTACAAGTTGAAGGATGGCAAGATTGACATCAACTAGTTAAATGCTTTCAACCGGATTTTGCATTTCATAGTTTGCCAGATCCTAGTACCAAGAAGCGCAAATTTCTCCACTTGCCCTAAGACAAATTCAGATATGATGTTTTGGGCTATTCAGAATCAGAATATTAATATGGCAGAAGTAATTATTGAGAGGATGAAGTTTGCAACTACAATGATTTGGGATAAGAAGAATAAACTGAACGTTTCTTTACCATGTGCTCACCTGCTGACAAGGATTTTTCAGCATTACAACATAAATTTGGATGGTGAAGTGTCAGAGAAGATGGGCCAAGCTATCAGGTCCAAAAACTTGAAGAAGAGCGGCTTTTCTCTAGTAGCCGGTGTTTAGACAAAAACTTCAGTTGCAGAAGGAGAAGCCATTATCGGAGAAGCTCAAGAAATTCCTCAAATTCTAGAGGCAGAGGGAGAAGCAGAAGTGAGGGTTGAAGACCCTGTCGTAGAGGTTCCAGCTGTCCCAGTAGTCCAAGAAGAGGCAACAGAAATCAGAACAGAAGAACTAGTGGCGAGTTCTAGTAGAATTAAAGAAATTCCTCCCGAGCACATTGAGCCAGTAGGGCAGCTAACTGAGGTTGAGTCCCCCTCGACAGTTGTTGCATCAATAATTCAAGAAGTGTTGGAAACTGTCGCCAGTATTCAGGGGGAGCAAGAAGAAATTTTTCCAGAAGTTGTGGCACTAGGCCACAGTGAAGTTCAGATGGAAGATGCTCCAACTCAGGGAGAACATGTAGCTGAAATGGAAGCAGAAATTCAGGGGGAGCCCACAGTTAATGCCCCCTGCTGATCAGTTCCAAGAAGGTCTTGTAGAGAGCACCTCTGATGGTGCTGAAGATGTTGATACGGAGCCAGCCACCAGCTCAGGAAGTAAAAGGAAGGGTGTGGCCACCAAAGTTCCATTACTGACCAGTAAGGCACACCGCACATCCCATAAGAAGAAGAAAATTAAAGTGATTATGAAGCCTATAATTGAAAGATTAAATGTTTAAGGGGAAATTTTATGCTCTGTTCAGTCCGATATTACCTCCATTTTTATTAGCCAGAGCACTGGAGTCAAAGAGCTGGCCATGGTCAAAGCAGTGCTGCGAGGAATGATCTTTTCTATCTCCCTCATCCAGCTTTCTGCCAACAACGGATCGCTCTCCCCCTTAAAAGAGGGTGGCAGCATCCTCTTGAATCTCTCCATGGTAGAAGGTCCACCAAGGTCCTGAGCTGGTACTTGAGCCTGCTACAGTGCACATCAAGCAATATACAATCAACATAATATCACATAAGTAATGAAACAAACTATTAGTCATTTTACTAGTCTAACCTGAGCCTCCAACTGCGCCTGGAGTGCTGCCTGGGTATGAGCCTGCGTCTAGGTGGCTTGCACCAGACCTTGCATGAATACTCCATAATCCACAGGCGGCGGTGGGGGAAGTACAGGACCATGCGGTGCCGGGGCCTGCTGCTCCGCCCGCTCGTCACGTCTCGGCTCGTCCTCACGGGCCGACGCTCCGCCACACCTACCTCTCGAAGCCATGGCTGTAATAAATTTCAGCCACCATTAGCTAGGTTATTAAATTTTCTAACCATCTTCTTATCTATTTTTCATTCATTATTAATCAATTCTACACATGTGGACATACTTAGCATGCAATGGGGATAATGACATAGGTATATTCATGTGCAATGTCAACCGGTCTCTCTGATACCAATCTCTGTGACGACCCTCATTATACCGGTACGGTTATACCAACCCACGTCGATATAGCGAGCGTCATCACAGTGGGACATTTACCCAACAATAACATTCAGCTGAGATACACGTGAATATAAGAACAGAGTAGCGGAAGTAAAAGAATCACTGTCTTCATTTCATTCATCATCCACATTCAACATACATAAATCGATAACATTAAATAACTAAAAGTCCACATAATTAAATTGCTGAAAATTTAATACATAAATGTCCACACTTATACATTCTCTTTCCATAGTAATTCTAATACAATGTTGCAATTACATACTATGAAAATCTCAAAATGTCACAAGCACCCCAACACTCTAATCTCCACGCTCGGAGTCGGTCACCAACGTCTCCTCCACAAGTGTCTCGTCACCAACTACACCTGTACGCTGAAGCAAGTAGTAAGTCTAAAAGACTCCGCAAGTACTTCTACACATACCATACATACACATATCATAGTAGGTTCTACATACACATTCACAAGACACAACATGTAGCATGCTTGACATTAAATTTTGCAACCTATCATGGTGAATCTACAATTTAAACACATGGACTATGCTTTCAGATTTTCTAAATCAAAATCATCGATCGCATGCTTTCTATTCGTTCCTCACATGAACATCTACCTTCAACCAACTAAGACATGGAAGCCATTCACATGAATTCCCGAGCATGCATGAAAGGAAACATACTTGACATGGAATCTACACATTCCTACGCATATGCGTAACCATTTTACATGCTTTAAGCTTGCTGGTTTTACATACTCTAGCAACCATAATCTAGCACATGAGAGCTACAACAACAATTAAATCATAACATGTGAACAACCAAGTATGGAGAATTGTTTATATATGCTTAACAATTATCCCTAGCATGGATTCTAGGCATTTTGCATACATAAACATTATCATATCATAGTAAAGCTACTGTTTAAGCATGATTTCATATTGTCATAACATGGATTACAAACTCACATCCTCACATTTTGGTTTCACAATTTCACACAATTCCCAATTCGCATATTTCACACTTTACACATGCACTTTTACACATTGTTCACATTCACATTTTTCACATGTACACATACACATTTACACATTCACATTTAGTGCCGTGGCACATAGTCCAAACCATCGAAGAAGGACACAACAAATCACATCACATAGACGCCATCTAGGCAATTCAATGACGACTCTTGGACTGCGCAGACTGGGAGAACAAGTCTCCACCCTAACCAGTGGTACTTGTCCACCTCCAGGATTTCCCCCTAATGCCCTTAGGGTCACTTCACATTGAACCTTCTCAGGGGGACATTTCCCTGATACGGTTCCACTGCCCTCTGCGGAAGCAGTGTCACATTTGGCACAAGTTACACATTACACATTTTTACCGATTTTAACACATAGTTTTACACATGTCACTCTCATTTCATTCACTTTCTCACTCACATGCACACTTCTCTATTTTTCCTAACATGGCACTGTAATTACAGAAATTTAGCACTCAGGAAATCTCACTAATCAAGTTGTCATATACAAAATCAAATCATTATACAAAGGCATGCATTAGTTTCACATTTTTACATGGAAAATTCATATTGCATAATATACTGGTCCAAATGACCTGAAATTTTAACCACAAGCTAATTTCGGGTTAGGATCCCACATACAAAATTTCAGATTTTTCTAAGCTAAAACGAAATTACAGAAAATCTAACATTAATTCCACATGTTATCCGCAATTCGATTTAACATGGAGTTGAATACCAATCACAATTTTAACAATTCACTGCCTGAACCCTAACAGACATGGAGCTACAGAATTTATTCCTGAAATTTTGGGCAATACATGATTTACCGAAGATTTATCATGACCTACGCATGATTTCTATTTCCCAAACAATATTTCCAATAATTCACACAAGCATGGGAAAAATCTCAGAATTTCAGAACAGAGACTGACTAATACATGCATGACCCATAAAATGTAGGACATTCTGACTCGTCCTAAATCATACAAACAAGGGTTGACAAGATTAGCAACTCATCATACATATATTTCCATGAAATAAATAAACTTTATCATTTACCACCTTGCATAAAATTCATCCACACACCACATTCACTAGTATACATAGCATATATGAGATTACATTATATCCTCATCGTAAAACATATCGAAATTAATCATATAGAAGGGTAAAACAGCTTGCTGTTCTGCTCAGATGAACTTGGCGGCGGTCTCTGGCCGTTCCAGGAGTGGACGGCAAGATCGCTGGACGCACACCTGGATCTTGGCGTCAAGGCATTGACGCCAAGTTCCTGTCTGTGCAGAAACACAGACCGAACTCAAATGAAAAGGTGAAAGGGGGGATCCAAGACACGAGGAAAAATACATAAAATTTATAAAACCAACCTAGACACATACAGGGACGTTATGGGTAGGGTACTTGCCTCTATAAAATACACCAGACGGATCTAGGGCTCGGTGAAGCTCTCCTTGGGCTGTCCCAAGAAGCTCCTAGAAAAGCTTCACTCCGGTTTCTTGAGCAAGCTCCAGAGCAGTCCGAGGTCGGGGATGCCTTCCTCGATGATCCAGCAAGCTCCTTGATGCAGCAGGTGGCCGGATCAAGCTTCAGAACTTCGGATTTTGGGTTGCAAAAGTGGGGTTTCTCACAGTCCGAAAATAGGGTTTCTCTCTTTTTTTCTCTCCTTCCTCTCTTGCAAAGGGGCAAAGAGAAGGCTTAGGGTTGAAAAATGGGTTTGTATATAGGAGAGGGGGTTCTCTCATCACGCAGGGGTGACAAGATGGCCTTTCAGACCATTGGGGACAGCTCCCCAATGGTTGGGGTAGCTTGCTCCCGGAATTCTGGGCTCTGCAACGCATGCAGGTCAGAGAGGTTGGCGTCCACATCGCTGGACGCTGGAATTAGTGTTGGCGTCCATGGGGTTGACACCTACTCAACTCAAGCGTCCATTGATATTGACGCCAATCTGGCCTTCGGCCAGAACTCCAAATCATGCAGAAACCATGTACATCTTATACCTATATATGTGCCATATGTATACGCTATCAAGTACACACTACCATCATACCATTCATACATTATTTACACTAATTACACACATGCATACATAAGTATACCAACTAGTACTTACGTAGATATTTACATACTTAGATACATAACACGAATTATTTACATGCAATACAATAATGCAACAAAATTCGAGGGCCTTACACCCTCTCCCCCTTAAAAGAAACTTCGTCCTCGAAGTTAGAACGACGCTACTCAAACAAAAGGGGATACTTCTTCTTCATCGCATCCTCAAGCTCCCAAGTAGCCTCCTCTCGTGAGAAGTTCCGCCATAGAACTTTCACCGACGCAATACTCTTGTTCCGGAGATGCTGAACCTTTCGGTCAAGAATAGCTACTGGTTGCTCGACATACGAGAGATCTGGCTGAATCTCCACTGGCTCATGACTAATCACATGAGACGGATCTCGGACATACTTCCTGAGCATAGATACGTGGAATACAGGGTGAACGCTAGCCAAAGCTGGGGGTAAGGCTAGCTCATATGCCACGCTGCCCAAACGTCTGAGAATCTCATATGGGCTAATGAACCTTGGGCTCAACTTACTATGCCGGCCAAATCTGACAACACCTCGAGTAGGCGATATCTTCAAGAAGACATGATCGCCAACTTCGAACTCCAAATCCTTCCTTCTATTGTCGGCATAACTCTTCTGCCTATCCTGTGCCGCAACAAGCCTCTTCCTGATAAGCTAGACCTTATCCAAAGTTTCCTGAACTAACTCCGGTCCAATCAACTGCCTATCACCAATCTCCTCCCAACATAAAGGAGATCTGCAGGGCCTACCATACAACACCTCGAATGGAGCCATACCAATACTAGCATGAAAGCTGTTGTTGTATGCGAACTCCACAAGAGGTAAATGACGCTCCCAATCATCCTTCCAATCCAGAACACACGCCCTCAACATATCCTCGAGCGTCTGGATAGTCCTCTCGGACTGTCCATCGGTCTGGGGATGAAACGCCGAACTGAGCTTCAGCTCCGAACCTAAAGCATCCTGAAGACCCTTCCACAACCTCGAAGTAAATCTCGGATCTCGATCCGAAATGATCGACTTCGGCACACCATGCAATCTAATGATACCACTAACATACAATCTAGCTAAACTCTCTACTGACTGCTTCTTCTTCATAGGCAAGAAATGAGCAGTCTTCGAGAATCTATCTACAACTACCCAAATCGAATCATTGCCCCTTCTAGATCGAGGCAAACCCGAGACGAAATCCATAGTGACAGCCTCCCACTTCCATACTGGGATATCCATCTTCTGCATAAGGCCAGATGGTCGCTGTCGCTCAGCTTTCACTTACTGACACACTAGACATCTAGACACATAATCTGCTACATCCTTCTTCATGCTGGACCACCAAAATGATCTCTTCAGATCTTGGTACATCTTAGTGTTACCCAGATGAATAGAGAATCACGATCTATGAGCCTCCGCTAACACATGCTCACGGACATCTACTAAATCAAGGACACAAACACGGTGCTGAAATCTAATCACACCGTCCTCATCACGAGCAATGCCTGCCTTGCCCACTAACTCTAAGAGTCTAGGGTCGGCTCCCTGTGCTCGATCACCTCATCCAAAACCGAGGACCTAAGAGCTAACTGAGCTACAAAAGCCTGACATAGCGATGGCTCTAACTCAGTCAACGCGCAAGCCGCATCTTCCAACATCTTCCAATCCTGCTGGAGGGATGGCCTCTTTCTACTAGAGCATCTACTACGACATTCGCCTTCCCAGGGTGATACTGAAGGTCGAAGTCATAGTCCTTCAAGAACTCGATCCATCTCCTCTGCCTCAGGTTTAATTCCTTTGGGAGAAAAGATACTTCAAGCTCTTGTGGTCGGTAAACACCTCAAATCTGACACCATAAAGATAGTGCCTCCAGATCTTTAGTGCATGAACCACTGCTGCGAGCTCCAAGTCATGGGTCGGATAGTTCTTCTCATGCTCCTTCAATTGACGAGAAGCATAAGCCACTACCCTTTCCCGCTGCATTAGCACACAGCCTAAACCAATCCGAGACGCATCCGTGTAGATAGCAAAACCCTCTACACCGCTCGGTAAGACTAACACCGGGGCTGTCGTGAGCTTAGTCTTCAATAATTGAAAACTACTCTCACACTTCTCGGACCAAACAAACTTCACTCCCTTTCTGGTAAGCTGAGTCAAAGGGGCGGCGATGGATGAAAATCCCTCAATAAATCGCCGATAATAACCAGCTAAACCAATAAAACTACGAATCTCCGAAGGGGTCTTGGGAATCTCCCAATCCATAACTGCCTGGACCTTCGCTGGATCAACTGCAACACCAGCACCGGAGATAACATGCCCGAGGAAATGAACCTCGCGCAACCAAAAATCGCACTTGCTGAACTTAGCATACAGCTTGTGCTCACGAAGAACCTCTAACACTACCCTCAAATGCTGACGGTGCGTGGCCTCATCCGGAGAGTAGACCAACACATCATCAATAAACACTACGACAAAGCTATCTAGATAAGGCCTAAACACCCTGTTCATGAGATCCATGAACGCTGCAGGGGCATTGGTCAATCTGAAAGGAAGGACCAAAAACTCATAATGTCCATAACGGGTTCTAAACGCCGTCTTGGACACATCCTCACTCCGAATCCTCAACTGATGATAACCAGATCGCAAATCAATCTTAGAAAAGACTGATGCCTCTCGCAACTGGTCAAACAAATCATCAATACGAGGTAAGGGATACCTGTTCTTCACAGTCACTTGGTTCAGCTTCCTATAGTCAATGCATAACCTAAGTGACCCGTCTTTCTTCTTGACGAATAATACAGGTGCGCCCCAAGGGGAAACACTAGGGCGAATAAATCCCTTATCAAGCAACTCTTGCAATTGCCTCCTCAACTCGGCTAACTCCGCAGGTGCCATCCGATATGGAGCCTTCGAGATAGGAGAGGTGCCCGAAAGCAACTCTATGGTAAACTCTATCTCTCTATCCGGTGGCAATCCAGACAAGTCATCAGGAAAGACATCTGGAAAATCCTGCACTACCTCAATCTCCGCAAGAGTAGGTGACTCATCAGCCTCTGGCACTAACACCACGCTGGCAAGAAAAGCGTCACAACCCTTGTTCACCATGCGCATCGCCTTCATGGCAGAGATGACCATCTTTCCCGCCAAATTCCTTGGCAAGGGATGAGAGAACTCGTCCTCACCAGGAATGCGGAAAACAATCCTTCTTCCGACGACAATCCACTAATGCATAGTGCTCCTCTAGCCAATCCAGACCAAGAATAGCATCATAGTCCTTCATCTTTAGCAAGAAGAAACACCCATCTAGGATTCTATCCTCAATGCACACAGGTAACGACGGAATGCACTTCCTAGTCGATACCGTACCCGCAGGGGTGTGTACAGACAAAGGGACCTCTAAATCCTCAGACTCTATGCCTGACTCTAGGGCTAACTGCCTAGCGAACCGCTCGGAAATGAACGAGTGAGTAGCACCCGTATCAAACAAAACCCGAGCGTGCACACCTAAAAGCAAAACGTACCTTCGGTGACATGCTCCGCCTGCTCGGCGTCCTCACGAGCTAAAGCAAACACTCGAGCTGGGGCTCGAGGCCTTCCTGGTCTTCCTGTAGCTGGTGCGGCTGCCGCTACTGCTGGGGCTGGCGCTCCACGCTGAGCTCCCTGCTGAAGTCTTGGGCAATCTCTGATCTTGTGGTCGCTACTTCCACACTTCAAGCACTTGCCCGTAATCATCCAAAATTCGGTACCACCATGTGTCTTCCCACAGTGGGGACACTCCTTCTTCACACCAGGGGAACGTACAGAAGGTACCTGAGAACTGTCGACTGCTACTGGTCGCTGCTGTGTCGGGTACACCGCTTTCTTCTTGTCCTGCCGCTGGAATGTTGCTGCAGGTCTCTTTTGCGAAGCTTTCTTTTCTTCCAGGTATTGATCCATCTCTCCCTCCTGCCTACAAGCAGCACTGAGGGCCTCGTCCAACGTGCGTTGGTCAAACGCCACGAGTCTCGTCCGCAGTGATGGCTTGAGTCCCATCACGAACTTCTTTGTCTTCCTGCGCTCGTCTGCCACGATATGAGGTGCATATTTAGAGAGTTCAGAAAATCTTGCCTCATATTCCAGCACGGTCATGGAGCCTTGAGCCAAAGATAGAAATTCTTGCTCCATCCGATCTTGCACATGCTCGGGGACGAACTTGGCCCGAAAGAGCCTCACGAACTCGTCCCAAGCAACATTGATAGCTCCATCCTCAAACCGGGTACGCAGAAATGAAGCCCACCAAACATCAGCTCTTTCCTGCAGTACACCGTTCATAAGCACCATCTAAACAAATCTAGCTTAACAAAACATACAAGCATATAACTAAAGCATACCTGTAGCATGTAGGTGGCTAATGTAACCTTATCCTCATCTGCACACCTGATGGCTAGGAAGATCTTTTCTATCTCCCTCATCTAGCTTTCTGCCAACAACGGATCGCTCTCCCCCTTAAAAGAGGGTGGCAGCATCCTCTTGAATCTCTCCATGGTAGAAGGTCCACCATGGTCCTGAGCTGGTACTTGAGCCTGCTACAGTGCACATCAAGCAATATACAATCAACATAATATCACATAAGCAATTAAACAGACTATTAGGTATTTTAGTAGTCTAACCTGAGCCTCCAACTGCGCCTGGAGTGCTGCCTGGGTATGAGCCTGCGTCGGCATGGATTGCACCAGACCATGCATTAATACACCATAATCCACAGGTGGCGGTGGGGGAAGTACAGGACCTTGCGGTGCCGGGGCCTGCTGCTCCGCTCGCTCGTCACGTCTCGGCTCGTCCTCACGGGCCGACGCTCCGCCACACCTACCTCTCGAAGCCATGGCTGTAATAAATTTCAGCCACCATTAGCTAGGTTATTAAGTTTTCTAACCATCTTCTTATCTATTTTTCATTCATTATTAATCAATTCTACACATGTGGACATACTTAGCATGCAATGGGGATGATGACTTAGGTATATTCATGTGCAATCTCAACTGGTCTCTTTGATACCAATCTCTGTGACAACCCTCATTATACCGGTACGGTTATACCAACCCACGTCGATATAGCGAGCGTCATCACAGTGGGACATTTACCCAACAATAACATTCAGCTGAGATACACGTGAATATAAGAACAGAATAGCGGAAGTAAAAGAACCACTGTCTTCATTTCATTCATCATCCACATTCAACATACATAAATCGATAACATTAAAGAACTAAAAGTCCACATAATTAAATTGCTGAAAATTTAATACATAAATGTCCACACTTATACATTCCTTTCCATAGTAATTCTAATACAATGTTGCAATTACATACTATGAAAATCTCAAAATGTCACAAGTACTCCAACACTCTAATCTCCACGCTCGGAGTCGGTCTCCAACGTCTCCTCCACAAGTGTCTCGTCACCAACTACACCTGTACGCCGAAGCAAGTAGTGAGTCTAAAAGACTCCGCAAGTACTTCTACACATACCATACATGCACATATCATAGTAGGTTCTACATACACATTCACAAGACACAACATGTAGCATGCTTGACATTAAATTTTGCAACCTATCATGGTGAATCTACAATTTAAACACATGGACTATGCTTTCAGATTTCTAAATCAAAATCATCTATCACATGCTTTCTATTCATTCCTCACATGAACATCTACCTTCAACCAACTAAGACACGGAAGCCATTCACATGAATTCCCGAGTATGCATGAAAGGAAACATACTTGACATGGAATCTACACATTCCTACGCATATGCGTAACTATTTTACATGCTTTAAGCTTGCTGGTTTTACATACTCTAGCAACCATAATCTAACACATGAGAGCTACAACAACAATTAAATCATAACATGTGAACAACCAAGTATGGAGAATTGTTTATATATGCTTAACAATTATCCCTAGCATGGATTCTACGCATTTTGCATACATAAACATTATCATATCATAGTAAAGCTACTATTTAAGCATGATTTCAGATTGTCATAACATGGATAACAAACTCACATCCTCACATTTTGGTTTCACAATTTCACACAATTCCCAATTCGCATATTTCACACTTTACACATGCACTTTTACACATTGTTCACATTCACATTTTTCACATGAACACATACACATTTACACATTCACATTTAGTGCCGTGACACATAGTCCAAACCACCAAAGAAGGACACAACACATCACATCACATAGACGCCATCTAGGCAATTCAATGGCGACTCTTGGACTGCGCAGACCGGGAGAACAAGTCTCCACCCTAACCAGTGGTACTTGTCCACCTCCAGGATTTCCCCCTAATGCCCTTAGGGTCACTTCACATTGAACCTTCTCAGGGGGACTTTTCCCTGATACGGTTCCACTGCCCTCTGCGGAAGCAGTGTCACATTTGGCACAAGTTACACATTACACATTTTTACCGATTTTAACACATAGGTTTACACATGTCACTCTCATTTCATTCACTTTCTCACTCACATGCACACTTCTCTGTTTTTCCTAACATGGCACTACAATTACAGAAATTTAGCACTCAGGAAATTTCATTAATCAGGTTCTCATATACAAAATCAAATCATTATACAAAGGCATGCATTAGTTTCACATTTTTACATGGAAAATTCATATTGCATCCTATACTGGTCCAAATGACCTGAAATGTTAACCACAGGCTAATTTCGGGTTTAGGATCCCACATGCAAAATTTCAGATTTTTCTAAGCTAAAAAGAAATTACAGAAAATCTAACATTAATTCCACATGCTATCCGCAATTCGATTTAACATGGAGTTGAATACCAATCATAATTTTTAACAATTCACTGCCTGAACCCTAATAGACACCTAAAATTTTTGGGCAATACATGATTTACCGAAGATTTATCATGACCTATGCATGATTTCTATTTCCCAAACAATATTTCCACTAATTCACACAAGCATGGGAAAAATCTCAGAATTTCAGAACAGAGACTGACTAATACATGCATGACCCATAAAATGTAGGACATTCTGACTCGTCCTAAATCATACAAACAAGGGTTGACAAGATTAGCAACTCATCATACATATATTTCCATGAAATAAATAAACTTTATCATTTACCACCTTGCACAAAATTCATCCACACACAACATTCACTAGTATACATAGCATATAAGAGATTACATTATATCCTCATCGTGAAACATATCGAAATTAATCATATAGAAGGGCAAAACAGCTTGCTGTTCTGCTCAGATGAACTTGGCGGCTGTCTCTGGCCGTTCCAAGAGTGGACTGCAAGATCGCTGGACGCACACCTGGATCTTGGCGTCAAGGCATTGACGCCAAGTTCCTGTCTGTGCAGAAACACAGACCGAACTCAAATGAAAAGGTGAAAGGGGGGATCTAGGACACGAGGAAAAATACATAAAATTTATAAAACCAACCTAGACACATACAGGGATGTTATGGGTAGGGTACTTGCCTCTAGAAAATACACCAGACGGATCTAGGGCTCGGTGAAGCTCTCCTTGGGCTGTCCCAAGAAGCTCCTAGAAAAGCTTCACTCCGGTTTCTTGAGCAAGCTCCAGAGCAGTCCGAGGTCGGGGATGCCTTCCTCGATGATCCAGCAAGCTCCTTGATGCAGCAGGTGGCGGATCAAGCTTCAGAACTTCAGATTTTGGGTTGCAAAAGTGGGGTTTCTCACAGTCCGAAAATAGGGTTTCTCTCTTTTTTCTCTCCTTCCTCTCTTGCAAAGGGGCAAAGAAAAGGCTTAGGGTTGAAAAATGGGTTTGTATATAGGAGAGGGGGTTCTCTCATCACACAGGGGTGACAAGATGGCCTTTCAGACCATTGGGGACAGCTCCCCAATGTTTGGGGTAGCTTGCTCCTGGAATTCTGGGCTCTGCAACGCATGCAGGTCAGAGAGGTTGGCGTCCACATCGCTAGACGGTGGAATTAGTGTTGGCGTCCATGGGGTTGACGCCTACTCAACTCAAGCGTCCATTGATATTGACGCCAATCTGGCCTTCGTCCAGAACTCCAAATCATGCAGAAACCATGTACATCTTATACCTATATATGTGCCATATGTATACGCTATCAAGTACACACTACCATCATACCATTCATACATTATTTACACTAATTACACACATGCATACATAAGTATACCAACTAGTACTTACGTAGATATTTACATACTTCGATACAGAACACGAATTATTTACATGCAATACAATAATGCAACAAAATTCGAGGGCCTTACATGAAGATTCAGTAGAAGCTACTGTTGTGCCCTCAGAGCCTCATGTTCCTTCACCTCTTCAGACTCCAACTCCTCCTTCTCCACCTTCTTCATCCACTGCACCTCCAGCCCCTGCCACCTTCAAACAACCCCTTCCAAAACATATTTCTTCACCTACACCATTTCCTACTACCTCCTCCTCTTCTCCTACCCCCTCTACTTTTATTCCTCCTCCTCCTATTTTTGAGGTTCCTCCAACCTCATCTTTAGCTGGATCCTCATCTGTAGGTCCATCCTTAGCTGGACCATCTGCCCTCCTCTTTCTACTTCTTATTCTACTCTTCATCCACCCACTCCACCCTCATTCATAACTCTCATTCCAGAGGGTGCTCGAATTCCGAGTGTGGTCATTGAGGACATCAAAGATGAGTTTGAAGAAGCAATTCTTCGCTCAGTCCTCTCCCTTTCCTCTCATGTTCACAGGACAAGCCCTTCTACTCCTGCTCCTAAAAAGAGGAAAGTCTCAAAGGACCTTGCCCTCTCTTTCCACCCCTTTGGTTCTCTCTTTCTGTTGAAAATAGAAGGAGATCCATTTATTCTGAATTCCTATAGAAATGCATTTTTGCCACAGTTTGTGGCCTCCCTCATCTCAACCTCACAGATCACCTCACCATTGTTCTCCCTCTTTCTCCTCTATCTATACTTGATCAGTCCAAAAAATTTTCCATGGCTGAATCTTAGAATGAAGATCAGTGGGCTCGTGGCCATCAGTCCTTGTACAAGAAATTCATACTTGCTAGATCTGAAAGATTCCCTCCCAGAGACCACCCTCTAACATTGAGTGAGTGGTTTGTCATTCATCATAAGAATTCCTGGGGTCCTTTCATCCAGAAGGAGATCAAGCTGGTCAGATACTTTCAAATGTTTAATGATTATCGATATCTCAACAATCTTCCAGAGATTCAGCTTGGGCAATTCAGAGGAGCCATAGCCCTATTCAGATCAGAAAATCTAGTCAACACCTCCATCCAAGTGGATTTTGCTACTCTCCAGCTCCCAGAGATTGTGTTCCTACCTAAGCTTCATTCCTTGGTCATGGATTCTGAAGTAGGTCCTATCATTTTTGAGATGTTTGCTAGAGTCATGGGCAGAATCTCTGTTCAGAAGGGCCATCCCCTTGAATTCCACAGATTCCTATTTAGGGAATACCATAGGGGATCTATCAAATCTAATGTGCTTGCTCCCCTCTTGTCTGAGTGTGAGAGGCTCTCTCCATCTGATTGGGAGAACTACTACAACCAATCTGCTCAGCAGCTAGCCAATCTGAATAGTACATTATTTAACTCTGGGAAGACAACTCTTTCAGCTGAAGAATTCTTAGACGTCAACTCCATCCATCTTGTTCAGGATTCTTTTGCCATTTGGGTTGAAAGGTATAAAGTTTTTGTTGGTCTGAAAAAGAAACTGAAGGAGCTTCAAATCTTTTATCCAATTTCCATTGACCAGTTCCTACAGCATGCCAGCTTTGGGACTTCCAGTTCTTACAAGATGTCTCTTGGCAAGGATGAATATGCAAATTTCTTATAAGCTCAAAGGCAACTTCACATTCAGCGAATGGTTCCTGTTATGGGGCCTTCCTACACTATTCCCTGGGGTGTTTTTCAAATTCATTTTGAAGAGCAGGAACTCAAGGCTTGGCCCATCATTACTCGCCATGCCTCCCTATTGTCACCTGCCTTCTACATCTCTGTACCCCCTCAGTGATCAATGTAGTAATTGATTGGCTCCATTTATCTTTCTTCTCTTCTTTTCTTTTTGCTTAATGATAAAAAGTGGGAGAAAATAACTATTCTGAAAACATTCCTTAAATTTAGACATCAAATTTATTGAAATTCATTTTAGTACTTTATAGTTTTTTATGTTATGTTTTGTCATCACCAAAAAGGGGGAGATTGATGATCAGTCAATCTCCATATAATTTTATTTAATTATATATAATTTTGATGATTAACAAAACCTTAACAAATATTTTCTAACAATCTTTTGTGAAGTTCATCCACAAGAAATAATCCAAGAAAAATCTGTAAGTAATTCTTACACACTGTTGATTAAAGTGCAGAGCATGCATTTCTTCTAAGTCCACATCGATTTCTTTTATAGTACAATGATTTGATCGCCACAACGATTTCATAGGTAAAACATCGATTTCAGCCTCACAACGTTTTCATAAGTGAAACATCGATTTCGGTCTCACAACGATTTCATAAGTGAAACATCGATTTCGGTCTCACATCGATTTCGGTCTCACATCGATTTCTTTATCGAAACATCGATTTCGGCCTCACAACAATTTCATAAGTGAAACATCAATTTCAGCCTCACAACGATTTCATAAGTGAAACATCGATTTCAGTTTCACATCGATTTCATTATTGAAACATCAATTTCGGCCTCACAACGATTTTATAAGTGAAACATCGATTTCGACCTCACAATAATTTCATAAGTGAAACATCAATTTTAGTATCACAATGATTTCCTTATTGAAACATTGATTTCGGTCTCATAACGATTCGATAAGTGAAACAACGATTTGATAACCAGAATGATTTGCTATCTGCTTACAACGATTTGCTTGTACATCGATTTGCTTATATATGTACAACGATTTGTGTTCACAACGATTCGGTTCTACTTAAACATCGATTTGCTTATATATGTACAACGATTTGCGTTCACAACGATTCGGTTCTACTTAAACATCGATTTACTTATATCTGTACAACGATTTGTGTTCACAATGATTTGGTTCTACTTAAACAACGATTTGCTTGAACAATGAATTGTTAACACAACGATTTCATAAGTAGAACATTGATCGCATCGACTTCATGAATGCATCTATTATTTTCATGATATTCAAATATATTTTCAAAACTCTGTGGAGTTCAAGTCTTCCCGCGCTTACTAAGATTTTGATCATTTCACACGAAATCTTCTTGCTTATTTGATATATCACATAATGTAACGACCCGGCCTCTCGGACCCCGACTAGGGCCCTGAAGTTCGCGTCGCCACCCACGGATCCGAAGATCCGGAAGGGTTGGAAGAACTAGTCTAGTGAGATATGTACTGAATTTAAAAAACTATAACAATATGTACAATATACAAAAGTCTGTACAACGAGTCCCAAGCAAAAGCATAGGTACAAGAAGAAAGGTGCAGTCCTTAAGGGGCATACCCCGAGGACTTGCAAAACACAACTCTCAGCTCACTCAGCTACAAGAGCTCACTACACTCAGCTCTCACTGTTGTTGACAACAACACGACGCCACAGCTGCCTCCGCAACCCGTCCGACACTGAGCTCTCGCGACGACGAGCCCCTAGCTGAAGGAAGTAGGGGGTGAGCCTCGCGAACAAGGCCCAGTAGGGATTACAAGTCCCTCACTGGCCAGAGCAGCAGGAACTTCAAAAACAGGAAAACTACACTAGAAAGCTCTAAAGCGAGAAACACCTACAGCATGATACTACTAAGCAGCGGAAGAGAACAGCGCAATGCCACGACCACCAACCCAGGTCAAGCCACACACACAGGACTCTTGTAGAAACCAACGGAGTCGAGCACAGAGTGGAAGCAATGCTCGGCACACCCACTGAGACTATGCATCAACCAAGTTAGAACGACGTCTCACCTCAAGCACGGCCACCTCAGACCTCCACGAGGTCGAGGGCCTACAAGCAGAACCACCCCGGACCCTGGACACACCACCAGGTCGAGAAACCACACTCGCCGGTGCCACCACGGACTGGCACCCAAGAACAGGACTACGAAACCGTGTGAACACCGAAGCAGAAACCACTAGAAGCATGGGTCTGCACAAGGCCAGACCAACGACGCCCACGGAAACTAGGCACGGTCAGGCTATAACCGCCAAGCAAGCTAGGGCAACGGATAACACTTAGAAACGTCATGAGGGAACGCCGTCACAACAACAGCAACCAAGCCACCGCCACTGGCAGCTAAGAAGGGGACGCGCCGTCTGCACCCTCTTCGTTCGCCAGCCGACACTTGCCTCTAACCTCCCCAGAAGAGCGAGATAGAACCGCCAAGAACACACAACACACGCAACACCGCAGTCTGGCCAAGCTGCGGCCCCATGCCTGACCTCCCTACGTGGCTTCGAAACCAACGTAGAGCGAGACAGTGAGATAAAGGACTGTCTGGTCAGCGCCAGGAAAGCACTCCGAACCCCTCGGTGTCCCAGACCCAGACAAGAGAGCTCTACAAATGACTCAGCACCGCTGTCCAAACCTCGTTTTCCCCTCAGCTCTAGAGTCCGCTCTGTCGACTGCCAACGCGAGCATGCTCTTAGCCCCGAATGCTCCCTCTAAGGCTCACGAGGACGGGGGTCCCAGGAAATGGAGACAACCTCTGAACGGGACAAGCCCTCAAGTGCCAAGCATCGGGCGAAAGGCAGGGCAAGCACAACAGGAACTGCGCCGCACCACTGGCTTGTAACACACGACAAGCCCAGCAAGCACGAGGCATGCACAGACCCTCAAGAGGGTCGTCGGCCAACCAAACGTGCTCGAACGGCTAGAACCTCGGAACACTACCGGACAGCACGGAAACCCGTCGCTCTGCTAATAATCGATTGACCGCCGGTCAATCGATTATTAGACAGATGCGACCCTCCTGGCACCACTGCCAGGACACGACCACGAAGGTGTCACCTTCGGTCGCTGAACACAGAGAGGCAACCTGCCGCGTTCCCTACCAGAAGGTCCTAAGGGCAAGGCCTGCCCTGGGGCACACGCCGACACACAACTGGGCCCACGAAAACACCCGAGGCAACACATGTACTGTCGTGACCCCCAAGGCCATCGCGACACCATCGTGACGAGGAAGGGCACCGTGACAGCCCTTGTTGCGATCGGGCAAGGCGTTGCGACAGCAACCCTGTCGCGACCCAAAAACGCACCACGACAGTAATCTTGTCGCGACCGGGAAGCGCGACGTGACAGCCTTATTATGATTGCCAATGGCGTCGTGATAAGGTCGCGCCCAATGGGGCCGACGCCTCCTCTGATGTCGCGACGTGCCGAGCTGTCACGACATTAGCCGGGAGGCAGACCAACGGGATCCTCAATCCCGGGTCGCCTACGAAGATACACACATGCACACACGGGGGAGGGGAGCATGGGGAAAGCTGTAAATCTATCTAGAAAGCACGAGGGGCTCTCAATCCACCCGGATCGAGAAGGGCACAAGAAATTCCTACCTTTCACAAGGAACGAACCCCAATGGGGCCCTTCACGTCAGTTGGCCACCTCCTCCTCACTCCACGCAAGGTCCACGACGCCATGGCACCACACACGGCCCTCCTCCTCGCCTGAAACACTCAAAGGGGAGAGGGGGAGAGGGAGCACCGCCGGAGGGAGAGAGAGACGGGAAGAAGAAGAAGAGAGAGTGGGAAGGGGTAGCCGGCCAACGCCTTAAGCCCTCGGCACCCAGAACGCGACGAACTGCCCCGTTGCGTTAACAACCTTAACGCTATGGGTCCACGGACTGCGAAAAGAACGAGCCCCCCACAGGCGCCGCGACAACACGATAGACCGTACTGACACACCTGCCACTCTGACAGGCGCCAGACGACCGAAGCGACATAAAGCAGTCGCGACCCATTGACCGGGTGCGACACGAAGACGCGATGGAGAGCCAGGGCGCGACCAGAATGCGACCCACAAGCTCGTCGCGACACGGATGACTGTCGCGTTGGACACCCCCGACATGACACTAACGCATTGCCCAGCCTGGACGCGTTAGTGACTAGTCATCCCACGACACCGGACGGAAGTCGGGAAACTAGGTCTTACATTCTACCCCCTTAAAACAATTTCGTCCTCGAAATTGGGGCAAGCCCAAAGGATCTCAAGGCACGAAACGAAGCACAGGGAGCAAACGTAAGACCAGCGCACACGTGGGAGGCACGAAAAAGCCACTAAGTCTTAACACGACTTCCTTGTGGCAACACTCGCACAACCAAACAAGCACGGAGCATACAAGGCCGGAAAAACCAACGGCTCACACAACGAGCCCCAAACACACGGGAGGCATAGAACCGAAAACTCAACGGCTCACAACATGCTCTAACGCACATGGAGCACCAAGTCGAGTAACCAACGGCTCACTCCAGCCACACGTGGGGCGTCCAATCTGGACAAAAACCCCAGGTGCCGAGCAACGCCAAAACCAGCCCGAACAGTAGAAAATGCCAGCCGTGAACCACACGGCTGCAGCCACCAACAGACCCCGCTGTGGGGACCAACCAGCCAACAACCCAATCTATCACTAGCCGAACTCGACAGAGGACGCAGTTGCCGACAACAACACAAGAAACACCTGAGAACCAACCACAAGTCTCAGGGGAACGGCACTTCCTCGCGGTCCAACAAGGACAGCAAACGCACGCAGAGGAACCCTCAACATGTGAAAACGGCATCCGCTTTCACCACTAGGTCTCACCCATACCTTCCTCATGGTCCAACAGGGACACCAAATGCATGCGGAGCTATAGAAACTGGGAGTCACACACTCCACAACATGGCACACCGCAATAGAAACACGGAAGACGTTTGAGGTTAAGCCAAAGCCGAGCACCTCACAACATCATCAAACCACGTGGTCAAGTACTAGAAACCCAATAAGCCTCACTGTCACCGAACGAACCGACAGGAGACTCCGCCATCGGCTTCCAGACTCACCAACGCCACGCACAATGAAGAACCAACGAAGAGTTGGCAGCACACCCGCCACACGCACACAGGGCTTAGCGCGGGTACCAACATGCCAACCGCCAGAAAGGCACACAACCACACAGGAACTGAAAAAACCGCAGAGGTTGAGAACAACACACCGACCTCAGAGGGACCCAAACTGAAGCAGGGTACCACAACCAAACACGATCACTCCCAGAGCGAGAGGGAAAATCGGGACACTGGCCACGACCAAAGTCTGGCGTACCACCGATAGGGCTACCTAGAAAAGGCAAAGCAGCCACCCCACAGTGGTAATGGTACGACCACAGGGTGCAGGCCAACACAAAGTGTCCTAGAGGTTGAATGCTCAACGCCTCCAACACCAAGCGAAGTCGTAAAACGACACACAAAGCTCACGATCAGGCACATGGCTCAACACAGGGTGCTATCACAAGCACCAGGAGCCACCCAAGGTACAACACAATGCACCAAGGCTCTAGACGGCACAAATCAAAAACACTCAAGCACGAGCACACAGTGCTGCCACAAGCACCAAAACTAAGCAAAGTGCAACATAAGAGCACCAGCGGCCGAAACAACACCACGGGCTAAGGGGAAGGGCTCTTCACCAGAGACCCGCCAAAAGCCACACGCCAAAGACCGCAAGCCTGAAAGGCACAACAGGCCATGCCAGCATCATCCCTTGAGGCACACAACACGAAGCATCAGAGAAAATGCTCAAGGTACAACACACACAGCAGCACCAACGGCCCGAAACGGCACAGGGCCCACCGAAAGGGACTCTCCACCAGAGAACCACAAGGGAAGCACCCGGAAAGCCAACGACTTCAAGAGCACAACGACCACGTCGGCTCTAAAAAGCACACCAAAACATGGAGCAACAACTCTGCCGCATGGGGAGCGAAGACCGCAGCAACTCCCTAGCGCGCAAGAGCAGGAAGCACTACCTCTATCGCAACCGATAGAGAGGCCAAACACCAAAACGACGGTATGAAAATCCTCCAAGGCACAAGCCAAGGCACAACCGAGCATACACCGGAACAATGCTTGCATGAGCAAGCCAATCAGAAATGCATAGTGGAATAATGCTCACACAGCAACCCAACAGAAAACGATACTACCTTGCACTAAATCAACAGGGACCCAATGCCCCAAGTTGTTCAGGCAGATAGCACGAAACCGTCACAACGACAAATGGCACAAACAGGTCCACCGACCCATGGTGCCACAAGGAAACGACAGCACGAGGGGAGCAACCAGCTCAACCCAAAAACAACTCAAGGGAAGATGACTCCACCAAAGGTCGCAACCATGCACACCCTGGCAACACAACACCACAGTGGAGCATCACCACCCCGAGCAACCAACGAGAAACAGAGGAAGGAGACACGCAACACAACGAGTCTCTTCCATGCGCGAGAGGCAAACCACAACGCGGGACTGACACTTCCAGAATAAGCATAATCAGCCAGACACCGACCGCACTCACCAAACCATCATCTGGGAGAGTACGCAGGGCGCAGGAAAACAAAATGAACCATCCGAGCCACGGGGACACACGAAGTCCCACTGGCGCAATCAAGAAACTTGGAAACGACTAACGAGACAAGCTGGCCAACGCAACGGCCAGACACACGGCCAAGCACACAACACCTTGACCGACAACCCCTAGGCAGACTGTAAAACTGACAGTCCAACCGGCAACGACGATAGCTCATCTCCACCGAGAGAGAGCAACGACGACCAAGGCAAACACAAGGCAGCTTTGGGGAGAACCTCCACCAAAAAGAGCCAAGAGCCGTCCTGGGAGAACCTCACCAGAATGCAGCCCAACCGAACGACACACTTCAAAACACAGGGGTAACACAACGGTGGCCCAAAACTAACACAGAGCACTCCTGGGAAGAACCTCCACCAGAAGCGACAAAGGGCGGTCATGGGAAGAACCTTCACCAGAATGCACAACCCAACGACCAAACAACACGGACCATCAGAGAAGATACTGCAGCCAGCAGAACTGTAGAAGCAACACAAGCCGGTCCTGGGAGAAACTCCACCAAAACCACCAAGGCACCGTTCTGGGAAAACCCTCCAGAACGCACCAGCCAAACCAACAGAAGCAGCATACCTCAAATCCTGAGGTTGATGATCCAATTGTCCCATGTAATTTAAACAAATTACTTATCTAGTTTGGTGATTAACAAAACTATTCTAACGAATTTTCTATAAGTGTAAGGCCCTCGAATTGTTTGTCATTTTATTTATTGTGTGTTGAGTCATGTTGTGTATATATATCATGTATGTGTATGTAGATACATATGTACGATGTTATCTTGGTATACTTACGTATGCATGCGTATATTAATTGTAAATATTGCTTGATTACATGTTGTAGTAGTGTGTACATCATATTACATATATGGCATGTAAATATATAGTGTAAGCATGGTTTTCTACATGTTTAAGCTCTGGCCGAAGAGCAAATTGGCATCAACATGGATGGACGTCCATGTTGAGTAAACGTCCTTGTCGATGGACGCCAACTATGAGGTAAACGGCCATGGATGTGGACGTCTACTTCTCTGATTTTCTGTGCGTAGCAGACCCCGAAATTCTAGGGCAAGCTAGCTCACCGGTTGGGGAGACGTCCCCAACGGCTCTCAGCCCTCCCATCAGACCCTGTGTGAGATCCCATACCTTTTCTTATAAAAACAACTCACCTTGCATCTTGGGAGAGCTCTCTTGGCTCTTTGCAAAGAGGAGAAAAACCCTAGCTGAGAACTAAAGAGAGGCAGCACTTTGAGAGCTTGATCCGGAAATTTGAAGCTGCTTCCGGCGAGACATTGCAACTGGAAGATAGCTTGGGCATAGGGGAAGGCTTCCCCGACCTTGGACTAGAGGCTACATCATCATAGAACCTAGAGCAAGAGGATCTTGGAGGCTTCTTGGCACTACCCAAGGAGAGCTTCAACAGCCATTTAAACACCTTTGAAAATTTTTCAAAAGGCAAGTAACCCATCCACCTTGTCCATGTGTATGTCTAGTAGGTCATAGGTATTTTCTCAGATTTAAATCGTGTCCTGGAACCACACATTCCCCCAATTTTTGGAGCTCGGTCTGTGTTTTTGCACAGACAGGAACTTAACGGCAAGATCTCTTGCCGTTAATCTCTTCCGTTGGCGGCAGACGATGCTGCCGTTAACCCCTTTAAACGGCCAGCCTTTGTCATTTAGTTCTCCAGGACAGAACAGTGAGCTGTTCTTCCTTATATATGATTAATTTCTGAAGTTTTTTTTCACATGAGGATATATTGTAAACGTTATATACTATGTATTATGAATGGTGGAATGCGTTGTGAGATTTTGTGAATTTCTGTAAATAGTATGAATGGTTACTTTTATGAAAAAAATACATGTTTGATAAGACCTTGGTTATGTTGGTTTACTGTTCACATGATTCGTGAGGAATTTGAATGCCATAATTTTTTAGACCATGTGTATGTATGTCAGTCCATGCTCTGCAAATTTGGGAATTTTTCCATGATCATGTGATTTATTACAATTTCTGTACTGAAAATAGAAAGCATGTGTAGATCCTTGTAAAAATCACAGTAAATTGTATGATGTGAGATAAATTCGAGAAAAAGTTATGTGATAATGTGCATGTTAGGTACAGGTCTGTAAACTGTCAAATCCGACATTTATGTTGTGCTTCCATGATAACCGAATTATTAATGGCATATGAATGAGTATTTCATTTTCTATAAATTCTGTGGAGTTCAGAAAAATATGAAAATTTGCATGTGTGGTCAAGAATCTGTAAGAAATGTGTGGTTAAATTTTCATGTGATTTACATAACAGTAGAGTATATCGTGAAATTTCCATGTGAAAATGAGTTATTAATGCACGCTATCATGATTAGGGTTTGATTATGTGTTTTCGACCTGATTGGAGTAAATTACTGAGTGGTTGAACTCTGTCAAACAGTAGTACCATGATTAGGAAAATAGATCCATGTGCATGAATGAGAAAATGTAAGTCATGTGTAAATCGTGTGAAACATGTGTATTTAAACCGGAATGTGTAAAATGTGCCGTGTGTGACACTGCTTCCATAGAGGGCTGTGGAACCGTACCGTGGAAAAGTCCCCACGGGAAAGTTCAAAATGTGTTAAATCCTATGGGCATTACGATGAAATCCTGGAGGTGGATAAGTACCACTGGTTAGGGTGGAGAGTACTTCTCCCGGTCTGCGTAGTACCAAGAGCCGTCACTGTGTTGCCTAAGTAGCGTCTATGTGTCATGTGTATGTGATGTGAATGTGTACTTCTAGTGGTGGTTTGGACTATGTGTCACGGCATCTAAATGTGAAAATGTGAATGTGTATATGTGCAAATTGTGTAGGGTGAACATCTGAATGTGAAATGTGTAAATGTGAACAATGTGAATGAGTAAATGTGTAAACATGTGAAACCAATGTGTTAGGATGTGAACTTACGATTCATGTTATGATAGTGTTAAGTCCATGTTAAAACAGCAACCTTAATGTGGTTATAATAGTGTTTCTAGGTGCAAAAGTGTGTAGAATCCATGATAGGAGTATTCCCTTTTATGTGTATGAAAATCCCATGCTAAATTTACTATCATGTTGTAGTTAATTGTAAGTGTAGCTCTCATGTGAATGAATGAGTAGAGAGCATGTGGTAGGTATTTCATTTGGTTTGACATAAACCATGTACCATGTGTAGTGAAATTGGTAGAAATATCATGTTAGGTAGTTTTCTTATTATTGTCCAACCATGCTATAGGCTTGAGATAATGTAATTGAATGTGAGACTTACTTGTGATGTATACGTGTATGGATTTACTTGCTGAGTCTTTTAGACTCACACTTGCTTCGGCGTACAGGTTTAGTAGGTGACCCTACATCTTTGGAGGAGACCGTGGAAAGCGACTCCGAGCGAGGAGAGTAGCTTGGTGGAGTCATCGTTGTAGCATTTGTGCTTTCATAGTATGTAATTGAGGCATTGTAATTGAAACATTATGAAATTATGGACAAGCTATGTATTTTGGAATTAGTATTTTATTATGTGGACTTTAGATCTTTAAATTGTTATATGAATCATGTATGTTTAATGTGGATGATAAAATGAAATGACAAGTAGTTCTTTTACTTCCGCTACTCTGAAATTGTATTTATGAACATCTCAATCATGTGTGTTAGTGCTTGGGTAAATGTCCCACTGTGACGAGACTCACTATACCGACGTAGATTGGTATAATCGTACCGGTATAAGGAGGGTCGTCGCAGAGATTGGTATCAGAGCCCGACTTGGTTGAGACTGTACATAAATATCTAAGTCATCATCCTCATTACATGCTAAATCTTTATATAATTGTCCACATGTGTAGAAATGATTAATAATGAATGGAAAATAGATAAGGAAGTGGTTAGGAAATTAAATAACGTAGTTCTAATAGTGGCTGAAATTTATTGCAGCCATGGCTTCGCGAGGTAGGCGTGGTGGTATTCCTGCTCGTGAGGGCGAGCCGAGGCGTGAGGAGCAGACTGAGCCGCAGGCCCCAGCACCCCAGGGTCCTGTACTTCCCCCTCCACCACCAGTAGATTATGGAGTGTTCATGCAGGGTTTAGTGCAGGCCATGCAGATGCAGGCCCACACCTAGGCTGCACTCATGGCTCAGATGGAGGCTCAGGTTGGAATAATAAGATAAAGAGTAGTCTGTTTTATTTAATTGCATGATGTGTGTTGAATATGCATTGCTTGTTGTTTGTTGTAGCAGGCCCAGGTTCCAGTTCCCCAGGCTCAGGACCATGGTGGACCTTCCATCATGGAAAGATTCAAGAGGATGTTGCCACCCTCTTTTAAGGGGGAGAGCGACCCATTACTAGCCGAGAGCTGGATGAGGGAGATCGAGAAGATCTTCCGGGCTATTAGGTGTGCGGACGATGATAAGGTTTCTTTAGCCACCTATATGCTACATGTATGTGCTAGTTTTATTTGTTTATATCCCCTGTTAAGTTGAAGTTGTTTAGTTGGTGCTTATGAAGGTTATGTTGCAGGAGAGAGCTGATGTGTGGTGGGCATCATTACTGCGTACCCGGTTCGAGGACGGCGCTATCGAGATTGCTTGGGATGAGTTCGTGAGGCTCTTTCGGGCCAAGTTCGTCCCCGACCATATCCAGGACAGGATGGAGCAGGAGTTCCTTTCTTTGACCCAGGGCTCCATGACTGTGCTCGAGTATGAGGCCAGGTTTTCTGAATTATCTAAGTATACACCTCACATAGTGACGGATAAGCGCAGGAAGGCAAAGAAGTTCGTGATGGGCCTTAAGCCATCACTACGGACGAGGCTAGTGGTGTTTGACCATCGTACCTTGGACGAGGCCCTTAGCAATGCTTGTAGGTAGGAGGGCGAGATGCAACAGTATCTTGAGGAGAAGAAGGCTTCGCAGAAGAGGCCTGCAGCTACTTTCCAGCGGCAGGATAAGAAGAAGGCAGTGTACCAGACACCACAGTGTCCAGTGGCAGCCAGCAGTAGTCAGGTACCTTCTCAACGTTCCCCTGGTGTGAAGAAGGAGTGTCCCCATTGCTGGAAGACACACGGTGGTACGGAGTGTTGGATGGTAGCGGGAAAATGCTTGAAGTGTGGGAGCAGCGACCACAAGATCAAGGATTGTCCGAGACTTCAGTAGGGAGTCCAGCGCGGAGCGCCAACCCCAGCAGCGGTAGCAGCAGTAGCGCCAGCTACAGGAAGACCAGGAAGGCCTCGATCCCCAGCTCGAGTGTTTGCCCTAGCACGAGAGGACGCCGAGCAGGCGGAGCATGTCACCGAAGGTACGGTTTTACTTCTAGGTGTGCACGCTCGGGTTTTGTTTGATACGGGTGCCACTCACTCGTTCATTTCTGAGCGGTTCGCTAGGCAGTTAGCTCTAGAGTCAGGCGTAGAGTCTAAGGATTTAGAAGTCCCGTTGTTTGTACACACACCCGCAGGCACGGTATCGACTAGGAAGTGTATTCTGTCGTTACCTGTGTGTATTGAGGATAGAGTCCTAGAAGAGTGTTTCTTCTTGCTAAAGATGAAGGACTATGATGCTATTCTTGGTCTGGATTGGCTAGAGGAGCACTATGTGTTAGTAGATTGTCGTCGGAAGAGGATTGTTTTCCGCATTCTTGGTGAGGACGAGTTTTCTCATCCCTTGCCAAGAAACTTGGCGGGAAAGTTGGTCATCTCTGCCATGAAGGCGATGCGCATGGTAAACAAGGGTTGTGACGCTTTTCTTGCCAGCGTAGTGCTAGTACCGAGGCTGGTGAGTCACTTACTCTTGCAGAGATCAAGGTAGTGCAGGATTTTCCAGACGCCTTTCCCGATGATTTGTCTGGATTGCCACCGGATAGAGAGATAGAGTTCACCATAGAGTTGCTTCCGGACACCTCTCCTATCTCGAAGGCTCCATATCGGATGGCACCTGCGGAGTTAGCCGAGTTAAGGAAGCAGTTGCAAGAATTGCTAGATAAGGGATTTATTCACCCTAGTGTTTCCCCTTGGGGCGCACCTGTCTTATTCGTAAAGAAGAAGGATGGATCGGTTAGGTTATGCATCGATTATAGAAAGCTAAACCAAGTGACTGTGAAGAATAGGTATCCCTTGCCTCGGATTGATGATTTGTTTGACCAGTTGCAAGATGCATCAGTCTTTTCTAAGATTGATTTGCGATCTGGTTATCATCAGTTGAGGATTCGGAGTGAGGATGTGTCCAAGACGACATTTAGATCCCGTTATGGACATTATGAGTTTTTGGTTCTTCCTTTCGGATTGAACAACGCCCCTGCAGCGTTCATGGATCTCATGAACAGGGTGTTTAGGACGTACTTAGATAGCTTTGTTGTGGTATTTATTGATGATGTGCTGGTCTACTCTCCGGATGAGGCCACATACCGTCAGCATTTGAGAGTAGTGTTAGAGGTTCTTCGTGAGCATAAGCTATATGCTAAATTCAGCAAGTGCGATTTCTGGTTGCGCGAGGTTCATTTCCTCGGGCATGTGGTCTCCGGTGCTGGTGTGGCAGTTGATCCAGCGAAGGTCCAAGCAATATTAGATTGGGAGATCCCCAGGACCCCTTCGGAGATTCGGAGTTTCCTTGGTTTGGCGGGATATTACCGGCGGTTTATTGAGGGACTTTCATCCATCGCCGCCCCATTATCTAAGCTGACCAGGAAGGGTGAGAAGTTCGTATGGTCTGAGGCATGTGAGCGTAGCTTCCAGTTATTGAAGGCTAAGCTTACTTCCGCTCCGGTATTGGTATTACCTAGTGGTCCAGAAGGTTTTGCCAATTATACGGTTGCGTCTCGGATTGGCTTAGGCTGTGTGCTAATGCAGCAAGGAAGGGTAGTGACGTATGCTTCTCGCCAATTGAAGGAGCATGAGCGTAACTATCCGACTCATGATTTGGAGCTTGCGGCAGTGGTTCATGCACTAAAGATATGGAGGCACTATCTTTATGGTGTCAGATTTGAGGTGTTTACCGACCATAAGAGCTTGAAGTATCTCTTCTCCCAGAAGGATCTAAACCTACGGCAGAGGAGATGGATTGAGTTCCTCAAAGACTATGACTTCGATCTTCAATATCATCCAGGAAAGGCGAATGTCGTAGCGGATGCTCTTAGCAGGAGGAGGTCTTCGCTCCAGTAGGATTGGAAGATGTTGGAGGATGCGGCATGTGCAATGGCTGAGTTAGAGCCCTTATGTCAGGCTTTTGTGGCTCAATTGTCTCTTAAGTCTTCGGTGTTGGATGAGGTGATCAAGTAGCAAAAAGTCGACCCTAGACTCCAAGAGTTAGTGGGCAAGGCAGGCATTGCTCGTGATGAGGATGGCGTGATTAGATTCCATCACCGAGTTTGTGTTCCTACTATTGTAGATGTCTGTGAGCATGTATTAGCAGAGGCTCATAGGTCGAGATTCTCTATTCATCCGGGTAACACCAAGATGTACCAGGATTTGAAGAGGTCCTTTGGTGGTCTGGCATGAAGAGGGATGTAGCGGATTATGTATCTAGGTGTTTAGTGTGCCAGCAAGTGAAAGCCGAGCGGCAGCGCGACCATATGGTCTTATGCAGAAGATGGAGATCCCAGTATGGAAGTGGGAAGCTGTCACTATGGATTTTGTTTCGGGTTTGCCTCGATCTAGATGGGGTAATGACTCGATTTGGGTAGTCGTAGATAGATTCTCGAAGACTGCACATTTCCTGCCTATGAAGAAGAAGCAGTTGGTTGAGAGCTTGGCTAGATTGTATGTCAGTAGAATTATTAGATTGCATGGTGTGCCGAAGTCGATCATTTCGGATCGAGATCCGAGATTTACTTCGAGGTTGTGGAAGGGTCTTCAGGATGCTTTAGGTTCGGAGCTGAAGCTCAGTTCGGCGTTTCATCCCCAGACAGATGGACAGTCCGAGAGGACTATCCAGACGCTCGAGGATATGCTGAGAGCGTGTGTATTGGATTGGAAGGATGATTGGGAGCATCATCTACCTCTAGTGGAGTTCGCATATAACAACAGTTTTCATGCGAGCATTGGTATGGCTCCATTTGAGGCGTTGTATGGAAGGCCTTGCAGATCTCCTTTATGTTGGGAGGAGACCGGCGATAGGCAGTTGATCGGTCCGGAGTTAGTTCAGGAGACTTCGGATAAGATCCAGCTTATCAAGAAGAGGCTTGTTGCGGCGTAGGATAGGTAGAAGAGCTATGCTGACAACAGGAGGAAGGATTTGGAGTTCGAGGTGGGTGAGCATGTCTTTTTGAAGATTTCACCTACTCGAGGTGTCGTCAGGTTTGGCAGGCATAGCAAATTAAGTCCCAGATTCATTGGCCCGTATGAGATTCTCAGGCGTTTAGGTAGCATGGCTTACGAGCTAGCTTTGCCTCCGGCTTTAGCTAGTGTTCAACCCGTTTTCCACGTATCTATGCTCAGGAAGTATCTGCGAGATCCGTCTCATGTTATTAGTCACGAGCCAGTGGAGATCCAGCCAGATCTGTCGTATGTGGAGCAACCAGTAGCTATTCTTGACCGGAAGGTTCAGCATCTCCAAAACAAGAGGATTACGTAGGTAAACGTTTTATGGCGGAACTTCTCGCAAGAGGAGGCTACTTGGGAGCTTGAGGATGCGATGAGAAAGAAGTATCATCATTTATTCGAGTAGTATTGTTTAAACTTCGAGGACGAAGTTCCCTTAAGGGGGAGAGGGTGTAAGGCCCTCGAATTGTTTGTCATTTTATTTATTGTGTGTTGAGTCATGTTGTGTATATATATCATGTATGCGTATGTAAATACTTATGTACGATGTTATCTTGGTATACTTATGTATGCATGCGTATATTAATTGTAAATATTGCTTGATTACATGTTGTAGTAGTGTGTACATCATATTACATATATGGCATGTAAATATATAGTGTAAGCATGGTTTTCTATATGTTTAAGCTCTGGCCGAAGAGAAAATTTGCGTCAATATGGATGGACGTCCATGTTGAGTAAACGTCCATGTCGATGGACGCAAACTATGAGGTAAACGGCCATGGATGTGGACGTCTACTTCTCTGATTTTCTGTGCGCAGTAGACCCCGAAATTTCAGGGAAAGCTAGCTCACCGGTTGGGGAGATGTCCCCAACGGCTCTCAGCCCTCCCATCAGACCTGCGTGAGATCCCATGCCTTTTTTTATAAAAACAACTCACCTTACATCATGGGAGAGCTCTCTTAGATCTTTACAAAGAGGAGAAAAACCCTAGCTGAGAACTAAAGAGAGGCAGCACTTTGAGAGCTTGATCCGGCAATTTGAAGCTGCTTCCGGCGAGACATTGCAACTGGAAGATAGCTTGGGCATAGGGGAAGGCTTCCCCGACCTTGGACTGGAGGCTACATCATCATAGAACCTAGAGCAAGAGGATCTTGGAGGCTTCTTGGCACTGCCCAAGGAGAGCTTCAACAGCCATTTAAACCCCTTTGAAGATTTTTCTAAAGGCAAGTAACCCATCCACCTTGTCCATGTGTATGTCCAGTAGGTCATAGGTATTTTCTCAAATTTAAATCGTGTTCTAGAACCTCACATTCCCCCTATATTTGGAGCTCGGTCTGTGTTTTTGCACAGATAGGAATATAATGGCAAGATCCCTTGCCGTTAATCTCTTCAGTTGGCGGCAGACGATGCTGCCGTTAACCCCTTTAAACGGCCAGCCTTTGTCGTTTAGTTCTTCAGGACAGAACAGTGAGTTGTTCTTCCTTATATATGATTAATTTCCGAAGTTTTTTTTCGCATGAGGATATATTGTAAACGTTATATACTATGTATTATGAATGGTGGAATGCGTTGTGAGATTTTGTGAATTTCTGTAAATAGTATGAATGGTTACATTTATGAAAAAAATGCATGTTAGATAAGGCCTTGGTTATGTTGGTTTACTGTTCACATGATTCTTGAGGAATTTTAATACCATAATTTTCTACACCATGTGTATGTATGTCAGTCCATGCTCTGCAAATTTGGGAATTTTTCCATGATCATATGATTTATTACAATTTCTGTACTGAAAATAGAAAGCATGTGTAGATCCTTGTAAAAATCACAGTAAATTGTATGATGTGACATAAATTTGGGAAAATTTATGTGATAATGTGCATGTTAGGTACAGGTCTATAAACTGTCAAATCTGACATTTATGTTGTGCTTCCATGATAACCGAATTATTAATGGCATGTGAATGAGTTTTTCAATTTCTATAAATTCTGTGTAGTTCATAAAAATATGAAAATTTGCATGTGTGGTCAGGAATCTGTAAGCACTGTGTGGTTAAATTTTCATGTGATTTGGATAATAGTAGAGTATATCATGAAATTTCCATGTGAAAATGAGTTATTAATGCACGCTATCATGATTAGGGTTTGATTATGTGTTTTCGACCTGATTGGAGTAAATTACTGAGTGGTTGAACTCTGTCAAACAGTAGTACCATGATTAGGAAAACAGAGCCATGTGCATGAGTGAGAAAATGTAAGTCATGTGTAAATCGTGTGAAACATGTGTATTTAAATCGGAATGTGTAAACTGTGCCGTGTGTGACACTGCTTCCATTGAGGGCTGTGGAACCGTACCGTGGAAAAGTCCCCACGGGAAAGTTCAAAATGTGTTAAATCTTATGGGCATTAGGATGAAATCTGGAGGTGGACAAGTACCACTGGTTAGGGTGGAGAGTACTTCTCCCGGTCTGCGCAGTACCAAGAGCCGTCACTGTGTTGCCTAGGTGGCGTCTATGTGTTATGTATATGTGATGTGAATGTGTCCTTCTAGTGGTGGTTTGCACTATGTGTCACGGAATGTGAAATGTGTAAATGTGAACAATGTGAATGAGTAAATGTGTAAACATGTGAAACCAATGTGTTAGGATGTGAACTTACGATTCATGTTATGATAGTGTTAAGTCCATGTTAAAACACCAACCTTAATGTGGTTATAATAGTGTTTTCTAGGTGCAAAAGTGTGTAGAATCCATGATAGGAGTATTCCCTTTTATGTGTATGAAAATCCCATGCTAAATTTGCTATCATGTTGTAGTTAATTGTAAGTGTAGCTCTCATGTGAATGAATGAGTAGAAAGCATGCGGTAGGTATTTCATTTTGGTTTGACATAAACAATGTACCATGTGTAGTAAAATTGGTAGAAATATCATGTTAGGTAGTTTTCTTATTATTGTCCAACCATGCTATAGGCTTGAGATAATGTAATTGAATGTGAGACTTACTTGTGATGTATACATGTATGACGTGTATGGATTTACCTGCTGAGTCTTTTAGACTCACACTTGCTTCGGCGTACAGGTTTAGTAGGTGACCCTACATCTTTGGAGGAGACCGTGGAAAGCGACTCCGAGCGTAGAGAGTAGCTTGGTGGAGTCATCGTTGTAGCATTTGTGCTTTCATAGTATGTAATTGAGGCATTGTAATTGAAACATTATGAAATTGTGGACAAGCTATGTATTTTGGAATTAGTATTTTATTATGTGGACTTTAGATCTTTAAATTGTTATATGAATCATGTATGTTTAATGTGGATGATGAAATGAAATGACAAGTAGTTCTTTTACTTCCGCTACTCTGAAATTGTATTTATGAACATCTCAATCATGTGTGTTAGTGTTTGGGTAAATGTCCTACTGTGACGAGACTCACTATACCGACGTGGATTGGTATAATCGTACCGGTATAAGGAGGGTCGTCGTAATAAGTCTTGAGCACAGGAAATAAAACAAAAACAAACAAGCCAAACTGGTAAGTATTCTTCATACTAGCAGTTTAAACTTCATAGCTTACAAATTTTTCTAAGTACACATCTACTCTCTAGTTGTTATAACGATTTCCTTAGAATCATAACGATTTCCTCATACACATCGATTTCCTCTGAAGTGTGACGATTTCCTTAGAATTATAACGATTTCCTCATACATCAATTTCCTCTGAAGTGTAACGATTTCCTTAGAATCATAACGATTTCCTCATACACATCAATTTCCTCTAAAGTGTAACGATTTCAGTAGAGTCATAACGATTTCATACTCATAAGGATTCGTTATCGAGTTTGGTGTCATAATGATTTCATACTCATAAGGATTCATTATCGAGTTTGGTATCATAACGATTTCATACTCATAAGGATTCATTATCAAGTTTAGTATCATAACGATTCATTAAGTGATCGCAACGATTTGCTCTCACAACGATTTGGTTTTCACATCGATTTCTTAAGTGAGAACAACAATTTGCTCTCACATCGATTTCTTAAGTGAGAACAACGATTTGGTTTCACATCGATTTCTTAAGTGAGAACAACGATTTGGTCTCACATCGATTTCTTAAGTGAGAACAACGATTTGCTCTCACATCGATTTATTAAGTAAGAACAATGATTTGGTCTCACACCGATTTCTTAAGTGAGAACAACGATTTGCTCTCACATCGATTTCTTAAGTGAGAACAACGATTTGGTCTCACATCGATTTCTTAAGTAAGAACAACGATTTGCTCTTACATCGATTTCTTAAGTGAGAACAACGATTTGGTCTCACATCGATTTCTTAAGTGAGAACAACGATTTGGTCTCACATGATTTCTTAAGTGAGAACAACGATTTACTCTCACATCGATTTCTTAAGTGAGAACAACGATTTGGTCTCACATCGATTTCTTAAGTGAAGAACAATGATTTTCTCGTAACGACTTGGTTCACAACGATTTGCCTATACCATCATAACGATTTGATCCCTGTAATGATTCGATAAGTTACGTAATGACTCTGTCACTGTAACGATTCATTAAGTTACATAACGACTTGGTCGTTGTAACGATTCGATACAGCAAACAACGATTCATTCACATTGTCTTTAACGATTTGATGACTTGTGCATAACGATTTGCTTATGGAGTTACAACGATTCACTCATTTTCACAACGATTTCATAAGTCAGGTACATAACGATTTCATGGAATATAACGGTTGATTTTCGAGCCAATATTTGAATACGTTGAAATGTCAAAATCTCCACGTATATCTTTCTGACAACCATGCATTTATTATGACTGAACATATCACTGCAACACATGCAAACGATATCTTCTATTCTCATGCTTATTCTGTAAACATCTTTTTAGAAGAACAGAATGGAACTTCTACTTCTGTATAAAATCAATCTAACATTGACTGACAACAAGAGACAGTCTAGCTATCTATTGTTTAGCATTTAATGCATGCAGGTCTCTGTCAGCGCACCTCAATACAACGTTGGATAGTACGAAAGATAACGAACATCATCGAAGATCCTCTCTCTTATTGCGTGCATGAAAGCTAAGGACTGTTGAACAAGAAGCTCTACATGACCACGCAGTCTAACGTAAACCAAAGCTTAGAGACAACGGACAGTTCAACGTTCAATTTTCAAATTGAAGATAAATAGAAGACTGAAGCTCTAGATAAAGAAGAACAACTGTGATACAACACTTACAACCTTCTGTGAGCTTCTGAAGAGCGAAGCCAAGAATCCCATCTGTTCTAGCTCTTGCTCTTTGTGCTAAGTGTAGATCTGTGAGAGAGCCTTTAGTTCTGGGAAGAGTTCTTTGTTGTAGATCTTTTCTTCTCAGTTCTTAGCTTCAGATCAAGTTGTGCTCTATAAGCTTGATCTAGGGGCTTCATCCCTGAACACTTTTCTTGTGTTGTGCCCTTCAGTTGGAAGGAAGACCTGGTGGGTTCCAGGGTGTTGTTCCCTTCGTGTGAAGGAAGACCTGGTGGGTTCCAGGGTGTTGTTCCCTTCGTGTGAAGGAAGACCAGCTGGGGTGCTGGGTGTTGTAGTGTCCTTAAGGGGGACTGTACCTTGTTAGTGAAATCTTGAATTGTTGCTCAGGGACTGGATGTAGGACTCCTGTGGAGAGGAGGTCCAAACTAGGATAAATCTTCGTGCAGTGTGTGTGTTCTTATCTTTGCATTCATTTCTTTACTAACACTAACCGCAATCTAAGTGTGTGTGTATCGTGAATGTTTTTGTGAACAGGTATTAGTTGACCATTTTTTTTTTAGATCCATTCACCCCCCCCTCTGGGCTTGCTAGCTAGGCAACTAGTGGTATCAGAACAAGTCTCTTCGACAAAGAAGAAGATCCAACGATCTGAAGAGAAAAGATCAAATGGCAGTCCAAGGTCACTCCGAAGGTCAGTCAGTCAATAGGCCACCTCTATTTGATGGAGAAGATTACACCTATTGGAAAACAAGAATGGAGTACTTCCTACAAGGTTTCGACTTTCAAATCTGGTCAATTGTAGAAGAAGGAGACCTTCTAGTCACTAACGAGAAGGACAAATGGACAGAAGATGATAGAAAGAAGATTTCTCTCAACTGTAAAGCTAAGAGCATATTATGCTGTGCACTTAGCAAGAAAGAATTTAACCAAGTTTCAGCCTGCAAATCAACGATGGAGATGTGGGAGAAGCTAAGAATCACATACGAAGGTACTGACAAAGTAAAGGAAACCAGAATAAACATTTTGGTGACACAGTACGAGAGGTTCCAGATGCAGTCAGGAGAAACCATTACACAGATGTTCAGCAGATTTACAGACATCACCAATGAGTTAGCAGGATTAGGAAAAAGCTATGAGATGGGAGACATGGTAAGGAAAATCCTTAGATCTCTACCATCTTCTTGGACTCCCAAGGTAACAGCTATAGAAGAAGCCAATGACTTGAAAATGATGTCATTGGAAAAGCTCATTGTGTCCCTCATGGCCCATGAGATAAACATGGAGAGATTAGGAGAATCATCTAATAGGAAGAAGCACACAAATGCTCTCAAGGAGCAGAAGGTAGCTCTGAGGAACAATCTGAAGATGAAGTCAGCAGTGAAGATGAAGAAGCTATGCTATCTAGGAGGCTTCAACGAATCTTAGCCAAAAAGAAAAGATATCAGTCCGACAGAAGATATTTCAAGAAAAATAAGGAGTTTAAGAAGATAGAAGGAAAGGACTCAAAGAAAGGTGAGCCTATATGCTATGAATGTAAGAAGCCCAGACATATCAAAGCAGAATGTCCGAAGCTCAAGAAACCTGAATTCAAAAAGAAAGACAGTTCCAAGAAGTTCAAGAGACACAAGAATAAAGCAATGACAGTAGCTTGGAGCAACAACAGCGACTCGGACAACGAGTCAAGCTCAAGCAGTGAGGAAGAAGAAGAAGCTAACTTGGCTTTCATGGCCAACATAGAAGAAAAGGGAAGCCTTCGAGTATCAAAATGGTACCTGGACAGCGGGTGCTCAAGGCATATGTCTGAAAATAAAAAGTTGTTCTCTCACCTCGAAGCTGAAGAAGGCACAGTCACCTATGGAGACAATGGAAAGGGAACTGTAATCGGCAGTGGATCAGTGAGCAGCAAAGACAAAACAGTTATTGAAGATGTACTATGTGTTAGAGGATTGAAGCACAACCTCATCAGCATCAGCCAGCTGTGCGACAAAGGACATCAAATCAAATTCCAAGAGTCAAAGTGCAGCATTATGAAAGATGGAAAGGTTATCTTTGAAGCCAACAGAGAAAAGAACCTGTACGTACTCTACTTTGAAGATTTAAAAGGTCAGGATATCTGTTTAGCAGCAAACAAAGAGCAGTCAACTGAGCTGTGGCGCAGAAGATTAGGCCACTGCAGTCTGGATGGCATGAGAAAGCTAATCAAGAGAAGCCTGGTGGAAGGTCTACCAAAAGTCAGCACAAAAATGAATGGTGTATGCAGACCATGTGCGAAAGGAAAGCATACCAAGAGTTCCTTTAAGTCAAAGTCTGTGGTAACCATCTCTAAACCCTTAGAACTCCTTCACATGGACTTATTTGGGCCAATGAGGACCACAAGTCTTGGAGGAAAGAATTTTGGATTTGTTATAGTAGATGACTATTCCAGATTCACATGGGTTTCATTCTTGGAGCACAAAGATAATACGTTTGATAGTTTTGTGAGCTTCAGCAAGAAAATACAAAAGGATAAGAAGTACTGCATCGTTAGAATCTGGTCAGATCACGGAGGAGAGTTACAAAATGAAAAGTTTACGAAATTTTGTGATGACCAAGGGATTGAGCACAATTTCTTAGCACCAAGGACACCACAACAAAATGGAGTTGCTGAGAGAAAGAACAGAACTCTCTTGGATATGGCAAGGACAATGTTGTCAGAATATGATCTGCCAAGATATTTTTGGGCTGAAGCAGTTAACACAACAAGTTACATTATTAATAGAGTAATGATCAGGCCCATACTAAAGAAGACAACATATGAATTATACAAGGGAAAGAAGCCAAAAATCAGTCATTTCAGAACATTCGGATGTCCATGTTTCATCCACAACAACGGCAAAAGAGACATTGGTAAGTTAGATGCCAAATCAGATGAAGGCATCTTCATGGGTACGCTTCTAAACCTAAAGGTTACAGGGTATTAAATAAGTGTACACTGTTAATTGAGCAATTTGTGCACATTATTTTTTATCAGACTAACTCTTCCTTGAGAGAGGAAGAAGATAGCGACATTGATGAAACAGATAAATTGTCCAAGAAACTAAGGAATACATTAATTGAGGACAAGGGAGGATCCACCTCTGGAAGACTTGCAACAGAAGGATATTCCACATGAAAACCTTCCAAAGGAATGGAGATTCAAGAAAGATCACCCACCTAAAAACATCATTGGTGATCCAACTGTAGGGGTAAGAACAATGGGTAATGTAATCCCATGCAATTACCTAGCTTTTGTTTCACAAATAGAGCCTAGGACAGTCAATGAAGCTCTCACTGATGAATCTTGGATTCTGGCCATGCAAGATGAACTGAATCAGTTCAAGAGAAACCATGTATGGTCACTGGTTTCTAGACCATCAGATCATCCAGTAGTTGGCACCAAATGAGAGTTCATAAACAAATTGGATGAAGCTGGTGTGATTCTAAGAAACAAGGCCAGATTGGTTGCTCAAGGCTATTCCCAAGAGGAAGGCATCGATTTCGATGAAACCTATGCACTTGTAGCTAGACTTGAGGCTATTAGGATTTTACTTGCATATGCATCTGCATTAGATTTGAAATTATTTCAAATGGATGTGAAGTCTGCTTTTCTAAACGGTTTTATTAAGGAGGAAGTTTATGTAGAACAACCTCCAGGTTTTGATGATATTGATTTTCCAAATCATGTTTTTAAGTTGCACAAAGCTTTATATGGTTTAAAACAAGCACCTAGGGCCTAGTATGAAAGGCTTAGCTCATTTCTATTAGACCATGGTTTCACTAGAGGTCAAGTAGATAGTACATTATTTGTCAAATCTAAGGTCAAACATATTCTGCTTGTTCAAATATATGTTGATGATATAATATTTGGTTCTACTGACAAATCTCTTTGCAAGTATTTTGAGAAGCCTATGTAGGGAGCTTAACTACTTCCTTGGACTGCAAATCAAACAAGGAAAGGAAGGCATCCACATATATCAAGCTAAGTACACCAAAGAACTCTTGAAGAAGTTCGGACTTGAAAGTGCCAAGCCACTGTCAACACCAATGAGCACCTCAACAAGATTGGACAGTGACAAGGATAGTAAGAAGTAGGGCTGTAAACGGAGCGGATACGGAGCAGATATGGGTTTTCCGGTTCCGATCCGAATAATTAATCGGATAATTCGTATCCGCTCCGAATATAATTCGAATACGGAGCGGATAATTTAATCGGATAATTTTCGGATACGGATATTATCCGCTTCGAAAATATAAATTTAATAAAAGATATTAAGTGGTCTAAAAATCATAAAAAATTAAAAATATATATGTTTTTTAAATATAAATGTCAAAAATATTTTCTAAACAAAAATTAGTATTAGATATAATATATATTTATAAATTATATATATTATATATGAATCATTAGAACTAAAATATAATGGTAAAAAATAATTCTATTTCGGAGCGGATCTTAAACGGAGCGGATCATCCGTTTCCGTATCCGCTCCGTTTATTATCCGGATAATATCCGTATCTGAAATCCGCTCCGCCGGATATTTGTTAATCGGATAATATCTGGATAATCGGATACGAATTCGAATCGGATCCGGATATTATCCGGATCCGTTTACACCCCTAGTAAGAAGGTAGATCAAAAGATCTACAGAGGTATGATAGGTTCTCTACTCTATTTGATGGCAAGCAGACCTGATATATTGTTTAGTGTATGCATGTGTGCTAAGTATCAGGAAGACCCTAAGGAATCTCACTTAATTAGTGTTAAAAGAATTTTCAGATATTTAGCCAAGACTCATGACTTAGGTTTATGGTATCCAAAATCGTGTCAAATTAATTTGGTAGGATACTCTGATGCTGACTACTCTGGATGCAAAATAGATAGAAAAAGCATCAGTGGCTATTGTCAATTTCTTGCAGGATGTCTGATATCATGGTCCTCAAAGAAGCAAAATTTAGTAGCATTGTCTACAGCTGAAGCTGAGTACGTGGTTGCTGGAAGCTGTTGCACACAACTACTGTGGATTAAACAGCTGCTTGAGGATTATGGACTACATATCAAGACAATTCCTTTATTGTGCGACAACACCAGTGCTATAAATCTAACCAAGAATCCAGTACAGCATTCAAGGACTAAACACATTGAGGTTAGATATCATTTCATTCGCGATCATGTAGCTAATGGTAACATAGATATTTCTTTCATTGATACTAATAATTAGTTAGCAGATATCTTCACAAAGGCCTTACCTGAAGAGAGATTTACTTCTCTTAGAAAGGAATTAGGCATGTGTAAATTGTGAAAGAATCATCTATATAAAACTGAGATAATAATATTTAGAATAGCAATTATTTTTTCTCCTTGAATTTAAGCAAAACTCCAAATGTTGCTGCCTGTTTAAATATCCTTGATGGTTCGTAATTTTAAAAGAATTTATTTTCATCAAACACGTCATTTTGTCCTTTTCTGCCATCATACCGCCTCTGTTTTTGAAAAGTTACTTTACTCTTTTGATATATCCCGAAATCTGTGTGGCATCGATTCACATCCCGCCTTCATCTCTTTCTACCTGCCTGAGGCAATACTCTATCGACTTCGGCATCGACTCTCCGAGCTTTCAAGATCCAAACTCCTTCCCGCGAGAAATTCCTTGAGGGTTTCTACTCCTCTCCTCACTCTAATCTTCCAGAAATCTTCTCCATTCAAATCCATGGCCGCACCTGTTGTTTCCGACAGTGTTGGGGGCTATGGAGTCGAGTTCCTCATAGCGGAGCAGCAGGAAAGGTTCACTTTTGTGAAGACGAAGCTCTGTGGAAACAAGGCAGTAGATATTGGAGACTTGGAAAAGAATGGGATGCACAGCATCGTGGCAGCTATGGAAAGGATGAAGTGGATGGAAATTGCAACTTTCTCTGAGGTAAGCTATCCAGATTTGGTGAAAGCTTTCTATGTTTGCTTGAGAATTGAGGCGGACGGGTCCTTGACATCATCTGTCAAAGGTACCCAGATTAGAATCGATCATGAGCTTTTGAGGTCTCTATTTGGTGTTTGTACCACTGGTCGCAGTGGGATTCACACTGTGGATACCCAGGCAAAGGGTCTAGGGATTGTAGGTCCCGAGTTTCGGTTGAAGGATGGAAAACTTGATATTAATCCGATGAATGCATTCAACCGTCTATTGCACTTTATAGTTTGTCAAATCTTGGTTCCAAGGAGTGCTACATTCTCCACATGCACCAAAGCTGATTCGGACATGATGTTCTGGGCCATCCAGTACAAGGAGATAAACATGGCTAAAATTATTTTGGAGCGAATGAAGTTTGCTCATGCTCAGATATGGGACACAAAGAGCAAATTAAATGTGTCTCTGCCATATGCCCATCTTCTCACTAAAGTATTCAAACATTTTGGCATAAATTTGTCTAGGGCAGTAGTAGAGATGATGGGGCAAGCTATCCATAGCAGAAATTTAAGGAAAAAGCGGATTTTCTGTGGTAAATGGTGTATGGACCAAGACTTCTGTGGCTGAGGGTGAGGCCATAATTGGCGAAGCCCAAGAAGTCCAGGAAGAGGTAGGAGAGGCTGCAGTTCTATTGAATCAAGAGGAATCAGCAGCAGTAGCAGTAGAGGTTCAAGAAGAAATTCTAGAAGCTCCAGCAGCAGCAATACCTGATGCTCCAATTGATCCAGAAAGAGCCAGGGGAGAGTCTCAAGTTGTTCAGGAGAAGTCAGCAGAACAGGCAGCAGCACTAGCAGAAGAAACAATAACACAACCAACAACAGCAGAGGCCAGAGAAGAAGAATCCATGGTCACTGGCAGCCTAATTGAAGAAATTACTCCAGAGAATATTGTGCCAGTTGAAGGAACATCTGAAGATCTAAACCCCACCACTATTGTGGCATCTATTCTTAGAGATGTGCTGGAATCCATTTCTAGCACTCAAGCGGAGCCTAAGAGGTTCAGTAAATCAGTAGCACCAGATGTCGTGGCACCAGGACACATTGAAAAGACTATAGTAGAAGATGCTCCTGCTCAGGGGGAGCAAGATCAGGAAGATGCAGTTGTGGCATCAGGCCACAATGACGTTAGATGGAAGTTGCTCCTGTCCAAGGGGAGCAAGCAGCAGAAGTCCAAAATGTTGCACCTGTAGAAGATGCCCCTGTTGAAGGGGAGATTTTGGGTGAGAAAGAAGGTCAGTCTCAGGGGGAGAGAACTGAAAAATCCCCCCAGAAAATCAATTCAGAGAAGGAGAAACCGCCAGTTCCTCAGATTCAGATGAGCAAGATGATCATGTTGATCAACAGGAACCAGTGGACAAGGCAAGGGAGAAAGGAAAGAAAGTTGCTTCAGATATTCCTCTCCTTACAAATGCACCACATCAGAGGCAGCAAAGACAGAGGCTTGTCATTAACCTGAAGCCTGTGATTGAAAGGTTAGATGCCCAAGGTGAAATACTTTGCTCTGTGCAATCGGATGTTAATTCTATTTTTATGAGCCAAGCTTCGGCAGCAAAAGAAATGGGCATGGTGAAGAATGCAATTAGGTAGTTGAACAAGGAAATGGGAAGCATGATGACTCTTTTGTCAGACATTCTAAAGGAGGTAAGAGCATCAGCACCTTTGGCTCCCACACCACCTGCTCCTCAGCCTTCTGAGGATGCAAATGAAGAGATTGCTAGGCCATCCGGGCCATCTTCTGAAGATTTGCCATCAGGGCATGTTTCTAAGGATCTAGCAGAGCCATCAGGGCCAATAATTGTTGATCAGGTGGCAGCTGAAGAATCTGGGCCAAAAGGGCCAGCTGAGGATCTGTAAGGGCCAACCGGGCCAGTGGTTCCTGAAGCTGATCATATCAGGGCCGAAGATGACGTTGTAGCTCCTGAGCCCCCAGCTCCTTCTCCCATTCAGACACCAGCTCCTCCTTCACCACCTTCATCTTCCTCAGCACCTCCAGCTCCACCTACTTTCAAACAACCACTACCCAGAAACATCTCTTCACCTACTCCATTTCCTTCACAGTCCTCTTCATCTCCTGTCTCCACTACTCACATTCATGTTCCTCCAGCCTCCTCATCAGCTGGAGCCTCCTCATCCTCTGGTCCCTCTTCTTTTGGACTAACAGATATACCTCCTTCTACCTCACATTCCTTTCTTCATCCTACTACTCCTCCTTCCTTCATTATAATTATTCCGGAGAGTGCTCAGATTCATGCTCCCTTTCTTAGGGACATCAAAGTTGAGTTTGAGGAAGCTATTCTCCGATCTATTTTAAAGGTTGGAAATCATGTTCATAGGACAGGCTCTTCTAGCCCTACTCCTAAGAAAAGAAAAATAACCTCCACCTCTTCTATTTCTTCTGACCCTTGTTATCCACCTCTATGGTTTTCTCTAACAGTGGACAACAAAAATAAACTACTCTATAGAGAATTCCTTCAGAAAGTTGCTTATGCTACTATTTTTAATCTTCCTCACTTAAATCTTACCGATCATCTTAATATCATTTTGCCTTACACTCCTCTTTCAAAATCTGAAAATTAAAAAATGTTCTCTCTAGCTGAGTCCAAAACTGAAGAGCAGTGGGCTCGGGGCCACAAGACTTTGTACAATAAGTTTCTTCTTGCCAAATTAGCCAGGTTCCCTCCCCGGGATCATTCCTTGACCTTATCAGAATGGTTCTAGATCCTTCACAAGGACACCTGGGCTCCTTTCATTCAAAAGGAAATCAAGATGATCCGGTACTTTCAAATGTTCAATGACTACCGGTATCTCCATTATCTCCCTGAAATTCAGCTTGGTCAGTTCCAGCAGGCAATCAGTGCTCTGGGGTCAGTAGAAGCTCACACTGAAGCTATCCAGGTTGATTTTGCCACCCTCGAGTTACCTAATGTTGTTTTTCTTCCCCCACTTCACTCCCTGGTCATGGAATCAGTTGTTGGCTCAATCATTTTTTAGCGTCTAGCCAGAGTCATGGGAAGAATCAAAGTGCAGAAGGGTCATCTGGCTGCCTTTCACAGATTTTTGTTCAGAGAATATCATCAGGGCCATGTCAATACTGATGTCCTCGCCCCTCTTTCTTCTGAATGTGAACGACTCTCTCCTTCTGAGTGGACCAAATTCTATCCTCTGTCTGCTCAGTAGCTTACTGGTCTGAATGTATCGCAGGCCAAGGAAGGTAAACCTCCACCTTCAACTGCCACATTTCTGGACATGAACTCCATTCACCTTGTTCATGATCCTTATCAGACATGGGTTGAAAGGTATAAGGTGTATGTGGCCATGCGGCTAGAATTGAAGCACCAGGAGCTTTTCTATCCAATCTCTATGTATCCATTCCTCGCCTGTGCCAGTTTTGGGAAGATTACCTTCTTTAAAGTTTCCCTTGATCGAGATCGGTATGCTTAGTTCTTAGATGAGCAGCTGGTTTGTCATCTTGCCAGGATGGCTCCTACCATGGGACCTTCCTATTCTCCAGAACATGGGGTTTTTATACTGTACTTTGAGAAGCAGGAAGAAAAGGCTTGGGAAGTCATTTCTCATTACGCCTCTCTTTTTTCTCCTGCTTTCTATCTCCCTGTACCCCATTAAGCATAATCAAATCATTTTGTGTTCTCTCATTGGTCTTTTCTCTCTTTCTTTGTCTTAATACTTTATCTTTTTGCTTAAATGACAAAAAGGGGGAGAAATATAGCACTTCTGAAATACATCTCTTATGATTTCGAAATGTCACTAGTTTTATTTCTAAATTGTTATTTCAGAACATCTTTGTTTAATGCTATGTTTTGTCATCACCAAAAAGGGGGAGATTGATGATCCAATTGTCCCCATGTAATTTAAACAAATTACATATCTATTTTGGTGATTAACAAAACTATTCTAACGAATTTTCTATAAGTCTTGAGCACAGAAAATAAAACAAAAACAAACAAGCCAAACTGGTAAGTATCCTTCATACTAGAAGTTTAAACTTCATAGCTCACAAATTTTTCTAAGTACACATCGACTCTCTAGTTGTTATAACGATTTCCTTAGAATCATAACGATTTCCTCATGCACATCGATTTCCTCTGAAGTGTAACGATTTCCTTAGAATCATAACGATTTCCTCATACACATCGATTTCCTCTGAAGTGTAACGATTTCCTTAGAATCATAACGATTTCCTCATACACATCGATTTCCTCTGAAGTGTAACGATTTTAGTAGAGTCACAACGATTTCATACTCCTAAGGATTTGTTATCGAGTTTGGTATCATAATGATTTCATACTCATAAGGATTCGTTATCAAGTTCAGTATCATAACGATTCGTTAAGTGATCGCAACGCTTTGCTCTCACAACAATTTGGTTATCACATCGATTTCTTAAGTGAGAACAACGATTTGGTCTCACATCGATTTCTTAAGTGAGAACAACGATTTGCTCTCACATCGATTTCTTAAGTGAGAACAACGATTTGGTCTCACATTGATTTCTTAAGTGAGAACAACGATTTGCTCTCACATTGATTTCTTAAGTAAGAACAACGATTTGCTCTCACATCGATTTCTTAAGTGAGAACAATGATTTGGTCTCACATCGATTTCTTAAGTAAGAACAACGATTTGCTCTCACATCGATTTCTTAAGTGAGAACAACGATTTGGTCTCACATCGATTTCTTAAGTAAGAACAACGATTTGCTCTCACATTGATTTCTTAAGTGAGAACAATGATTTGGTCTCACATTGATTTCTTAAGTGAGAACAACGATTTGCTCTCTCATCGATTTCTTAAGTGAGAACAACGATTTTGTCTCACATCGATTTCTTAAGTGAAGAACAACGATTTGCTCATAACGACTTGGTTCACAACGATTTGCCTATACCATCATAACGATTTGATCCCTGTAACGATTCGATAAGTTACATAATGACTCTGTCACTGTAACGATTCATTAAGTTACATAACGACTTGGTCGTTGTAACGATTCGATACAGCAAACAACGATTCATTCACATTGTCTTTAATGATTTGATGACTTGTGCATAATGATTTGCTTATGGAGTTACAACGATTCACTCATTTTCACAATGATTTCATAAGTCAGGTACATAACGATTTCATGGAATATAACGGTTTGATTTTCAAGCCAATATTTGAATACGTTGAAATGTCAAAATCTCCACGTATATCTTTCTGACAACCATGCATTTATTATGACTGAAGATATCACTGAAGCGCATGCAAACGATATCTTCTATTCTCATGCTTATTCTGTAAACATCTTTTTAGAAGAACAGAATGGAACTTCTACTTCTGTATAAAATCAATCTAACATTGACTGACAACAAGAGATAGTCCAGTTGTCTAGACAAAGCTTAGAGATGGACAGTCAACGTTCAATTTTCAAATTGAAGATAAATGGAAGACTGAAGCTCTAGATAAAGAAGAACAATTGTGATACAGCGCTTACAACCTTCTGTGAGCTTTCTGAAGAGCGAAGCCAAGAATCCCATATGTTCTAGCTCTTGCTCTCTGTGCTAAGTGTAGATCTGTGAGAGAGCCTTTAGTTTTGAGAAGAGTTCTTTGTTGTAGATCTTTTCTTCTCAGTTCTTAGCTTCAGATCAAGTTGTGCTCTATAAGCTTGATCTAGGGGCTTCATCCCTGAACACTTTTCTTGTGTTGTGCCCTTCGGTTTGAAGGAAGACCTGGTGGGTTCCAGGGTGTTGTTCCCTTCGTGTGAAGGAAGACCAGATGGATTCCAGGGTGTTGTTCCCTTCGTGTGAAGGAAGACCAGCTGGGGTGCTGGGTGTTGTAGTGTCCTTAAGGGGGACTGTACCCTTGTTAGTGTAATCCTAAATTGTTGCTCAGGGACTGGATGTAGGACTCCTATGGAGAAGAGGTCCGAACCAGGATAAATCTTCGTGCAGTGTGTGTGTGCTTATCTTTGCATTCATTTCTTTACTAACACTAACCACAATCGAAGTGTGTGTGTGTCGTGAATGTTTTTGTGAACAGGTATTAGTTGACAAATTTTTTTTAGACCCATTCACCCCCCCTCTGGGCTTGCTAGCTAGGCAACAGAGGTAGCATAGCACGACAGAAATGAGCACGGAGCAGTCCTGAGAGAAACCCTCACCAGGACAACAACAAACGGTTCTGGGAAACCTCACCAGAACACAGGGCAACCAAGCGATGCACCTTAGCCTCGAGGGCAGCGCAACAGCAACCAGAAACTGGCACAACACAGTTCTGGGGAAACCTCACTCCCGCCAGAACCAACAGAGAAGAACTCTAGGAGCACCTCACCAGAGCTCACAACCAGTCAGCGCCAGGCTGACAACAACCATAGGCAAGTGTCGCATCGCTCAACTAGCAATGCAACACACACACAGGACATCTGCTTAGCCCAAGCAACAACACCGACTGAGCAGAGCATAGCGCACAATAGTGCACAGACAGGAGACCACACGCACAACAAGCGCAACACACACCCCAACAACAAAGGGGCAGCCAACAAGGCAGAGACACCTTCCACCGACTCCACAGGTAACAACCCTGCACCGGTGAAGGCCACACCACACGCAGGCTCTCTCAGCCTCCGCGGCGCACACACGCAAATGCGCCACAGGCGACCAGGAGCACCGCACCTGGACTTTCCTGCAACCTTCCTCCATACGAGGAAGAACACTGCCAGCAAGTCCACCGCCAACCGCTCCACCACGGCACGAACACGCTGAGCGACCACACTCGGCACGCACGCGACGCAGCAACAACTGCAACCTACTGCAGTGCACACATGAAACTTGCAGGGAAACCGCACACCAGCAAAACAATCAAAGGCAAAAGCCTAACACTAGTCGGACGGTGTCAGCAGTGCACTAGTACCTTTCTTTGGGACAACTATAGTTATTACTTCCTTACAAATCTCAATAGACCCTCACTCTGATACCAATTGTAACAACTCGACCTCCCAGACCCCCGCTAGGGCCCCGAAGTTCGCGTCGCCACCACGGATCAGAAGATCCAGAAGGTAGAAGAACTAGTCTAGTGAGATATGTACTGAATTTAAATAACTATAACAATATGTACAATATACAAAAGTCTGTACAACGAGTCCCAAGCAAAAGCACATGTACAAGAAGAAAGGTGCAGTCCTTAAGGGGCATACCCCGAGGACTTGCAAAACACAACTCTCAGCTCACTCGGCTACAAGAGCTCACCACACTCAGCTCTCACTGCTGCTGACAACAATACGGCGCCACAGCCGCCTCCGCAACCCGCCCGACACCGAGCTCCCGCGACGATGAGCCCCTAGCTGAAGGAAGTAGGGGGGTGAGCCTCGCGAACAAGGCCCAGTAGGGATTACCAGTCCCTCACCGGCCAGAGCAGCAGGAACTCCAAAAATAGGAAAACTACATTAGAAAGCTATAAAGCGAGAAACACCTATAGCATGATACTACTAAGCAGCGGAAGAGAACAGTGCAACGCCACGACCACCAACCGAGGTCGGGCCACACACACAGGACTCCCGCAGAAACCAATGGAGTCGAGCACAGAGTGGAAGCAACGCTCGGCACACCCGCCGAGACTACGCAACAACCAAGTGAGAACGACATCTCACCTCAAGCACGGCCACCTCAGACCTCCACGAGGTCGAGGGCCCACAAGCAGAACCACCCCGGACCCTAGACACACCACCAGGTCGAGAAACCACACTCGCTGGTGCTACCACGGACTGGCACCGAAGAACGGGACTACAGAACTGAGTGAACACCGAAGCGGAAACCACTAGAAGCACGGGTCTACACAAGGCTAGACCAACGATGCCCACAAAACTAGGCACGACCAAGCTATAACCGCCGAGCAAGCTAGGGCAATGGATAACACTTAAAAACGTCGTGAGGGAATGCTGTCACAACAACAACAACCAAGCCACCGCCACTGGCATCTAAGAAGGGGATCCACCGTCCGCACCCTCTTCACTCGCCAGCCGGCTCTCGCCTCTAACCCCTCCAGAAGAGCGAGACAGAACCGCCAAGAACACACAACACACGCAATGCCGCAGCCTGGCCAAGCTGCGGCCCCACACCTGACCTCCCTACGCAGCTCCAGAACCAACGTTGAGCGAGGCAGTGAGACAAAGGACTATCTAGTCTACGCTAGAAAAGCACTCCGAACCCCTCAGCCTCCCAGACCCAAACAAGAGAGCTCTACAAATGACTCAGCGGCACTGTCCAAACCTCATTTTCCCCTTAGCTCCAAAGTCCGCTCTGTCGGCTGCCAACTCGAGCACGCTCGTAACCCCGAACGCTCCCTCTAAGGCTCACGAGGACGGAGGTCCCAGGAAATGGAGACAACCTCTGAACGAGACAAGCCCTCAAGTGCCAAGCACCGGGCGAAAGGCGGGGCAAGCACAACAGAAACCGCGCCGCACCACTGGCTTATAACACACAACAAGCCCAGCAAGCACGAGGCACGCACAGACCCTCAAGAGGGTCGTCGGCCAACCAAACGTGCACGAATGGCTAGAACCTCAGAACACTACCGGACAGCACAGAAACCCGTCGCTCTGCTAATAGGCGGTCAATCGATTATTAGACAGACGCGACCTCCTAGCACCACTGCCAGGACACATCTACGAAGGTGTCACCTTCAGTCGCTGAACGCAGAGAGGCAACCTACCACGTTCCCTACCAGAAGGTCCTGAGGGCAAGGCTTGCCTTGGGGCACACTCTGACACACAACTGGGTCCACAGAAACACTCGAGGAAACACAGGTATTGTCGTGACACCCAAGGTCGTCACGACAACATCGCGACGAGGAAGGACACCACGACAACCCTTGTTGCGACTGGGCAAGGCGTCGCGACAGCAACCATGTCGCGGCCCAGAAATGTGCACGATAGCAATCCTATTACGACCGGGAAGCGCGGTGCGATAGCCTTATCGCGACTGCCAACGGCGTCGCGATAAGGTTGCGCCCGATGGGGCCGACGCCTTCTCTGATGTCACGATGCGCCGAGCCATCGCGACATCAGCTGGGAGGCAGACCAGCAGGATCCTCAATCCCGTGTCGCCCATGAAGATACACACATGTACACACGAGGGAGGGGAGCATGGGGAAAGCTGTAAATCTATCTAGAAAGCACGAGGGGCTCCCAATCCACCCGGATCGAGAAGGGCACAAGAAATACCTACCTTTCACGAAGAACGAACCCCAATAGGGCCCTTCACATCGGTTGGCCACCTCCTCCTCACTCCATGCAAGGTCCACGACACCACGGCACCACGCACGACCCTCCTCCTCGCCTGAAACACTCAAAGGGGAGAGGGGGAGGTGGAGCACCGCCGGAGGGAGAGGGAGAAGGGAAGAAGAGGAGAGAGAGAGGGAAGGGGTAGCCGGCCAGCGCCTTAAGCCCCCGGCACCCAGAACGTGACGGACCGCCCGTCGCATTAACAACCTTAACGGGACGGGTCCACGGACTGCGACAAGAACACGCCCCCCACGGGAGCCGCAACAACACGACATGCCATACTGATGTTGGCCCATTTTGGTACGGCAGCAAGCTAACCTAGAGGGGGGGTGAATAGGTTTTCTGAGATCTGAAATAGAAACTTAAACACAGAAATTAACACTTGAAGTTTGGTTAGTTTAGTGTGATGAAGAGTAGCAGTGCGGAAGCAAATAAACAATCACACAAATAACACAAGAGATTTATCCTGGTTCGGCCCTTCCCACATGGAAGTCCTACGTCCAGTCCCCAAGCAACCTCTTGGGATTTCACTAACCAAGGGTACAGTCCCCCTTAAGGACACTACAACACCCAGCACCCCAGCTGGTCTTCTTCTCTTTCCCGGGCAAGAAGGCAGCCCACTTCTCTTACAGGTAAAGAAGCCAACCTCCTGGTACAAACCCCAGTGCGGTTCTGCTAGACACAAACCCCTAGCTGGGTTACACACTGTATACAGTCCTACAGCTGGACAGAAGTCTTTCTTAGAAAAGAAAGAACAAGCTGAGAGTTGGAACAAATAAAAACCAACTACAAGAACTCTCAGCAAAGACTCTCTCCCCCAGATTTACACGATGCACACAGAGAAAGAGAGAAGAGAGGAGAAGGAGCTTGAATGCTTCAGTGCTTCAGATGCTTGAACACTTCTTCTTGGGCTCAGGCTCTTTCTATCTTTTTCTTTGAGTGCATTTGGAGTTCAGGTTCCTCACTGGTTGTACACTCATTCAAAAGATCTTCAGGAAAGCTCTATGTATTCTTCAGCCATGCTTCATCTTTTATATGAGCAGCTTTGAATAAATCCGTTGGAGTTCTAGCCGTTGCTCATCTTCTCTTTCTTCTGATAATTTGTGGTCTACGAGGTCTGCAAGCATAGAAAAAAGTGTTTAGATAAAATAGTGTTTCTGTCAAAAAGGCTCATACCTTTATGTTTCCTGATGCCACCCAGAAGTGGTAAGTAATCTCTCTTTTGTTGGCAGGAGAGAAGAGATCTAGAAAGATAAGAAAAAAGATCTCCTGTCAGAAAGATAGAGGATTACGCAAATCAAGAATATTGACTTTTTCACTAGATGCCAAAAGGCACTTTGAAATATAAAGGAAATCTATGTTTTTACAAAGAAGTCTGTGTTTTACAAAGGAATCCATGTTTCACTTATCAAATCCTTATGAGAGTTACAAAGGAATCCATGTTTTACAAAGGAATCCATGTTTTTACAAAAGAGTCTGTGTTTTACAAAGGAATCCATGTTTCACTTATCAAATCCTTATGAGAGTTACAAAGGAATCCATGTGAGAGCAAATCTTATGAGAGCGAATCCTTATGAGAGTCACTTATCGAATCCTTATGAGAGCGAATCCTTATGAGAGCGAATCGTTATGAGAGTCACTTATCAAATCCTTATGAGAGTGAATCGTTATGAGAGCGCGTTATGAGAGTCACTTATCAAATCCTTATGAGAGTGAATCGTTATGAGAGCGAATCGTTATGAGAGTGATCGTTATGAGAGCGAATCGTTATGAGAGTGAATCGTTATGAGAGCGAATCGTTATGAGAGTCACTTATCAAATCCTTATGAGAGCGAATCCTTATGAGAGTGAATCGTTATGAGAGTCACTTATCGAATCCTTATGAGAGAGAACCGTTATGGCACTTTGCGAACTGAAATCGATGTATATTGAATGGACATCGATTTATCTGTTTAGTGCAAATCATTACAGAATAATGTCATAAAAATTATATTTATTAGAAAATCATGATATTTAATTTATTATTAGAAAATTCATGGTATTAATATATTTAATATTCAATTAATCATGTAAATTTATATTTATTAAGAAAAACATGATATTAAATATTTTTAATAATAATTAATTAAACATAAATTTTGTTATTACCAAAATAAAAGGGTAAAATATATGAGTGGTTCAACAATCTCCCCCTTTTGGTGATGACAAAATTTATGAGAATTTTCTGACAAAAATACGTAAAGCATAGAAAATACAGAAAATTCACAGATAATGCATACCATGCATACTCTCCCCCTTTTTATCACAAACCAAAAAGGAAGGTTTTTACCATTGCATTCTCTCCCCTTTGTGAAAGAAATTCTTACCATTGAGGGGTTCAACAATGATTGAAATAAATGAATAACTCCCCCTTAGTCTGTGCTCCCCCTGAATGAGAGACTCCACCTGAATGAAACTTGCAAATAATTGTTAGTAATAAAGACTAATTCATTTTTGTGACTACTCTTTCTTCAGATGTGATTTGAATGAAGAATCTGCAGTCACTCCTGCCTTGAGCATTCTTGGTTTTTGATGCTCCAAGGCTAACCTGCAAATACATTACTCAGAGGTAGGTACCCAATTCTTTTTGGGTCCTTGATGGTTAGATGCATGAAAATAACATTTAGGAATCCAAACTAAGTGCCTTGTTGTGCAGGTGTTTTACTGTGTGTCCTAATTTATTACAATGAGAACAACAATGAATATAATCTATTTTGTAGTTCTTATTGTTTTTATGATGTCTGTTTAGGACATAATTTTTTAAAACATTTCTTTACAGGGGCCATTTTCTGAGGCAACTTGGTTTCTTTTACAAATTTTGGTAATGGATATTTTCCTGGAATTACTGCTTGTTTTCCTTTTTCCAGAGGTATGTATCCAAGGCCTTGCTTGTTATTTCCAGGTTTTGACCCTTTCAAACATAAAGCTAAAGAAGTTTTTCCTTTTGTTAATTTTCTAACTGATTCTTTTAGGTAGAGATTTTCTTCAGTTAGAATTTTTAGTTTTTCTTCTAACTCTAACTTTTCATTATTTTTGCTTTTCAAATCTTCATTCAAAAGATGATTATTTTCTTTACTATCTTTTAATTGTTCCTCTAATTGTTCCATTTCTGATTTAAGATCAGAATTAGTGTTTTCCAAACAAGTAAGGTTGTTCTTGATATTTCTCAATTCTTTTACAACAACCTTGTGTGTTATCATAAAGTTCATTGAAAACTTGTTCTAAATCTTTAGATTCTGATCCTGAATCTGTGCAAGAATCAAAAGATGAGTTAGAATGTACCTCATCTAGTCCTACCATGAGGGCTAGATTTACCTGCTCTTTTTCGGAATCTGAGCTTGATGATTCTGAGCTTGTGACCTCATCATTTTCCCAAGCAGCCGCCATGGCTTTTCTTTTGAATTTCTTGTGCTTCTTTTTGGATTTTCTGGTTGACCAGTCTTCTTTAGTTTAGGACAATCTGGTCTTAGATGTCCAGGTTTTCTGCATTCATAGCAGATGGTTCTTTTTCTTTTCTCTCTTTCCTTTGAATCCTTCTGATCCATTTTTCTTCTTCTTAAAAATTTTCTGAAGCTTGGACAGAACTTCATCTACGTCACTGTCTTCAGAATCTGCATTTCTGGAACTTGAGGAAGAAGAAGAAGTAGGAGTAGCTACAACTTTAAGAGCATTAGTACATTTTTTCTTTGATGAGCTTTCAGATAGACGCTCCATATTTATTTCATGTGCCATGAGGGAACCTATTAAGTTATCAATAGATAATTTGGTTAGATCATGGGCCTCTTCAATAGCAGTTACTTTAGGTGTCCATGAGATAGTTAAAGACCTAAGTATCTTTCTAACATTTTCTTCATCAGATAGGTTTTTACCAAGAGAGTTTAAACCAACTACTATGCTCGAGAATCTATTATACATCTGAGTGATATTTTCATTTGGAAGCATTTTAAATTGCTCATATTGTGAGACAAGAATATCTATCCTAGTTTGTTTTACTTTATCTGTTCCTTCATAAGTTATCTGCAGTTTATCCCATATTTCTTTAGCTGATTTACATGCAGATACTCTACTAAATTCTCTTTTGGATAAAGCACAACATAAGTAGTTCTTAGCTTTAAAGTTTAAAGATAATTTACTTTTATCTGCTGCTGTAATGGCAGTAGTGCGTGGAATAGGAACAATAACATAATCACCTACCTCGATTACCTGCCATAGATCAAAGTCTGTGCCTCGAATGAAGCATTCATTCTCATCTTCCAATATTGGTAGTCCTCTCCATCAAAGAATGGAGGTCTGGTGACTGATTGACCTTCAGCATATCCTTGAGCTGCCATGGATCTTCTCTAAGATCGTTAGATCTTCTTGATAGATCAGAGAACCTCGCTTTGATACCACTTGTTGGCCCTTTTGGTACGGCAGCAAGCTAACCTAGAGGGGGGGGGTGAATAGGTTTTCTGAGATCTGAAATAGAAACTTAAACACAGAAATTAACACTTGAAGGTTTGGTTAGTTTAGTGTGATGAAGAGTAGCAGTGCGGAAGCAAATAAACAATCACACAAATAACACAAGAGATTTATCCTGGTTCGGCCCTTCCCACATGGAAGTCCTACGTCCAGTCCCCAAGCAACCTCTTGGGATTTCACTAACCAAGGGTACAGTCCCCCTTAAGGACACTACAACACCCAGCACCCCAGCTGGTCTTCTTCTCTTTCCCGGGCAAGAAGGCAGCCCACTTCTCTTACAGGTAAAGAAGCCAACCTCCTGGTACAAACCCCAGTGCGGTTCTGCTAGACACAAACCCCTAGCTGGGTTACACACTGTATACAGTCCTACAACTGGACAGAAGTCTTTCTTAGAAAAGAAAGAACAAAGCTGAGAGTTGGAACAAATAAAAACCAACTACAAGAACTCTCAGCAAAGACTCTCTCCCTCAGATTTACACGATGCACACAGAGAAAGAGAGAAGAGAGGAGAAGGAGCTTGAATGCTTCAGTGCTTCAGATGCTTGAACACTTCTTCTTGGGCTCAGGCTCTTTCTATCTTTTTCTTTGAGTGCATTTGGAGTTCAGGTTCCTCATGGTTGTACACTCATTCAAAAGATCTTCAGGAAAGCTCTATGTATTATTCAGCCATGCTTCATTTTTATATGAGCAGCTTTGAATAAATCCGTTGGAGTTCTAGCCGTTGCTCATCTTCTCTTTCTTCTGATAATTTGTGGTCTACGAGGTCTGCAAGCATAAAAAAAAGTGTTTAGATAAAATAGCGTTTCTGTCAAAAAGGCTCATACCTTTATGTTTCCTGATGCCACCCAGAAGTAGTAAGTAATCTCTCTTTTGTTGGCAGGAGAGAAGAGATCTAGAAAGATAAGCAAAAAGATCTCCTGTCAGAAAGATAGAGGATTACGCAAATCAAGAATATTGACTTTTTCACTAGATGCCAAAAGGCACTTTGAAATATAAAGGAAATCTATGTTTTTACAAAGAAGTCTGTGTTTTACAAAGGAATCCATGTTTCACTTATCAAATTTTTATGAGAGTTACAAAGGAATCCATGTTTTACAAAGGAATCCATGTTTTTACAAAAGAGTCTGTGTTTTACAAAGGAATCCATGTTTCACTTATCAAATCCTTATAAGAGTTACAAAGGAATCCATGTGAGAGCAAATCCTTATGAGAGCGAATCCTTATGAGAGTCACTTATCGAATCCTTATGAGAGCGAATCCTTATGAGAGCGAATCGTTATGAGAGTCACTTATCAAATCCTTATGAGAGTGAATCGTTATGAGAGCGAATCGTTATGAGAGTCACTTATCAAATCCTTATGAGAGTGAATCGTTATGAGAGCGAATCGTTATGAGAGTGAATCGTTATGAGAGCGAATCGTTATGAGAGTCACTTATCAAATCCTTATGAGAGCGAATCCTTATGAGAGTGAATCGTTATGAGAGTCACTTATCGAATCCTTATGAGAGCGAATCGTTATGGCACTTTGCGAACTGAAATCGATGTATATTGAATGGACATCGATTTATCTGTTTAGTGCAAATCATTACAGAATAATGTCATAAAATTATATTTATTAGAAAATCATGATATTTAATTTATTATTAGAAATTCATGGTATTAAATATATTTAATATTCAATTAATCATGTAAATTTATATTATTAAGAAAAACATGATATTAAATATTTTTAATAATAATTAATTAAACATAATTTTGTTATTACCAAAATAAAGGGTAAAATATAGAGTGGTTCAACAGCTGACACACCTGCCACTCTGACAGGCGTCAGATGACTAAAGCAACATAAAGCAGTCGCGACCCGTTGACTGGGCGCGACACGAAGACGTGAAGGAGAGCCAGGGCGCGACCAGAACACGACCCACAAGCTCGTCGCGACACGGATGACTGTCGCGTCAGACACCCCCGACGCGACACTAACGTGTCGCCCAGCCTGGACGCGTTAGTGGCCAGTCATCCCACGACACCGGATGGAAGCTGGAAAACCAGGTCTTGCACATAAAGTCTTGATTTGTATGATGACAGAATACCCTTTCTAGTTGAAGCATATCATTACTGCACATTTTCCAGAGTTGACTGACGACCAGACAAAAAGGTTGTCTAGGTATTTCTGTTTTAATGCATGCGGGCTTCTTGTAGTAAAGCACGTAAAGTATGGATCCGTCAACCTGTTGAAAGGATAATAGATTTAGAAGATCTTTTCTAAAGATGCAATGACCAATCCAAGCATTCGTAGCTGCAAGCTAATCTCTGCATGCCTACAACTAGTCTCTCTAACGGACGTAAATGTGTGATAATGGCCAGCTGAATGGGTACTTGAACGGTCAAAATATGCTGCAGAGAATATATATAGAAGACTGAAGACTCCATGAAGAACAACTTGGTGTGATAGTGCTTCACTGTGAATCATCTACAACTTGCGAGCATTAGAAAGAATAGCTCTTGCTTCACTCCATCTTTAGCTCTTAGCTCTCAGCCTTTCATTGTTTAGACATTTTGAGAGCTTGCTATTCTGAGAGATTTTTCTAATTCAAATCTTTCTCTCTCAGACTGTGCCTCAGATCAAACATTATGTTGTGCTTGGTCTAGGGGCCTTTCGCCTTTTAAACACATTGTTTTGTGTGTTCCTCTTCTGGGTTTGAAGAGAAGACATGTTGGAAACAGGTGGTTGTTATTCCCTTCATTGAGGAAGGAAGACCTGTGTATCAGGTGGCAGTTTGTACCTCTTCTGGGTTTGAAGAGAAGGCCAGTTGTGGCTGGAAGTGTAAGGGTCCTTAAGGGGGACAGTACCCTTGGTTAGTGAAATCCCAAGTTGTTGCTTGGGGACTGGACGTAGGACTCTTTGGGATAGGAGGTCTGAACCAGGATAAAATCCTCCTGTGTTTGTGTGCTTGCTTGTTTGTCTTCATTATCATTAACACTAACTATCGATCGTAGTGTTTTTGTGTTTAGCATTTTTATTGACAGGTTTTAATCTAAAATAATTTTTAGAATCCCATTCACCACCCCTCTGGGCTTGCTAGCTGGGCAACACTTTGCTAATCAGAAGGAGATCCATCTGAGTCTGTACTTCATTTGAGTATTAATTTCTCTGGGTGTGATCTGTGTATGTGTTCTACACATATCACCTAATTATGTTTTGTTCTACTTTTTCATTGTACTGAGATAGATCGTGCTAGAGGATCTACTCTCTAATTGTGCTTGTTCTAGAAGAACTTGGATCCTATGTGGTCCAGAGGTTTTGAGTACTGTGTACTCAGGTTTGGAGCCGTAGTGCTCTGGGTTGGAACAGTTGTGCTCTAGTGCTTGAGCCGTCGTGCTCAAGTGCTTGTGAATTTTCTGAATTCACAAGCGGTCTATGGAGTAGGTCGTCATGCCTATCTCCTGGGTTTCTTTGAATCGTTGCACTCAAAGAGGTTGGAGTCATCATGCTCCAGGTTGTATGCACTAGTGTTAGTGGTTCCTCCGTCGTAAGGAGGTGGACGTAGGAGACACAAGTTGTGTTCTCCGAACCACCTTAAAAATCTTCTGTGCATAGTGGTTTGGGTATGGTTTGCTGTCTATATTCACTATACTCACACACCACTCTTGGATCTGATCGAATTGTGTGTATTACTCATTTTAATTCCGCTGCCGCACACACACATTCTTAGTTAATTTGTTAAAGTCACCTATCTGATCCCAACACCTAAAACTACCAAAATTCATGCACAACTATAATAGGAGATTTCCTAATAGATTTCCCACTCATATTGGGATGAGAATCTTCAAATGATGGAAGGGATTAATCAAACTCGGAATTCCCTAATTCTTAGTTACATTAGGACTCCAAACAACCCTAAATCTATAAATACTATCCCTAAACTCCTTGGGACGAGTTTACCATATGTTGGGGTCGTGAGGAGGCTAGCAAGGGCACCAGAGGAGGAGGAATTTGTCCCAACTCAAGGCTTCTTCCTCAATTCGTGCTCTGTACAATTTGTGTAGACTTCTCTTAGGAGCGATCAAAGGTAGGTGATCTCGGACTCAAACATAACATGGCATATATCCTTTGAAGGCTCTTCGAGTCCACTTTTATTTTCCCCTATTTTGCTTATTTTTTATCATGTATGTTAAGAGTATTAAGCATTTTCCCATCATTGCGTAGTTTTAGGACTTTTCTTGTTAACCTCATTATGTACGCATCCCCAGGTCAAATTGTATGAAATAAAGCCATAGGGTTCTTCTTCTCCAAGTTTCCAACAAATTTTAGGTTGAGCATTTTGTCAAATAACCTCTAGAACCTTGAGTTTTGAGACAAAAGGTGTGATCGCGCAACCCCGTCTACGATCTATCTGCCTGTTTGAATTGCGACCAGTGCAGTGGTCGTGATTCAATGCCTTAAATGGTGATGACTGAATCTGTCACAAATTTGACATGTTTTTGTTGATGTCTAGTTGACCAAACACGACTTATAGGTTGACCCTAGCCCCCATATGCTTATTTTTGCATACTATTTTGATTTTCGGTGATTTGTGAACCGCGACGACTCAACCCGTCGTGATTTTCAGCCAGATCACTTTACATCATAGAAAACCATATTTTTTCTATATGAACCATGGAGATCCATGACGACTAAATCCATCGTGATTTCTAAAGCCTACTCGAGACTTTTACGGTCAGTTTAGGTCTTGCATGTTATGATTACTAGAAAGTATTGTTCAGTCTATCAAGTGGCCTAAAAGTTATCAATCCATGTAAAAAAATATAATAACATAAAATTCTATTATAATTGTTTCTAATGAATTGCTTGATTTTCATCTATCATGTGATTGCTATATTCTGCCTTCATTATCTAGCTTGATATTAACCTGAAAGTATATTGTTTTAAAAGTAAAGAAATCATGCTATTGAAATCTGGGTTGTTTCCATGTCATGTGTTCATGTTAATTGCTTTCCACTATATTTTAAAACCGATGGATTGTGGATCTTGAGACACGTTCTACACTACACGATTGCACAATAGGCAGCCCTTTTCTGGGGAATTGGAAACTCTCTACTGGACATTCCGTTCTGGTAGACTAGGGACCTTTCCAATAAGACCTCGGTAAATCTCCTTACTACGTGGATTCCCTCATGGAGACTAGTTGGTTGTACCATTGAAGTTCCTAAAAGATAGAATGAACCTCCTTTCTCGTTTACTTCTCGTGAGTGTGATTCTCTACACATAAGGCCAAGCCATTAATGCAAATATTAAACTAAGTGTAAATTGCATTGTTATGCTGCCAAAATTCTCTCTTGACCATTGTTATCATGAAAACATGTTCACATAACTTGTTTTGCTTGAAATCATTATTGACATGACACTATTTATGACACTTCGAACCATTTTCATTGACTTGATAGTCATTAACGTTCTTGACAATATTGTTCGTGTTACATGCTCTTGAACTCACTCTTGATATGATAGTCTCGGACTACTAGTGAACATCGTCCCTTGACATGATCGTATTAATGTTCTTGGACATCCTAACATGACATTTTTGAACTCTTGAAAGTACCCTCTTGGGATGCTTTGAGCTGTTATGGCTCCTAGATTTTTGTACAATTCTGTACAGTCTAGCGCTAAAGTGGGTCTTGTGACTCTACTGAACTTGAATGTATACTGCTAAGGGTACGGAGAGTGTCCGAGGGGCTCCAATCCAGTTCTGGGAGCAGAGAGCCACCTAAATGTACTTGCAGGGGCTAATGACGGTGTCAGCATTTACACCGGTTCTAATTATTCTAATTTAGCTAGACATCTGACTGTTATACTATTAATGTTCGTCTGTTAATTTAGACATACTGTATTGTTACTATACTAACACTGTTCTGACTGTTACTGAACTGCTACTGTCCTACTAATGCTCTCCTACTACACTGCTACTATTCAATTACTGTTATTTCTGTTACCTTTTATTACTTGACTGAAACAAAGTACTTGCTCGTATCGTGAAAAGTATCTTATACATTAACAGTCTAAATTCTACCGTCTTGACACGTTCCTGTCTACATGATATCTTGCTAGTACGTTGTCATCGATTTTAGCATGCTTATGATTTATCATCCTTGCCTAGTTCTTAAAGCGTTAATCACTTATATCATTGCTTGCACATCGAGATGTAAATCCCACTGGACTAGTTTGATCATACCTACTTCCTAACATTTCAGGTAGTGAAGATGAAGAGTATGTTTAATAATGGGACTTATGCATCAAGCGTGAAGTACACCTTAGAGAGTCTGTCTTTATTTTAGTTAGTGAGAGATTAGTAATCATTGTAATTTTGTTTTTCTTTGAGAGATACATGAGGCTAGTAGCAGAGAGTTGTCCTTATTTTGACATTTGGAGATTGTAACGTTCACCTATGATGAATAAAGGAGTTTTAGGCCCTATTGATATTAGTCATTTGTCCATGGCTTCTGAATGCTTGCATGTCCGTCACATTTCCAATTAAATTCCGCTGCTAAAATCGGGGGCGTGACAGAGCGGTATCAGAGCCTAGACTTTCCCTAAGTCCTAGGATATATTCAAGGTTAAGTTGTGACCATAAGCTATAGAAATCTTGGTCATAAGGATCTAGGATCCATAAGGTTGTGTCACCAATAAGCTAGGAATTTTGTGAGATTGGGTAAAATCTTGGGGTTATGCTAGGAGCTTAACTTAATGTATAAACACCTTAAGTTTAAAAGAAATTGATTAATTATTATTACTCACAGGAGACTAGAGGAGATGGCTGGTGAGCGTGCACAAATGCGCGAATTGCGAAGCACCATACATGGGTTAGCTCAAGCCCTTAATAATGTGGTTCAAGCGGGAGCAAGAAATATAGTAGGAAACTTATATGGGAACATTCAACGAATGAATCCCCCTAGGTTTAATGGAACCCCAGATCTCGATGAAGCTGAAAATTGGGTGAAGGCTATGGAATGAATCTTTTGAGTTATGCAATGTTCAGAGCAGAAGAAAGTCCTTCTGGCAACCTTCCAGTTGGATTGCATGCTAGAGCTTGATGGGAAGCTGCCAGTCGACACTTACCCAGTATAGACATAGAGTGGGATCAATTTTAGAACTCTTCAACACTAAATATTTATCCGAGAGGATAATTGAGAAGAAGGCAAAGGAATTTACAGATTAATAATGATGTTCGTAGCTGAATATAAAGCACAATTTGAAAGACTAGCGTTGTATGCTCCACATTTGGTGAGTACAGAAAAGATGAAGGCAAGGAGATTCTTAGAAGGGTTGAGGCCTGTCTATTGGGGAAACTTGGATCTGTTAAACCACTCTTATATTTTACCATTATATTTTGGTGATAACCAAACTTATGATTAATTAAATATTATTAATATATTTAATATTATGTTTTCTTAATAAATAATATTATATTTTCCTAATAAATATAAATTTATGGTACTACCGCTGTGTGATTTGCACTAAAAAGCTAAATCGATGTCTATTCAATATACATCGATTTCAGTTCACAAAGTGCCACATGGATTCTGTTGAAAACATGGATTTCATTCAAACATCGATTCCCTTAAAAATACGGATTTCACTTAAACAACGATTTGTGTTCACTTAAAGAACGATTTCATTGAAACAACGATTTGCTTTCACTTAAACAACGATTTGATTGAAACAACGATTTGTGTTCACTTAAAGAACGATTTGATCAAAACAATGATTTGCTTTCACTTAAACAACGATTTGATCGAAACAACAATTTGCTTTCACTTAAACAACGATTTGATCGAAACAACAATTTGCGTTCACTTAAAGAACGATTTGATCGCAACAACGATTTGCTTACTTAAACAATGATTTGGTCAAAAAATGATTTAAGCACAACAACAATTTCTTCCTTAAACATCGATTCCCTTATATTCACTTAAACATTGATTTCCTTGAACATTGATTCCCTTGAAAACATGGATTTCATTAGAACATGGATTCTGTTCAAACACAGATTTCAAACTTAAACATTGATTTCCTTTACACTCAAATATTTCAAATTAGTTTTGGCATCTAATGAAAAGTCAAATATATTTCATTTACGTAATCTTCTATCTTTCTGATAGAAGATCTTTTTGCTTATCTCTCTAGATCTCTTCTTTCTTGTCAAACAAAAAGGGGCTTACCTACCACTTCTAGGTGACAGCATGAAACATAGAGTATGAGCCTTTTTGACAAAAACACTCTTTGATCTAAACACTTTCTTCTATGCTTGTAAACCTCGAAGACCACCAAGTGGCTGACAGTCAGAAGAAGAAGAATAGAAAGATCAGCAACGACTAGAAGAGTTCCAACAGATCTATTTCAAAGCTGCTCATATAAAAGATGAAGCAAGGTTGTAGATCTCAAGAGAGCTTTCCCGAAGAACATAAAAAGAGTGTACATCCAGTGAAGAACTGGAACTCCAGATACACTCAAAGTAAAAGAGAGAAAGAGCCTGAGCCCATGAAGAAGTGCTCAAGCGTCTGAAGCCTTCAAGCTTCAAGCTCCTTCTCCTCTCTTCACTCTCTCTCTGTGGTCATTGTAATTCTAGGGGAGAGTCTGTTGCTGAGAGTTTCTGGGTTAGAGTCCATTCTTGTAAAACTCTCAGCTTTGTTCTTTCTTTTCTAAGAAAGATTTCTGTCCAGCTGTAGGACTGTATACAATGTAGAACCTAGCTAGGGGTTTAAGTCTAACAGAACCGCACTGGGGTTTGTACCAGGAGGTTGGCTTCTTGACCTGTAAGAGAAGTGGGTTTTCTTCTTGCCCGGGAAAGAGAAGAAGACCAGCTAGGGTGCTGGGTGTTATATTGTCCTTGAGGGGGACTATACCCTTGGTTGGTAAAATCCCAAGAGATTGCTTGGGGACTGAACGTAGGACTTCCATGTGGGAAGGGCTGAACCAGGATAAATTCCTTGTGTTCTTTGTGTGATTGTTTATTTGATTCCGCACTATTACTCTCTATCACACTCAACTAACCAAACTATCAAGTGATAATTTTATGTGTTTAAGTGTCTGTTTCAGATTTCAGAAAAATCTATTCACCCCCCCTCTAGGTTACCTTGCTGCCGTACCAAAAGGGCCAACAGGATCCACTAGACATTGTAGTTTATTTAGACATGGTATTGAGAGCTCAAATCGTAGAGGACACCATGGAACATCTTGAAAAGATCCAGAAGAAGAAGGCATTGAAGAGAAAATGGGCTATGCATCCTAATGGCAATAGAGGAAGACATACCATAGAGAGCAAGTGAGTGAAAGAGGAAGTGGAGCGGAAGGAAGTCTGTGAATTCTATGAAAAGGTAGGGTATCAAGTTCAAAATTGTTGGAAGAAATTGGACAGATGCTTACGATGTGGAAGTCAACAACATCGAGTCATCAATTGTCGAGCAAAGAAGAACCAACCTCTACGCCAAGGATGATTACAAACTCTGGTGGATATACATCCTGTCAATGAAGGTGGACAAGGTACCTTCACTAAACCTTTAGTCTAATTTCATTTTTTTTCTCGATAGCAAAGTTTTAGGTGGGGGGAGATGATGGGAAGAAATATTCAGAATAAATTGGTAGTCATATCATATCAAATGAATTTGGGGACCAGATGTTTTTAAGTGGGGGAGGGTGTAGCACCCCGAAAATTTTATTCAGAGAAAATTAGAAATAATAATTTAATATTCTCATAATAGTAAAAACATACGTGCTATTATCATATGTACAAAAACACATCAGAAAATTTTGTAAAAATTATAGTTAAACTCTAAATGATATTCCCAAATGACCCACGAAGAAATTTATACAAAGAAAAATTTGATTGGCTAAGATTAGGGTGTTTTGTGACTTATTATCGTAATTAAAGAATAAATCAGAAAACCCATTAACACATATACATAAATGATTCTAATATTAAAATAAAATTATGGGTAGACTCCAAACAATGTGTGTTGATAGCCCATCATAAGATTTTGACCAATGGATGACTTATGTCCCATGAATAAATTCAAGTAAGAAAATATCATTAAAATTCGTAGGTTTAATTGAGCTTAAATTGGAAAGACCAATTAGGGCTAAAAACTAGTTTAATGGACTCCCAAAACTACCCAAATTCATGCACAACTATAATAGAAGGTTTCCTAATACATTTCCCGCTCATATTGGGATGTGAATCCTCAAATGAAGGAAGTGATTAACCAAACTTGGAATTCCCCAATTCCTAGTTACATTAGGACTCCAGATAACCCTAAATCTATAAATACTCTCCCTAAGCTCCTTAGGGATGAGATTACCATATGTTGGGGTCGTGAGGAGGCTAGCAAGGGCACCAGAGGAGGAGGAATTTGTCCCCAACCCAAGGCTTCTTCCTCAACTCGTGCTCTGTACAACCTGTGCAAACGACTTCCCTTAGGAGCCATCAAAGGTAGGTGCTCTTGGTCTCAAAGTTAACATGACATATATCCTTTGAAAGCATTTCGAGCCTAATTTCATTTTCCCCTATTTTTCCCAATTTTTATCATGTATGTTAAGAGTATTAAGCGTTTTCCCATCATCATGTAGTTTTAAGGTTTTTCTTGTTAACCTCATTATTCATGCATTCCTAGGTCAAATTGGATAAAACAAAGCCATAGGGTTCTTATTATCCAAGTTTCCAACAAATTTCATGTTGAGCATTTCTTCAAATAACCCCAAGAACCTTGAGTTTCGAGGCAAAACACGAAATCGCACAACCTAGTCTACGATATGTCTGCTTGTTTGAATCGCGACCAGTGCAGTGGTCGCGATTCAGTGCCTTAAATGGCGACGGTTGAATCTATCACGAATTTGACATGTTTTTGATGATGTCCAGTTGATCAAACATGACTTATAGATTGACCATAACCTCCATATGCTTCGTTTTGAATACTATTTTGATTTTTGGTGATTTGTGAACCACGATGACTCAACTTGTCGCGATTTTCAGCCAGAACCACTTTACATCACAGAAAACCATATTTTTCTATATGAACCATGAAGATCCGTGATGACTAAACCCATCGCGATTTCTAAAGCCTACTCAAGACTTTTACGGTCAGTTTAGATTGTATGTCTTGCATGTTATGATTACTAGAAAGTATTGTACAGTTTGTCAAGTGGCCTAAAAGTTATCAATCCATGTAAAAGCTACAATAACATGAAATTCTATTCTAATTGTTCCTAATGAATTGCTTGATTCCATCTATCAAGTGATTTCTATATTTTACCTTCATTATCTAGCTTGATATTAACCTGAAAGTATATCGTGTTAAAAGTATAGAAATCATGTTATTGAAATCTGGGATGTTTCCATGTCATGCATTTATGTTAATTGTTTTCCACTATATTTTAAACCAATGGATTGTGAATCTTGAGACACGTTCTACACTACGTGATTGCACAATAGGCAGCCCTTTCTTGGGGGATTGGAAACTCTCTACTAGACATTCCGTTCTGGTAAAGTAAGGACCTTTCCAACAAGACCTCAGTAAATCTCCTTACTCTGTGCATTCCCTCATAGAGACTAATTGATTGTACCATTAAAGTTCCTAGAAGATATAATGCACTTCCTTTCTCGTTTACTTCTCGTGAGTGTGATTCTCTACACATAAGACCAATCCATTAATGCAAATATTGAACTAAGTGTAAATTGAACCATTATGCTACCACAATTCTCTCTTGACCATTGTTATCATGAAATCATGTTCACATGACTTGTTTTTCTTGAAATCATTATTGATATGACACTATTTATGACACTTCGAACCATTTTTATTGACTTGATAGTCATTAACGTTCTTGACAATCTTGTTCGTGTTACATGCTCTTGAACTCGCTCTTGATATAATAGTCTAGGACTGCTAGTGAACATTGTCCCTTGATATGATCGTACTAATGTTCTTGGAGATCTTGACTTGACATTCTTGAACTCTTGAAAGTACCCTCTTTGGATGCTTTGAGCTGTTATGGCTCCTACTTTTTTGTACAATTTTGTACTTTCTAGTGCTAAAGCGGGTCTTGCGACAAAACTGGACTTGAATGCATACTACTAAGGGCACAGAGAGTGTCCGAGGGGCTCCAATCTAGTCTTGGGGGAAGAGAGCCACCCAAAGTACCTACAACGACTAATGGCGGTGTTGACATTTGTACCAACTCTGACTGTTCTGATTTAGCCAGACATCTGACTATTATACTGTTACTGTTCGTCTGCTAATTTAGACATACTGCACTGCTACTGTACTACCACTATTCTGACTGTTACTAAATTGCTATTGTCATGCTAATGCTCTCCTACTGTACTGCTAATATTCAATTACTATTAATTCTGTTACCTGTTATTACTTGACTGAAACAAAGTACTTGCTCGTCTCGTGAAAAGCACCTTATACATTAATAGTTTAAATTCTATCATCTTGACACGTTCCTGTCTGCATGATATCCTGCTAGTACTTTACCATCGATTTTATCGTGCTTATAATTTGGATTGTTACTCGTGCTTGCCTAGTTCTTAAAACGTTAATCACTTATAACATTTCCCGCACATCGAGATGTAAATCCTACTGGGCTAGTTTGTTCATACCAGTTTCCTAACATTTTAGGTAGTGAAGATGAGGAGTATATTTAATGATGGGACCTGTGCACAGAGCGTGACGTACACCTTTAGAGAGTCTTTCTTCATTTTAGTTAGTGAGAGATTGGTAATCATTGTAATTTTGTCTTTCTTTGAGAGATAGATGAGGCTAGTAGTGGAGAGTTGTCCTTATTTTGACATTTGGAGATTATAACGTTCACTTATGATGAATAAATGAGTTTTGATTATTGAATTATGTGCCCTATTGATATTAGTCATTTGTCTATGACTTCTGAATGCTTGCAAGTCCCTCACATTCCCGATTAAATTATCCTGCTAAAATCAGGGATGTGACATCTAAAGTTGATCTTGTTGTTTCTGTAACATTCTCTTAATAGTTTATCTTTAATGTTGTTGAGTTTGAGGTTCCCAGTTAGTAGTGTGCTTCTGGTTAATCGTGCGGTTGTGGTGATGTCTAGTAATTGCTTATGTTTATTATTAGATAGTTGTTTACCTATGGAAAGCATGTTGTTTATTTATGTTCATTAGAAAGCATGTTTAAGGTCCAGCTTTCATTGTGTTTCCTTTTAATTGTATATGTGAACCAACCGGTGGATTGGTATTTGTTAGTGCTTTCTTTTGTTGCACATGGATTATAAATGTTATTGTTTTAAGAAGCTTCCCTGTTGAGCTTGTGACTTTGTGAGGCTCACACCCCTACACCTCTCTTTCAGGTGATTGGCGAGCTTGGTTTCGTTGAGGCGGACCCTTACCACTAGTAGTAGTGTGAGCTTTGGCTCTTGTTGTACACCACGAGATATGTCCAAGGCTTTTGTACTTTTCTTTTCTTCTGGGCATGTAACAATATAATGGGACAATGTAATTTTATGAATGTATATGAGATCATCTACTTTATGATGCATCTTAATATAATGTGGTTGTCTTTTATATTTCTACTGGACACGTGTGTGTGATATTTCTTGCGAGACTACAGTCTGTTTGTGAGAGGCAGATCTGGGTATAGAGCCTTTTCGGGCATAAATACCCAGGAGTCGCTATAGTTGGTATTAGAGCAGAGTCCAATTAGAATATGAAAAAACATTAAGATTGCAATGTCCTAAAATATGATTTAATGTCCACTGCTGGTAGTAGGTTCATAGATTTTGTATGAGTTTTCATGTATAGCCATGTTGTGTTATAATATGTGTTGTTGTTGGTGTGTTATGAAATAAGTATGAGAAGCAGTGTAGCTCAGGCATGATTTGAATTGGCATGATAATCCATGGAAATGAGATGGTGCTATGAGGAAAACGTGATAGAGAGTGATGATATTATTAAAGGATCACCAGATTTAACAAAATGACTGGTATGATGATAATGGTTCAGGTGTAAAGAAAGGCAATAATAGGGGTATGCCAGTGTGCCAATTTTGTTGCAGAAAGGTATTGTTGTTTGAAAGTTAGCGGTTATGGAAGATTGAAAAGATTGCAAGAGATATTTAAGGTATTTGCAAATTGTGTTAGCAAATGCAGGAAAGTACGTCAGATGGTAAAGTGATTAGAGTTGTGAAGGATTCATATGATTGCATGATTAGAATTGATTTCAGATGATGTATAGTTAACTCGAGAAGTAATAGTTTGTAGCAACAAGCTTGAGGACAGTATGGTTATTAGAAAAGGTAATAGTGTTAAAAGGACTCGCATAAAGGATGGTAAAAGTGTGTGCAGATATGAACAATTTGTTACAGAATGAGCAGATGAAGATGAGAATTGGGTTAAGTTTTCTAAGAGTTGATTTGGTAAGTAAGCGACACTTTGTGGAGATCTAGAAGAAGGATTTTTTAGAGATTGCAATATTAAATACACTACAAGAAAAAATGGATATAGCGATCGATTTTGCGACTGATAATGTTGGTCTCTATTCGATCGCAAATAGCAACCCATATAATCGGCCGCACACCTGCGACAAATTAGCAATCTAATGAATTTCATTATCAGCGATCGAACTTCATGCAGTCGCTAATTGGTCGCAAGTTGAGACCAATTAGCGACCGAACTAAGTTTGGTCGTTGATCGATCGTTGAGGCCCTAATTTTCCCTCGTTCCCTCTCGCACTAGACACTCACAAGAAAGTTGTGATGAAGCTCTACCGAGGACACCTACTATCGTCGCCAAGGAAGCCTACTGCTATTGTCAAGGTTGTCTATTACAGTCGTTGCCGAGGACGTCGCCGCCTACTGCTATTGCCACCACCATCGACATCCCCGCCGCCTGCTGCTATTGCCACCGTTGTCGACATCCCCGTCACATGTTCCTTTCGACATCGTGCCTCCCTCTGTCACCGCGACTGACCCCCCCCCCCCCCCTCTCTCTCTCTCTCTCTCTCTTTGGGCACCCCGCCCCCATCCTGCTACCCTGCACCGCCCCTTCATCCCTCCGTCCCCCCTTTAATTATACCATATGACAAGCTTGGATTTTCCTATAGAATGCCCTACGTTATCCACCACAGTAGCACCATGGATGCAACCTTTTTTTGTTTTTTTCCTGTTTTTTAGTATTTGAAGATTGGTGGGTCATGGAATGGGAAAAAGAAATGCCATGTTTCAATAAAGTTGGTACCATTACAGGGTGAAGAGCATCATTTAGACATTACCATCAGTAAACACATAGTATATACATGTATGTGCTTTGGACTTCTGTTCTTAATATCGGTGATTTGCAAGTCTCACCATGGTGATGTTTACCCTTCAGTGCTTAACCACAAACATAAATTGCCTCTTCATTTTTTCTTCAATGAATGTAGTAAAAATAGTAAGGTGTGTCGTAAAAAGTGATATGATTTGCTCATGCCGCATGTGGTTGGTTCACATGGTTTAACAAGACTCAAGAGAAGAGATGGAGGTGACAATCATATATATGGACAACCGATGTGGTATCTTGTCTTGAGTGTTGTCACTCTCATGTGAACTAATCATATGGAGATGTATTTACTGCATTGTGTGGGGCATTACTTGTAGTTGAAATCTAAAGTTTGTACTTCTAGTCTAATTTAGCTGAATCATTTATGAATTTTGTGAGCATGTGAATGGCTACTCTCTTTTGTAAACATTTTGGATGTTAAGACAACGACAAGATGGCACAAGAAGGTCTACAGCTGAAGGAATTGTATGGTTTTTGTGACCTATTTGACGTGGTTTGTGTAACCCCATTTGAACCAAACCAACGTCAATGGGACGCACCACATTTAAGAACACCTTCCTTCTTTTTGTATTTGCTGGGAACAGGGGAACTATGCCTTCCCTTTTAGATATTTGGAAAGCCCTCCACGTACATTTTAGTGACTATAAAAAAAATGACCAGTATAGGACCACCATCGGCAAATCCCATAGCACAAGGCACTTTTTGGTCCCGAATAAACTATTAGTGTCAAAATAAAAATTTTCAAATTCATGATTAACTTATATAGATTATCCCAGAATAAACTATGTAAAACTAAAATGACCCCAACATTTTAGTTATCCACCAACTCCACATCAAACATGTAAAAAATGCAAATGTGAAGTACACCACCATCTTCATTTTATTTTAATTAGTATAGACATAATGGACGTACTTGGCTCGCAAACATACAAGTAGCACATGTCTAGAAACAAACAAACAACCAGATTGCAAACAACAGGTGAAATGTAGTAAGTACCAAAACCCCACCAAGTTCATGAGTGCGCCTTTCTTCTGATAACTAAGGGAGTTTTACACCAAGGATATTTTAAAAACACAAACAAAATTGAATAAACTAATCACCCCAACCAACTAAGGAATAGCCTCCTGTAGTAGTAGCGTCACATCCATTCCATTACATTGCCCCTACCAAAATCTAACAAACCAGGCAAGGTTAGCCGCCCTTTCCTCCGTCACTTGCCGCTCCTTGGGCAGTCAACGAGGGAATGCCCCAATGGGTTCTCCCCGTCCAAATTTAGTCACATTTAGTCCAACATGAATACACGTCCAGCCAAATAAGTACTTATAATTAAGCTTCCATTATATGAAATAAAAGATGGAAAGAATAACTCAAAAGTAATATGAACAATTAAGCTAAATAGCATCATGTTGTATTGCCAACTTCATATGTTACTAGTGCTTTTGTAAATTTACTTTCTAACTTTGTTGTTGAATATGCTTTCCAGCTTTATTATTGAACGGTCATCAGCACAAAACCAATCTTACTTGTTTTATGTGCTTGTTGATATGTATAGAGCTTTTAGAATACCTATTTTTGTGTTTTTAGAATGTGCTATTATCTTGTCAATATTTAATTAATTGGGTGTTGTATGTAAGCTTAGATGCGTGGATGCAACCTAACATTGCACGCATCTTAGGAGAGCATGTTAAGCCCGTGTCAATCAACTTACCCGTTTAAGACTTTGGGATTAATGTGCACATTCTCATTTTCAATTATGAGAATGTGTATGTCTAACTCAAAGTCTCCAAGTGTCCCGTTTGGACAGTCTGTGAATATTTGATCGCACTTAGGTGGTTAATTACCATATGTGTTTATGTTGTTTGTTGAAAAATTTGGTTGAGTCATCTCACTACTCTTTAATATGCCTTTATCAATTTTGATTATTTTATTAACTACTTTGATCTCCACCCATTGATGTCCTTTGTTGCACATGTGATATCTTTTGGTACCATCACAGGGGGAGAGTGTTCTGCCAAGGGGGTGACTAAATTTGTCCTTGCTTAAGAGGAAGAGATAGCCCTTTTGTTGTTGTAAAAAAGGGGGAGAAATTTCAATTGTTTGAGATTGTTGACATTGTTTTGTCATCATCAAAAAGGGGAAGAATGTTGAGTTATAGTTCTGTGAATAACTATAATCATTGTTTTGATAATGATTGTTTTGATTTGTTTTGATGATTACATAATTATTGTTCATCTTGTTGATATCATAATACCATTGTCTTATAATGAACTTAAGTAATTTCTTGTTGCATATCATTTAATTAATGTTTGCAAATCATAAACAAACTAGCCACATTGAAAACTTACTTAAACGAACATCGGATGTTCATATTTGGTCTTGAAGAACCGAAATTGGGATTTTGGATGTCACGTTTTAGTCACGGCCAGTCGAAATAGGGATGTGCAACCAAGAATAAAGTAATGCTTATTGCTACTCCTTGATTAACTATCTTTCATTAAAAGAATTACATACTGACGGTATGTTGAAAGAACCTACTTTAGAGGAGCAATAGGAAGCTTGGGTTGAGGGGAAGCCTCAAATTTTCTCAAGGAGGACGTCCCTGAAGAAGAAGTAGTCATAGATGTGTTCAATTTTTAATTGTCCTTTAACAGTACTACTAAAAAATTTCTTGCAAGTATCTTTTTATGAATAAATGCAAATAGTCTTCTTGAAGATCTCCCAACATAACAACAAGTGGAAATACTATAGCAAATGTCAACAGATTCAGCTGTATTGACACACAGAGGAGATAGGTAGACACAACCGATGATAGATAAATGCCAAAGTGGTCAACAAATCAGAAAGAATCCTTGGAGATCTGACAAGCATCAACTGAGGGGGAGCCTTACATCAAGGGGAAGAAAGAAATAAGGGGAGGTGTAAATTTATGACAAGTATTGTTGAACCCCTCTCCTTCAATCTCACAACATATTGATAATAAGTCTCTACAAAAGAGGTGAAAGCAAAATGGTAAGACCCTTCTGTAGACACCCATTTTCGACCCATAAGCAGAGCCAAATTCCTTGTCACATCATTGACAACCCACGTTGGCTCATCATCGTCAAGCTGGCTTTATCCAATCATGGCATCTCCCTATTAGTTCATCACTCTGGTGGGCTCTTCCTAGTCAAATCAATCAGTCTTCATCATCATCTCGTAGCTCTCTAAGTTGGGAATCCAACGCCACAAACCGTGTGCCAATCCGATACTCATGCAAGGAGAATGGACACTTTGAATGAGTCATATGCTGAAAGATCATGAAGGTGACAATGCCCTTGTCGTGTTCATATTCAGAAGGCGACGCCTTACCTATCACGTTCATGCCTCCATCGATTTCCCTTCAGGAAATAATCGATCATTTCAAGAAGGCGAAAACTCGATACGTCGTATTCTCATTTAGCCTTTTAATTCCCTAAAAATTCGTCAGAAAATGCTACAAAACTTCTTTCTATGGAAGGCGACGTATCGAGGAGTCTCGATCTGGTAGCGACAAAGAGGACGTCACTTTCTAGTTTCCTTCCCATGCACATGCAACGTGGCTTTCCTATTCACACTCCGACCCTTGCTATTCATGAATAATCTATCTTTTGATGGGTCTAAAGGTTTTCAAATCTTGCCAAACTTGGATGAAACCTTCCTCAAAACCTCCTTGCCACGTTCTAACTCTCCTTGCACTAGCACAATTACCTAAACTCGGATTCCAGCTCATTATTCCCTTCCCATCCCGTTCAGGAATAATGGCCTATAAAAGTGTCTCTAGGGCATGGTTTTGAAAACTCTTGACGTCTGCTTCTTCCTCTCTCAGAGAGCTACGAACTTTCAGAAGACCCTTCAGCCTCCAGACGGCTAGGAAGTGCCCACCAGGGCATTTTCTTCCCCTCTATCCTTTCTTTCTGATGTTCTTTATGTTATTCATTCAATTTTCTTCATACATGCACGTTTAGATTTCTTCCTTTTTATAGTTTTTCATTAGATCACGTCCCACACACCTGTTTTAAGCACTTAGAGGGGTTTAAACACCACCCTACATGAGTTCCCTTTATATTGTTATGTTCTTCATTTACTTTGGGATAGACACTCCACAAAACGAGTTTCTAATGGGTTATCCCCTCTTTTAATGTTCTTGGTAGGTTAAAGAAGATAGAACAAGCACGAGGCTCTTGCTCTTTAGCCAACTGAGGAGCAGGAAGAACAAGATCTACAGTCTCCCTCTTCTATTACAGAAGGCGACGCTCATCTGGTCGCGTTCATAAGAAAGCGACAGACTTTCTGTCACGTTCCTTGAACCAGGTTCCTTCTACACTTTTTCTCTATTTCCAAGGTAGTTAGCATATATTCTTCACATAATCATCTTCTGCAACTACTTTGGTGGCAATCACGGTCCTTTTCTTAATTTTAATCATCTTTATTTGGGGATAAATTCCTGTGATTAATTGATGACCAGTCTGTCCCCATGTAATTTTAATTAATTACATACATATTTTGATGATCAACAAAACCAAACAAAAGTTTATCAATTATATCTAATGAATATTTCATAAGTCTTAAGCACAGGAAAAATACCAAGGTCAAACAAGCTAATAAAGGTATGCACTACTTCTCTGAAGCCTTAATCTTTTCAACATGATATTTCTCTAAGTCCATATCGACTTCTATTAAAGGCCATCACGATTTCTTTATAAGCATATCGATTTCAATAGAATTATCATAACGATTTCCCTTCTGGCTGAAAAGTCATGTTGTTTCAAACAAATCGATGTCGTAACGATTCTATAAGTGATCGCAATGATTTCCTTATAAAACTGAAAAGTCATGTTATTTCAAACAAGTCGATGTCACAACGACTCTATAAGTTACCGTAACGATTTATTTAGAGCCTGTAACGACTTGCTCGTCACAACGACTCTATAAGTTACCGTAACGATTTCTTTAGAGCCCGTAACGACTTGCTCGTCACAACGACTCTATAAGTTACCGTAACGATTTCTTTAGAGCCCGTAACGACTTGCTCGTCACAACGACTCTATAAGACACCGTAACGATTTCTTTAGAGCCCGTAACGACTTGCTCGTCACAATGACTCTATAAGTTACCGTAACGATTTCTTTAGAGCTCGTAACGACTTGCCTGTCGCAACGACTCTATAAGTTGTCACAACGATTTTTTTAGAAAGCGCAATGACTTGCTTGTTGTAACGATTTCATAAGTTACCGTAACGACTTCTTTAGAACTCGCAACGACTTGCTTATTGTAATGACTTCATGTTACCATAACGATTTCTTTAGAGTTCATAATGACTTGATAAGTGTTCACAATGATTTGCTTTGTACAACGTTTTGTTAAGTAACTCACAACGATTTCTTTAGACCTCATAACGATTTGTTAAGTGTTTCACAACGACTTCTTCTGTATCACATCGACTTGGTCAACCTGACTTATTCATAACAATTTCATAAGTCATATAGTCATCGATTTCATATTAACGTGATATGATCTTTGTTGACTAGTCAAAGTCCACGTAGACATCTCTCTGACGCTTTTACATTTATGAGATCTGAACGTATCTCTACATGCATGCAGACCACATCATCCTTTATCGTGCCTACTCTGATAACGTCCTTTAGACTTAAGCTATTTGGCACTACTATTTTCATGTCTATTGCTACTGACGTTGACTGACATCAGAGACAGCTTAGCTGTCTGCTATTTGAGTTTGACATTTGTGCAGACCTCTGATCCAGCTTCACGGTACAACGTTAAATAAATAGAAGCCAACAGATATCTTTGAAGATCTCATCTCTTTGCGTGCTCAAGCAATCAAAAGACTGTTGACTGGAAGCTTCCAAGACTCCAGATGTCATTCAGTCTAACGACTACTCAAAAGAGAGACAACGGACACTTCAACGTCTACATTTCAAATTGAAGATATAAATTCAAGTCAGAAGAACAGAAGAACATAGATCGCGCATTCAAGCATTCAAATTCTTCTGAAGAAAGTCCAGAGCAAGGAACCTTCATTCCACTTAGCTTTTGCTCTTTTGCTCTCCACTAGTTTGTAAAAATCTTGAGAGAGCCTGTATAGTTCTGAGAGTGTGCCTTGCTTAAAATCTCTTTGCTCTCAGTTCTAGTTGCTTCAGATCCTTGCTTATCAAAAGCTTGATCTAGGGGCTTAAATTTCATTTACTCTCTTTGTGTTGTTCCCTTCGGTTGTGAAGGAAGACCTGGTGTGGTATTCAGGGTGTTGTTCCCTTCGGTTGTGAAGGAAGACCTGGTGGTATCCAGGGTGTTGTTCCCTTCGGTTGTGAAGGAAGACCTGGTGTGGTATCCAGGGTGTTGTTCCCTTCAGGTGTGAAGGAAGACCAGCTGAGCTGGGTGTTGTAGTGTCCTTAGGGGGACTGTACCCTAGTTAGTGAAATCCTGAGTTGTTGCTCAGGGACTAGACGTAGGACTCCTACGGAAAGGAGGTCCGAACCAGGATAATCCTTGTGTTGTGTGATTGTCTTCTTTGTGTGTTTGTTATTTCAACTAACTGTCACTAACCTACTTCGAAGAACGTTTGTGTGAATGTTTTTGGTTACAGGTATCTTCTAGATTAATTTTTAAAGGCCCATTCACCCCCCCTCTGGGCTCATCAACTGGGAAACAAGTGGTATCAGAGCGAGTCTCTTCGACAAAGAAAGAAGATCCAACGATCTGAAGAGTAAAGATCCATGGCAGCCCAAGGTAGCATTGAAGGTCAGTCTGTCAACCGACCCTCTCTCTTCGATGGTGAAGATTACCCTTACTGGAAGACAAGAATGGAATACTTTCTACAAGGGCACGACTATCAAATTTGGTCCATAGTAGAAGAAGGTGATCTGTTAGTCACAAATGAGAAAGCACAATGGACAGATGATGACAGGAAGAAGATTTCCCTGAATTGTAAAGCAAAGAGCATCCTATGTTGTGCTCTAAGTAAGAAGGAATTCAACAGAGTTTCAGCCTGCAAATCCTCAATGGAAATGTGGGAAAAGCTCAGGATTACTTATGAAGGCACAGACAAAGTAAAAGAAACAAGAATCGACATTCTTGTCACTCAATATGAAAGATTTCAGATGCAGTCAAGTGAGTCCATAACTCAAATGTTTAGCCGGTTCACTGACATCACAAATGGACTAGCTAGTCTGGGAAAAACCTATGAGATGGGAGACATGGTAAGGAAGATACTTAGATCCTTACCGTCCTCATGGACCCCAAAGGTCACAACAATAGAAGAAGTTAATGACCTGAAGAGAATGTCTGTAGAAAAGCTCATTGGGTCCCTCATGGCCCATGAGATCAACATGGAAAGGCTAGGAGAGTCCTCGAGCAGAAAGAAGCACTCCAACGCCTTAAAAGCTGAAGAAGATTCACCAGAAGCAACTTCAGCTGAAAGTGAAAGTGATGCAGACAGCGAAAATGAGGAAGCTATGCTATCTAGAAAATTACAGCGAATTTTGGCTAAGAAGAAGAAATTCCAATCTGGAAGAAGGCACTTCAAAAGAAACAAGGAATTCAAGAAGCCAGATGGAAAAGAAATAAAGAAAGGAGAACCCGTCTGCTATGAATGTAAGAAGCCAGGACACATTAAAACTGAGTGTCCAAAGTTAAAGAAGCCGGAATTCAGGAAGAAGGACAGTTCCAAGAAGTTCATAAAGTACAAGAAGAAGGCGATGGCAGTAGCTTGGGAAAACAGTAGTGACTCAGACAGTGAGTCAAGTTCTTGCAGTGATGAAGAAAAGGCCAACTTAGCCTTCATGGCAAATACTGAAGATAAGGTAACTTCTGACTCCTCTTTTGATTCATGCAATGATTCAGATTCCGATAGCTTAGAAGAGGCTTTCAACGAACTATATGAAAAATATAAAGAAGTAACCAAATTATTAAAAGTGAGCAAGAAAAACATAATCTATATAGAAAATACAAACTCAGATCTAAAATTAGAAAATGAACAATTAGAAAGTCAAATAACTGAACTTAAAAGAAGAAATGAATTGTTATGTGAAGACCTAAAAGCTAAGAATGAACAAATAACAAAATTGGAAAAACAGGAAAGTACAGATGAATTAAGAAAAGAAATTAAAAACTTAAATGAAGAAAATGATAAACTATCAATCACACTAGAGAAAATTACTAATGGTAAAAACTCTCTAACATTAAAAGGTGCTAGAAGATCAGGTAAGAAGAAAAATGGATTAGGATATACACCCCCAGAAAATGAAGAAACCATAATTTATCCTAAAACATATCCAATACCAAAATTTGTACCTGAACAAGATATAACATACAAAGCTGATTTCAAATATATAGAAAATGTAACTAAGTTATCCTGCTGTAGTCACTGCAATAAGTTAGGACATATTATAACTACATGCCCAACAAGACACAAGAAATGGATAATAAAAGGTAAAATCAATGATACTAACCAATTAGGACCCAAAAGAATTTGGGTACCTAAAGCTTGATGTTTTTTTTTAGGTTAACCCTCGAGCATCCAAATGGTACTTGGATAGTGGGTGCTCAAGACACATGTCAGGTAACCAGAAGTTATTCTCGCATCTCCAAGCTGAAGAAGGAACAGTCACTTATGGAGATAATGGGAAAGGAACAGTAATAGGCAGTGGCTCTGTAAATAACAAAGGAAAAACAGTCATAGAAGATGTGTTATTAGTTAAGGGATTGAAGCACAATCTCATTAGCATCAGCCAGCTGTGTGGCAGAGGCCATCAGATCAAGTTTCAAGAATCAAAGTGCAGCATAGTGAAGGATGGAGCAGTCATCTTTGAAGCAAATAGAGAAAAGAATTTGTATGTGCTCTATCTTGAAGAACTCAAAGAGGAAAATGTTTGTCTGGCAGCAAGTAAAGACAAATCTACTGAACTATGGCACAGACGATTTGGACATTGCAGTTTATATGGCATGAGGAAATTGCAGAAGAAAAGTCTTGTGGAAGGTTTGCCAAAAGTCAGTGGAAAGTTGGAAGGTGTCTGTAGAGCCTGTGCTAAGGGAAAGCTCACTAAAAGCTCCTTCAAGTCAAAGACGGTGGTGACCACCTCAAAACCCTTAGAGCTCCTACATATGGATCTATTTGGGCCAATGAGGACTACCAGTCTTGGAGGAAAGAACTTTGGATTTATCATACTTGATGACTATTCAAGATATACATGGGTATCATTCCTAGAGCATAAAGATGACACTTTTGAAAACTTTGTTAGTTTCAGCAAGAAGGTGCAGAAAGATCAGAAGTTCAGCATTGTGTCTATCCGATCAGATCATGGTGGTGAATTTCAAAATGAAAGGTTTGCTAGATTCTGTGATGATCAGGGAATTGAGCATAATTTTTCAGCACCAAGGACACCACAGCAAAATGGTATTGCTGAGAGGAAGAACAGAACCCTATTGGATATGGCAAGAACTATGCTCTCAGAATATGATCTGTCAAAATATTTTTGGGCTGAAGCAGTCAACACAGCAAGCTATATTGTCAACCGAGTGATGATCAGGCCAATCCTGAAGAAGACTGCATATGAACTGTTTAAAGGAAAGAAGCCAAAGATCAGCCATTTCAGAACCTTTGGATGTCCCTGCTTCATTCACAACAATGGAAAGAGGGACATTGGTAAGTTGGATGCCAAATCAGATGAAGGCATCTTCATGGGGTACTCTTCTAAACCCAGAGGCTATAGAGTATTCAATAAGCGTACTTTACTGATTGAACAATCTGTACACATTATCGTTGATGAAACTAACCCTTCCTTGAGAAAGGAAATAGATAGTGATAATGATGATGCAGATGAACTGTCCAAGAAACTAAAGGATACATCAATTGAAGATAAGGATGATCCACCTCTGGAAGAATTGCAACAAGAAGAAGTTACTCATGAAAATCTTCCAAAGGAGCGGAGATACAAGAAAGATCACCCTCTTGAGAATATTATTGGTGATCCATCCGTAGGGGTAAGAACAAGAGGTAATGTTATCCCTTGTGATTACTTAGCTTTTGTATCTAAAATAGAGCCTAGGACAGTCAATGAAGCTCTTACTGATGAATCTTGGATAATAGCCATGCAAGATGAACTAAATCAGTTCAAGAGAAACCAAGTATGGTCACTTGTTCCTAGACCATCAGATCATCCAGTCATTGGCACCAAATGGGTGTTAGAAATAAACTAGATGAAGCTGGTGTAATCTTAAGAAACAAGGCCAGACTGGTAGCTCAAGGCTATTCTCAAGAGGAAGGCATAGATTTTGATGAAACCTATGCACCTGTAGCTAGACTTGAGACTATTAGAATATTATTAGCTTATGTATCTGCTCTAAATTTAAAACTATTTCAAATGGATGTTAAAACTGCTTTTTTAAACGGTTTTATTAAAGAAGTCCATGTAGAGCAGCCTCCTGGTTTTGATGATATAGACTTTCCAAATCATGTTTTTAAATTGCATAAGGCTTTATATGGTTTAAAGCAAGCGCCTAGAGCCTGGTATGAAAGGCTTAGCTCCTTTCTTTTGAAACATGGTTTCAGTAGAGGTCAAGTAGATAGTACTCTATTTATTAAGTCAAAGGTCAAACATATATTGCTAGTTCAAGTTTATGTAGATGACGTTATCTTTAGATCTACTGATGAATCCCTTTGCAAGTACTTTGAAAAGTTAATGCAGGGAGAATTCGAGATGAGTATGATGGGGGAGCGCAACTACTTCCTTGGACTTCAAATCAAACAAGGAAAAGATGGCACTCACATCTGTCAAGCTAAGTACATCAAGGAACTGCTGAAGAAATTTGGATTTGATAACACCAAGCCACTGTCAACACCAATGGGTACATCAACAAGGATGGACAGCGACAAGGATGGGTGTTTGATATCCTGGTCCTCAAAGAAACAAAATTCAGTAGCACTGTCTATAGCTGAAGCTGAGTACGTGGCTGCTGGAAGCTGCTGCACACAACTCTTATGGATAAAGCAACTGCTTGAGGATTTTGGATTAAATATCAACTCAATTCCACTACTCTGTGACAACACCAATGCCATTAATCTCACCAAGAATCCAGTTCAGCACTCAAGGACCAAACATATTGAGGTCAGATATCATTTTATTCGTGATCATGTTGCAAATGGAAATATTGAAATATTCTCTATTGATACAAATGACCAATTAGCAGACATTTTCACAAAAGTCTTACCTGAAGAGAGATTCACATCTCTCAGAAGGGAATTAGGCATGTGCAATTTGTGATAAAAGTTTGCTTGCAATTGGCACATTAATTTTTAGATTTAAGTTGTTTTCCTCCATGTTGTTAAGCGAAAGAAATTCAAATTACCCCTTGTAACCGCTCTTTCATTGAATTCGGTCTGAATAGTCAACAAATTTTGTCGTTTTCCTCCGCCTTTTGGCGCCTCACTTTCCACCCCATTATTTATTCCAAAAAATTAAATGCGATAACGATTCATCTCCCGTCTTCAACCCTTTCCCTCTTTATCTGCTTGTGCGAGCCGATGCCCTAACCTCTTCAACAACGACTCTCGACCCTTTGAAAATTTGCTCCCATTCCCGCGAAAGATCTCTTGAGGGTTTTCACTCCTTCCCTCATCTCAATCCTCCAGAAACCTTCTTCACCTGATTTCATGGCCGCATCCGTCGTCACTGGAAGTCTTGGGGGCTACGGCGCTGAGTTCCTCACTCCTGAGCAGCATGAGAGGTTCACCTTTGTGAAAACTAAGGTCTGTGGAAACAAGGCAGTGGACATAGCAGATCTTGAAAAGAATGGTATGCACAGCGTAGCAGCAGCATTGAGCAAGATGCAGTGGTTGGGAATCACCACCTTCTCAGAGGTAAGTTATCCAGACCTCGTGAAGGCCTTTTTTGTCTGTTTGAAAGCAGAGGCAGATGGGTCCCTAGTTTCATCTGTTAAGGGAACTCTGATTAAGATAGATTATGACCTATTGCACCGGTTATTTGGGGTGAAGACTTCAGGGCACAGTGGGGTTCACACCGTGGACGCCCAAGCTAAAGGTCTTAGTATTGTAGGACCGGAGTTCAGACTGAGGGATGGCAAATTAGACATTAATCAGTTCAATGCTTTCAACCGCCTCCTTCATTTCATAGTTTGCCAAATCGTAGTTCCTAGAAGTGCAACATTCTCAACCTGCACCAAGGCTGATTCAGATGTAATGTTTTGGGCCATTCAAAACAAGGACATTAACATGGCCGAAGTGATGTTTGAACGAATGAAATTTGCTCGTGACCAGATCTGGGATACCAGGAGTAAGCTTAATGTGTCGTTGCCTTATGCCCACTTGCTTACAAAGATATTCAAACACTTTGGTGTTGATTTGTCTGGGGCAGTAGTAGAGAACATGGGCCAAGCTATTAGGTCTAGGAACCTGAGAAAAAGTGGCTTTTCATTGGTCAATGGAATTTGGTCTAAAACCTCTGTAGCAGAAGGAAAGGCCATTATTGAAGATGTCCCAGAAGTTCAAGAAGCTGTGCCCGAAGCCTCAACAGAGCCAACAGGAGCAGCATCAGTAGCAAATGATGAACCATCAGAACTTGCAGCATCATCTGAATTGGCAGCAGTAGTACAAGCAGAATCACAACCTTCAGTAGCTCAAGCAGAAGAACCAGTGGAAGGTGCAGTTTTTGTAGATGCTCCCATTCAGGGGGAGCAAGACAGGATCATGGAAGATGTTCCCATTTAGGGGGAGCAAGAGACTGAGGACCTCTCTACTTCTCAAGGGATGCATTCAACAGATGCCCCTGTTCATGAAGAACAGACCACAGCTCATCAGGATACAGCTGAGAGGAAAGGCAAGAAGATTGCTCACAAAAGGCGAAGGACATCACAGAAGCTGAAATTGAAGCCTATTCTGAAAAGATTGGAAGCACAAAATGCACTCTTATCCTCAGTCCAATCAGATGTAAGCTCTATCATTGTTCGCCAGGACTCTACTTCCAATGATGTATCACAGGTAAAACACTCTTTGAAATGGTTTAATAAGGAAATGAGCAGCATGAAGGTAACACTTTCTGAGATTCTGAAGGCAGTAAGTTCTCCACCTCATGGCACTCAAAATGTTTTAGAAGCTGTTCTCAGGCCATCAGGGCCAGTAATCACAGAAGAAGACAGTGTGCTAGTCCAAGTTCAGACTCAGCAGCAAGTAGAAGAACCCGGACCATCAGATGAGAATGCAGGGCCATCTGGGCAGAATCTTGAAGAGGAGTCTCATGTGGCTGTTTCAATGGCAGATGGAGTACCCTCTAAGGATCAAGGGCCAGCAGTACAGGCTGAGGGTCTGTCACCCCTGGAGATTTCGGCAGCAGTTGGAGAAGCACAGGCTGTTGTTCCCGAGCCTTCCACTCTTCCTACTCCAGCCCCTCCTTCTCCACCCACCTCATCCACAGCTCCTCCAGCACCTCCTGTTCCTAAACAGCCACGTTCTCAACAAATCTCCTCTCTCACTCCTTTCACTTCTTCCACCACTCCTTTACCTTCCTCCACTGTTGAAGTTCCTCCCGGATCTTCTTTAGCTAGAGCTTCCTCATCTGGTCCCTCCTCCTCAAGACCCAATGATCCTTCTACCATCACTCCTGACTCTTTGATTCACCCACCAGCACCTCCATCTTTCATCACTCTCATTCCTGAAGGTGCCCAACTCACCCAACCTGAGATCCATGGCATCAAGGATGAATTTGAAGCAACAATTCTCAAATCTGTCCTAGCCACTGGAACTCACTCTCACAGGACTGGTATTTCCAGCCCTGTCTCCAAACGAAGGAGACTTACTTCCACCCTTCCTATCTCCTCAGATCCTTGCTATCCACCTCTGTGGTTTTCCCTAGCTATTGCAAATAAGCACACACCCCTTTATGAGGAATACCTTCAAAAAGTGGTTCTTGCTCATATTTTTGGTTTACCTTTCCAAAATCTTTCCAACCATCTGACCACCATTTTCCCTTACACTTCTCTTTCAAAGGCTCAAAAATCAAAAATATTTTCTGTGACTGAAGCCAAAACTGAAGAGCAGTGGGCACGGATCAACAGTGCTTTGTACTCCCAATTTAAGAGAGTGCAAGCTGCCAGATATCCTCCCAGGGAAGCCCCTCTCCCTTTGTATGAATGGTTCCAGATCCATCACAAGAACCTGTTTGGACCTTTCATTCAGAAAGAAATCAAGTTCATCAGGCAGTATCAGATGTTCTGCAATTACTGCTATATCAACAGCTTGGATGAACCTCAGTTGGGGCAGTTTCGTGCAGCCATCACAGCTCTGCAGTCCACTCATTGTGAACCTCTTCAGGTAGACTTTGCTACCTTGAAGTTCCCAGACATCGTGTTCCTTCCACCGCTCCACTCCTTGATCATGGATTCCTCGGTTGGTACACTTGCCTTTGAAAGAGCTGCTAGAGTCATGGCCAGGTTGCATGTCTATGAAGGCCGTGATCTTTCTTTCCAAAGATTTGTGTTCAAACACTATCTTGAAGGGCAGATTTCAGCTGATATCCTTGCTCCCATTCACTCAGAATGTGAAAGGCTAACCTCTGATGAGTGGCTCAAGCACTATCCTTTGTCTGCTTAACAGCTGTCTGATCTGAATGCCTCCCAGGCACAAGCCAATCTACCTCCTCTGTCACCTGGTGACTTTCTGGACGCCAATTCCCATCACCTCATCGAAATACATTCGCAATCTGGCTTGAAAGATTCAAGATTTTTCGTGATTTGACGAAGGATCTCCGGTCTCATCAGATCTTCTATCTTATCAAGATGGACAAGTTTCTCCTCTTTGCCGACTTTGGGTCCTTATAAAACCGAAAAGTCATAAAACTGAAAAGTCATGTTATTTCAAACAAGTGATCGCAACGATTCTATAAGTGATCGCAACGATTTCCTTATAAAACTGAAAAGTCATGTTATTTCAAACAAGTCGATGTCACAACGATTCTATAAGTTACCGTAACAATTTCTTTAGAGCCCGTAATGACTTGCTCGTCACAACGACTCTATAAGTTACCGTAACGATTTCTTTAGAGCCCGTAACGACTTGCTCGTCACAACGACTCTATAAGTCATCGTAACGATTTCTTTAGAGGCCGTAACGACTTGTCGTCACAACGACTCTATAAGTTACCGTAACGATTTCTTTAGAGCTCGTAACGACTTGCCTGTCGCAACGACTCTATAAGTTGTCGCAACGATTTTTTAGAAAGTGCAACGACTTGCTTGTTGTAACGATTTCATAAGTTACCGTAACGACTTCTTTAGAACTCGCAACGACTTGCTTATTGTAACGACTTCATGTTACCATAACGATTTCTTTAGAGTTCATAACGACTTGATAAGTGTTCACAACGATTTGCTTTGTACAACGTTTTGTTAAGTAACTCACAACGATTTCTTTAGACCTCATAACGATTTGTTAAGTGTTTCACAACGACTTCTTCTGTATCACATCGACTTGGTCAACCTGACTTATTCATAACAATTTCATAAGTCATATAGTCATCAATTTCATATTAACGTGATATGATCTTTGTTGACTAGTCAAAGTCCACGTAGACATCTCTCTGACGCTTTTGCATTTATGAGATCTGAACGTATCTCTGCATGCATGCAGACCACATCACCCTTTATCGTGCCTACTCTGATAACGTCCTTTAGACTTAAGCTATTTGGCACTACTATTTTCATGTCTATTGCTACTGACGTTGACTGACATCAGAGACAGCTTAGCTGTCTGCTATTTGAGTTTGACATTTGTGCAGACCTCTGATCCAGCTTCATAGTACAACGTTAAACAAATAGAAGCCAACAGATATCTTTGAAGATCTCATCTCTTTACGTGCTCAAGCAATCAAAAGACTGTTGACTGGAAGCTTCCAAGACTCCAGATGTCATTCAGTCTAACGACTACTCAAAAGAGAGACAACGGACACTTCAACGTCTACATTTCAAATTGAAGATATAAATTCAAGTTAGAAGAATAGAAGAACATAGATCGCGCATTCAAGCATTCAAATTCTTCTGAAGAAAGTCCAGAGCAAGGAACCTTCATTCCACTTAGCTTTTGCTCTTTTGCTCTCCACTAGTTTGTGAAAATCTTGAGAGAGTCTGTATAGTTCTGAGAGTGTGCCTTGCTTAAAATCTCTTTGCTCTCAGTTCTAGTTGCTTCAGATCCTTGCTTATCGAAAGCTTGATCTAGGGGCTTAAATTTCATTTACTCTCTTTGTGTTGTTCCCTTCGGTTGTGAAGGAAGACCTGGTGTGGTATTCAGGGTGTTGTTCCCTTCGGTTGTGAAGGAAGACCTGGTGGTATCAAGGTGTTGTCTTCAGTTGTGAAGGAAGACCTGGTGTGGTATCCAGGGTGTTGTTCCCTTCGGGTGTGAAGGAAGACCAGCTGAGCTGGGTGTTGTAGTGTTCTTAGGGGGACTGTACCCTAGTTAGTGAAATCCTGAGTTGTTGCTCAGGGACTGGACGTAGGACTCCTACGGAAAGGAGGTCCGAACCAGGATAATCTTTGTGTTGTGTGATTGTCTTCTTTGTGTGTTTGTTATTTCAACTAACTGTCACTAACCTACTTCGAAGAACGTTTGTGTGAATGTTTTTGGTTACAGGTATCTTCTAGATTAATTTTTAAAGACCCATTCACCCCCCCTCTGGGCTCGTCAACTGGGCAACACACCTTCTTTTTTTGGTTATTGCCAAAAAGGGGAGAGTATTTTATGTTATGAATTTTCTGTATTGAATATTTGAAGAAAATCACATGAATTTTGTCATCACCAAAAAGGGGGAGATTGTTGAACCACTCCTATGTTTTATCCTTTTATTTTGGTGATAACAAAACCCATGTTTATCCTAAAAAAATATCATTAATATATTATATCATGTTTCTCCCACGAACACAATATATTCTTGCATTATTATTATAGATTTACACTGAGTTTCAACTTCATCATGCATGTTTTGATCATGTTCAGTCGAAGCTAGCTTCGTCATATCCGAAGCTACACTTCGTCATATCCAAAATCCACTTCGTCATATATGAAGCTGGCACTTCGTCATGCATGTTTTGGTCGTGATCAGTCGAAGTCAGATTTCATCATATCCGAAGCGATATACGAAGTTCACTTTGATTGACTGTGTGTTTCAGCTTTGACTGACAACATTAATTTCTGTACATCCGAAGTCCACTTCGTCATATCCAAAGTTGACTTCGTCATATCTGAAAGTTTAGTTCACTTCGACTGACAACGTTATGATTTGTTTTATACAAAGTCCAACTTCGTCATATCCTAAGTTGACTTCGTCATATCTAAAGCGATATACGAAGCTCACTTCGACCGACTGCGAGTTTCAACTTCGACTGACAACATTCTTTTTTATTCATCTGAAGTTACACTTCATCATATCCAAAGTTAACTTCACCATATCCGAAGTTTCAATTCGACCGATAGAGTTATAATCTGTTTTATACGAAGCTTCACTTCATCATATCCGAAGTTACACTTTGTCATATCCAAAGTCACATTTTGTCATATCTGAAGCTTCACTTTGACCATTTATGTTGTTTCTTGACCAATCGATTGCTAACCATTTCATTCATTATTTGCTTCACTTAAACATCGATTATCCGTATAAACATCGATTGGCTTTATCATATAAAATGATATTTCAAATAAAATATCTATTACCTTTATCAATATATAATTCATTGATAAAATCATATTGATGATATTGCATTCTCTTTTATCAAAAACTTTCTAAAAACATCTTTGATAAAATGATTAAAGTATTCTCAGACATGTTTTAAATATTCTTAGTGTTTGATTGTGTGAAATTCAAATCTCCTGTTGTCTGTTAAATATTTCACATACGCATTCAAAAATATCTTCCATACATAAAATCTATTGCTGGATATAGTTCCCATGCAGTATGACTTTTTACCTGACTACTTTTTTCATAATAAGTTTTCTAATACTTTACGTGTAAATAGAAAGGAATATATCTTTCTTGGAAAGACATCTTCTCAAGTAAGTATTCTAAAATATCTGTCTGTGGCTTGGTTAGTCAGGGGACATCGCTCCCTTGCAGAAAGTGCTTTATGGTTTGCTATTCTTATGATAAGTCTTCTAATACTTTACGAGTGAACAGAAAGGAACATATCTGTCTGTGGCTTACTTAGTCACGGGTCACAGTTCTCTTGGAGAAAGCACTTTACGGTTTGCCATTCTTATAACAAGTCTTCTTGTGATTTATATGGTGACAGAATGGATATTTCTATTTTTGTATAACACTTTTTTTGGGTGACTAAAGATCTCTCTTAGCATTTAATGCCTGCAGGCTTCCGATAGTCACATGTTTCTACAACGTAAGACTTGTTGTGACTGCATGGAAACGAGCAACAAGATATAAGAGACAACGGACACTTCAAATGGCTATTTTCAAATGGCCTTTTTCAAACAGAAAATTTTTGAAGATTATAAGAACCTGAAGTTTGAAAATGAATACGAGAAGCAACACATAAAAAGCACATACACAAACACATTCAAACTCAGCAAGAAAAGAGAGAAGAGCTCAAGATCTGAAGAGAGTCTGCTTCAAGCCTCGTCTTCCAAACTCTCTTACATTCAGAAGTCTTTCTCTTTGGGTGGTTTTTTGCTACTGTGGTTCTTTATCTCAGTCCACCCTCTTTGAGTTAGAAAGGGTTAGAGCTTTCAATCCCATTTGTAATCTCTTTCTGACTGTCTGTGTTTGCACATCCTTCAGAGTAGACACACTGTGTTCTTTTCTATGTAAGAAACCAGTAGGGGGTTTGTTCCCTGTAGTACCACTCTGTGAAGGGAAGACCTACGGTTGTAGGTGGTTGTAATACCCCTCTGTGAAGGGAAGACTTCCTTGGATGCAAGTGGGTTGTAATACCTCTTAGGTTAAGAGAAGGCCAAGTGTTCTTAGTAGTTAGTGAAAACCCCAAGGGGTGCTTGGGGACTGGAAGTAGGACTCCTAATTGATTGGAGGTCCGAACAAGGTTAAATCCTTTGTGCACTTGTGTGATTGTTTCCGCCAAGTTCTCACTTATTTCACACACACCACACTAAGTACTAACAATACTATCTAGTGTAATTTATTTTCAGATAAAGTTTTAAAAGTGCAAGAAGTCCTATTCACCCCCCTCTAAGACATCTAAAGCTTCATCCCGATCCAACATGAACAACTTAAACATCGATTGTTGATCAACTTAAACATTGATTGCCTCATGTTAGACATTGATTGCTTCATGTTTAAACATCGATTGTCGATCAACATAAACATTGATTGCCTCATGTTAGACATCGATTGCTTTATGTTTAAACATCGATTGTCTAAACATCGATTGTTGATCAACTTAAACATCGATTGCCTCATGTTAGACATCGATTGCTCCATGTCCACATCGATTGTCCTTAAGGTACACATCGATTGCTGTGAGCTTTGCATTGATTACCATGTCTATATCGATTGCCTTAAATCTTATATTAATTATTGTGAGCTTCACATCGATTGTTGACATCAATTGAAGTATATAATTGTCTTTTTCACCTAAATACATAAAAATGCTATTTGTGCAGGATATCATGTGACATGCATGTGTCTCACTAAAATTACTGGTACTCACGCATCCCCAAGTACTTGTCACATGATTAGGGCTATAAATATGCCCTTATCCCTTCTAGAAAGGGGTGCAGAAAGAGGCGGCAAAAAATGAGCCCCGAAAGAGGAAGGGAGCAGTGCCGCCAAGAAGAAAGGGGAGAAGGCAGGAGCAACAAACGAGAAGAGAAGAAGAAGAGTAATTCGTCAAGTTGCTGATCAGAAGAAGAAGAAGGAGAAGAAGCCAGAAGGTAGATCTAGTAGAAGAAGAGGAAGAAGGAGATTGGATATGAGATCGTGAAGATCAAATCCACAACAGAAGAGAAGATTTCTTCCTTCTTTCTATTTTGTATCTTCAAAACTATTTAGTGTGTGTGATCTGTGTAAGTGTTCTACATAGATCACCTAGTTGTTTCCATTTCCTCTTCACAATCGTAATGGGATAGATCGTGCTAGAGGATCTACTCCCTTGCTGAGCTTGTTCTAGCTATACTGTAACGACCCCGAGAACCCGACCCTTGGCCCAAGCTAAGGACCCGATTTTCGTAGTCACCGCCCACGGATCCGGGGACTCGAAAGGGCTATAACACAAGTCTAACAGAATATGTAAGGGAAATAAATGTCAACTACTGAACTAGAAGCACACACGCGGAAGCAGAAAGGAGAGCGAGACTGCAACGTATCACTCTAGGTATAGTCCCAACACACATAGAACTAGTACAAGTAAAAAGGGAAGGACAGAGCCCTTAGGGGCATACCTCGAGGGTGACGTACAACTGAAAGGGGGAAACCACTGCTAGCTACGGGGACGACCACTACCGCCCCGCCTACTCCGCCCGACGCGCGCCCTGCCGCTGCTGAGAAGTCTCACCTGAAAAAGGAAGGGATGAGCTTCACAACAGAAGCCCAGTAGGGACTACCATTCTCCTACTGGCTCTAACAGGCAGAAGAATATATAAATAAATAACAACAGTTATGTCTTCTACTCTACAAGAGAAAGTGCGGAAGCGAAGCTAGTAACTAGCAACGGTACAGAAGGACACCAAGGTCGGAAACTATGTAGAACTTGCACGTCGTGACCACCACACGGCTGGCAACGTAGAAAGAGAGAACCCTACCTGGACAAGAGACACTAGCTATGGAAAACGCTACCACTAGTCAACCGATCAGGTGTATACACTGACGTCTTATCCTCGACCCAGGTCCAAACCTCTACGTCTCATAAGAGTGGAGGCAGGAGCACAAAGTACACAACAGTAACCGTCGTAGTCTGGCCGGACTACGATCCCACACCAGGCCTCTCTAAGTGGTTCCGGGGCCACAAAGAGTGAGGAAGTGAGAAGAAGGACTGGCTGGCCTGCACCGGGTAGAACTCCGGCCATTCTCAGTGTCCCAGACCAACCAACAGAGCTCTGAAAATGACTCGATGCCGCTATCCTAACCATCATTTTCCCCTCAACTCCAAAGTCTGTGACTCGAGTACGCTCGTTGCCCCGAACGCTCCCTCTAAGGCACACGAGGATGGGGGTCCCCGACAAACGGTAACAACCTCTCTCACGGGACAAGCCCTTAGGTGCCGAGAACCAGGCAAACTACTAGTGTAGGACTGTACTAGGAACTAGCACTGGTGCCATGGGTACAGAAAGAACTGGAAATGGTGAAGACTCCACGAGAAACAAAACTCCTCAAGAACGTACCTGTCTCTGATGCTGTTGCGACGCCTAGGGCCGTCGCGACATTGTCGCGACGCCACCGGTTGTCGCGACACTGTCATGACAACTCAGGTTGTCACGACATTGTCGCGACGCCTTAGAGCGTCATGATGATGTCGTGGTGGCCACGCCGGTCGCGACATAATCGCGACCTCTATACTAGTCGCGATCTCAGCCGAGGGGCGTCCCGGTACAGTCCTCCTAAGGACCGCCCCAAAACTAGTACAAACACATCCATATGGGGGAGGGGAGCATGGGAAACGCATTAGAAAGCTTATAAACAACTAAACCACCCTCAAAACCCCATAAAACATAGATTACAAGGAAATCTACGCTCGATGAAAACCTCACTCACCACGAGCATGATCCTCACACCCCACAACCCCAAACTACGGAGAAACAAGCTCTCAAGGGGAAGGGAGCATGCTTAGAATGAGAGGAGACAAGGGTCCCTACCTCTAAGAGTTGAGCCAACCCGTTGGGGCCTTCACATATGAATGGCCACCTCCTCCTCGCTCCTAGCACCACGAGCATGTCGCCTACACCAAGGGGACGTCACCTCCTCGCCACGAGCACCCATGAACAAGCCAAGAATCGCCGGAGAAGAAGAGGGCTCGGAGGGGGAGGAAGAAGGAAGAAGAAGAAGAAAGGAAGGGAAGAAAAAAGGGGGTCGCCTGCCTCGGTTTTGAACTGACGGCCCCATAGACGCGACGGGTTGAGCCGGCGCGACAACAAGCATGTCGCGACGCCTTCGGGCATCGTGACTATGTCGCGACCACCGAGCCCGACGCGACACCAAAAGGCGGTCAAACCTCAAAGACCGGGAAACCAGAATGCGACGGCCTACCAGGACGCGTCAACACTGTACGCACCTGACACGCGACAAAGCCGTTCTGACAGAAAGGATAGAGGTATGATCAGTCAAAAAAGCAGTCGCATCGCCTTCAAATGCTGCAACAAGAACGCGACACCCACCCTCGTTGTGACCACGTCGCGACGGTCAGGTGTACCGCGACCAAAAGCCTGTTGCGACAGGCTCCTCTGGCACGACCATGTCACGACCATGGTGTCTGTCGCAACCTTGAGGACTAGGCCAAGGGCCCAAGAGGGTTGGGTCTTACATATACTTAGATCTGTCATGTTCTAAGGGGTTGAGCACTGTGTGCTCAGGTTTTTGAGCCGTTGTGCTCAGGTTTTCTAAGCCATCGTTCTTAGGGGTTTTGAGCCACCGTGCTCAGGTGCTTGTGAGTTGCCGTGCTCACAAGTGAGTTTTGGAGTAGGTCATCGTACTTATCTCCAAGTTGTTCTTGTGAGTCATCGTGCTCACAAGGTGTTGTGGTGTTGAGTCGTCATACTCAACAGTGTGTTGTACTCAAGGTTTTGAGTAGTGTGGCCTCACTGTGTGAGGGGTGGACATAGGAATCACTGGAGGTGATTTTCGAATCACCAAAAAATCTCTTGTGCACTTTGGTTTGATTTATGGTTTGATCTTGCTGCGTTGGATGATTGCATAGGGATTTCATTTACACAGTACTTGTTAATTTGTTCACACATTAATCACTTGCTTGACTCTTACACTGCTTGATAAAATGTTTCACACATTTTAATCACACATAGTGTATCAAATCTGTGGGGTTTGAATTGGATAGAATTCTTATTTTTGAAATAATATTTTAATTACTTAAGTTTTCGTTGCTAATCTATTCAACTCCCTCTTCTAGATTTTGCCATAACTGCATATTCGATCCTACAGGGAGGAGATCTACTCCCTTTTTTGTAGCTCCATCATTCGTTATAGGTCGGGCTGCCACGTCTGCACTACCAGGTATAAACATTACTTACAAAAAGATATGTATTCTTTATATACATTGCTTATCTCATTTCTATCATTACAGGACTGACGCCCTCTCCACCTCCACCACTGGCAGCAGGTATGTATACTTTGATTTGTATGCATTATGGTATTTAATTAATATAATTCTTTATGTCAAATTTTATAGGTCAGGTTGCATCCACATCTGCACTACTAAGACTGGTGTCCTCTCCACCTTCACCACCGGCAACAGGTACGTATAGTTTGATTTGTATGCATTGTGATATTTATTTAATATGATTCTTTATGTCATATTTTATAGGTTGGATTGCCTCCACATCTGCACTACTAGGACTGACGCCCTCTCCACCTCCACCACTGGCAGCAGGTATGTATACTTTGATTTGTATGCATTATGGTATTTATTTAATATAATTCTTTATGTCAGATTATATAGGTCAGATTTGTTTATGCTATTTAATTTGTATAGTACATTCTAATGACGAGGCAAGTCATCACGAGGGGGAGGGTAGTTATGGTGAGACGATGCGGGCAGTGTGAATAAATGAAGGGTATGTGGTTTTAATGTTTTCAATTTTAGGAATAAAATAGAGCCCACCCAAGCAACACAATTTATTACAAAGTCAATTCAAGCACACTTTCTTGGCCCCATCCATCGATTTTCTGATGGATGCTCAGAATTTATTGTATGATATGTTCATGGTATGTGAACTATTCTCTTAAACTAAGTATTTTTAAATTCTTAGTATAATACACTAATTCTTATGTTGTATATAATTTTTTTTAATATGCAGAGGAATCATCGATTTACATAGCATTCAGATGAGTTACGTGCTACAACTGCATGGGCAGCCACTGTAAGAGCAAATTTCAAACATCTTTTGTATAATGTTCGAAGAAATGCAGAAACAGTTTGTGCAAGCACAGATAAGAACCAGTGGAAGGAGCACGAGCTTGTTTGGATGAGAAAGGAATATTAGATGGAGCTGTGCGAGATATGGAGGGGAGAAATAGAATGAAAATTTTGCCAAAGCAAAGCTAAATAGAGCTGCGCATCGTGAGGCAAATGTACACACAAGTGGCTCTGTCTCTTTTGCAACGCATAAAGTGCGATTGGTAAGTAAAGTTCTAGATTCTTTAAATTTTGTAAATCTAATAATAAACTATGATTTATTTCAAAAACAAGAAGCACAACTCAAGCAGCCATCTCAATTTCAAGAACTTTTTGTTCAAACTCATAAGAAGAAAGGGACAGATTATTATATTAGTGAGAAAGCTCTGAAGGTAGCGGTAAGTGTATACACCAATAATTTTCATTTAAAAGTAAAATGTAGAATTAAGAATAATTTTGTTTTTTTTTTTGTTGCAGGAGTCATATAGTAGAGGAATGGATGATAGATATGTTAATGACAATTAGCGTCTAGAGTTAGATCCTGACATTTAGGTTGCAGCATATGGACCACCCAAGAAAGGACACATGTATGGTTTTGGACATAGCTTAGGCAAGGGCAAGGTGATATCATCATGCTCGAGCTCCGTCTCACATGCGACATCTCCATTTACCACACCTGCAACCCTAGGTGGTTCTTCCAGTGCCGCCCCGACCATGACTCTGGCTCAATTTAGGGAGATCGTCAATGTGACCGTCTCTCAGAATATCTCACATAATGTCTCTTAGACTGTCTCCCAGACTCTTGCACAACTGAGGTTTCTTGGTGATAAAGCACCTCCAACACAACAACCTTAGGTGAGTATTTCATTGATTTTTTTATTTTTTTTACTATAAATATCACCATATAAAATGCAAGAACTTGGGTTGAGGAGGGTAAAAAAACATGGTTTAGGTGGGTCAAAATTAAAAATATAGGTCCAATTAATTTGTCAGAGTGACTTGTAGAAACTGACGGACTTTTGGTTTGAACTGGGCAATCAATTTCTCATTTTCTTAACTAATTTTGTTTAAAATTTGTGAACTTTGGTTTGATGGTCCAAAATTTAAAATACAGGTCCAATCAGTCTATCGATTGTTCCAACACGACTTGAGGGGTGAAAGTAACCCGTAGAAACTGATGAAGTCCAAATTGGACTCTAGGTTTGAGCTCAAATCTCAAATTTACATTTTCTAAAAGAACTTAGTTTAAAGTCAATAAACACAGGTTTAGAAGGGTCAAAATTAAAATATAGGTCCGATTAATTTATCAATGATTCCCACACAACCGGGAAGTTGAGAGTGACTTATAGAAACTAACAGAGTCCAAATTGGACTCCAGGTTTGAACTAGGCAATCAATTTCTTATTTTCCTAACTAGTTTTGTTTAAAATATGTGAACTTGAGTTTGATGGTACAAAATTTAAAATACAGGTCCAATCAGTCTATCGATTGTTCCAACACGATTTGGGGGGTGAAAGTAACACGTAGAAACTAATGGAGTCCAAATTAGACTCCAAGTTTGAGCTCAATGCTGAAATTTACATTTTCCAAAAGAACTTAGTTTAAAGTTAATAAACATGAGTTTAGGAGGGTCAAAATTAAAAATATATATCCCATTAATTTATCAATGATTCCAACATGACCGGGAAGGTGAGAGTGACTTGTAGAAACTGACGGAGTCCAAATTGAACTCCCAATTTGAACTGGGCAATTAATTTCTCATTTTCTTAACTAGTTTTGCTTAAAATTTGTGAACTTGGGTTTGAGTGTCCAAAATTTAAAATATAGATATTCCAACACGACTTGGGGGGTGAAAGTAACCTATAGAAACTGATGGAGTCCAAATTGTACTCCAGATTTGAGCGCGATGCTCAAATTTATATTTTCTAAAAGAACTTAGTTTAAAGTCAAAAACACGGATTTAGGAGGGTCAAAATTAAAAATATAGGTCCGATTAATTTGTCAATGATTTCAACATGACCCAGAAGGTGAGAGTGACTTGTAGAAACTGATAGGAGTCCAAATTGAACTCCCGGTTTGAGCAAAACACTCAAACTGTCATTTGTCAAATTAAGTTAAGTGAAAAACATCTTGCCTTCAATTTTAAAGAAATAGTAATTTATTTATTAAGTATTTGATTTTAATTTTTTATAAATGATATACAGGATCATCCATCGCGAGGCATTGGGGGAGACGAGGACCAAGATGACACATATGTAGAGGATTTGTGATTTTGTGATGGGTGTATATTGTGGTTTGCGATTTCTTCTCAATTTTGTGGATGTTGTGATTTCTATGATGGATGTGTGATGAGTTTGTGTAGATATTTCTTGTGGTTTCTGTGATAGGATATTGTGATTTGTGTGGTGGATGTATTGTGATTTTGTTTTATTGTCATTTATCAGGTGATTTATTATCATTTAGAATTAAATATTAAAACAAATTCTGATAATAGCGACTAAATAAATCGATCGCAATATGGTCTCTATTATCTGTCAATAAAAATTAGTGACCGCACTTATATTGGTCGCTAATCGATCGCAGATAGTAGCGACTGATATTACGACCGATAGCATCGGTCGTAGACTTTGAGACTGATCGGTGACCGTTTATGATCGGTCGTTGTTTGTGACCGATTCTGCGACGGATAAAAATCGATCGTAATATAGAAACCACAATATAGAGACCAACAATATTGATCGCTGATCAGTTGCAATTCGGTCGCTAAGCTACTTTGCTACCAAAGTGAGATCAATCAACGACCGATTTTGTCAGTCGCTATTGGCGCTTTTCCTTGTAGTGAGATATGGTTAGTGCCGTTTAGTAGTTGTGCACAGTGTATGGTAATGAAAAGTAAAGTATGTATCAGGAAAAGATTGAAGCCAGAATGTTGAGAGTAATATATAGTTGTGTAAGTAAGATCAGATAAGACAAGATATGATGAGTTTTAAAGATTTGAAATTAAGGTTTTCCAATAGAGAAGATAAGGTAGAGAAAGAGGGTAAGTCAATTGAGAAGCAAACAAGAAATGTCAGTTTAAGAGGAAAAAAAAAAGATAATGCGAGAGAATAAGAGTTTTAGTTGAGGTAGTTAAGGAATTCAAATGGAATTGATATTAGTGAGTATACTGCAGTGGTGATGTTTTCAGTGATTAAGGGTGAAGCAATTATAGCAAAGTAAGTGGAAAGGTAGATGTGGAGGTTAACTGTGCACAAATAAAGATTTTAGATTTTACAGAAAATATTTAATTTTAATAAATATTGAGTAGTAGTTGATTAGTGCAAATTATACGGTAGTGGTGTAGAACAAAGAAATAAGAAAGGGTATATCATAGTGTTTAAGCAAATAGGTTGTTGAACTCTAGAATTGGCAACATTTTAGTGAAAAGAATTTGTATGTTAAATGAGACTTACAGTTATGAATTAAAAAGTTTGAGGGCTACATTGGAATTAATCAGGTAAAGGAATAGTTAAATAGGTCACTTCGCAAAGATGGAATTGCGTTCAGTGTAGTTAGCAGTAAATTTAAAGTTTAAGCATTATTGATCAGAAGAAAGGATGAAGGTGACAGATTATGATTAATGCAATGTTTAGTAAGAGTTTATGTGGTAGTGTAGAGCAGATGAGTCATTTGAGTATAGGTATTTCTCAAAGGATATTTTAAAAGTTTGATGTAAGAGCAAGAACATATCAGCTAAGAAATAGTAAGCAGGTGGAACATAGAAAAAGGGAGATTATTGTTATATTAAGTCTAACATTGTTTTTCAGTTGCATAATAGCCAGAAATGTAATGAGTTAGATTAGATTATGGGAGACTGGAATAGAAAGAGTAAGTGATATAAAGAGTTCAGAATTTTTGAAGTTAGTGGAATGTTGTATACAAAATGAAAGGTAGGATCAATTAGATAGAGAAAGATTTTGGGTGAGTGAGTCGATAGTTGAAAGAGTTGGGTAGAGCTAATGGCAGAGTATGTGTCGTATTATTTGAGCAGTCTTATCTCATGAAAAGAACATACAATATTATAGTAACATGGTAAGAAGCAGTATTTATCAATTCAGTGTATGATTTGGAATGAGTAATGATAAGATTGAATTAAAAGCAATATAGATGGATGCGTTATTTTAGAAAGTTATGGTTTCGGATTGGTATATTAGCTAGAGGACATCAGTTATAATAAAATACATTTGACCAAAAAAGGAATTTTGATATTCAGTGGATAGAAAAGAGGTAGTTCAAGAATTCGAGTATTTTCTTCCCGGAGCAACTGATCGAGTATGTATTTCAAGTTTCTATCAAGTGGTTCTTGCAATTGAATAAAACAAGAATTAGATTCAGAATAAAAGGCAATAGCAGAAAGCAGACTTGGCAGAATACTTCAAAAGAAATCAAATTTGATCAGAGTTGCGCAACGGATGCATGGTGAGCCTATAACACACAGGACCCAGGATCTCTTAGAACTACAGTATTAGAGATTTGCTTAGATGGAAAAGAGTTTAGGGCCTTTGCAGAATTAATTAAGAAGGCAGTGGGTTCCAGGGAGGTCTGAGTTTGAAGCAATGCAAGCAGATGGAATGTTTGAGAAAGCATGATTTTAGATTAGCATGTTAGTTGTTGTTAATGCACCAAGTAAATGAACAATTAGAGTCAGATAATGATTGCAGAATAAGAATTGTATGGAGTGGTAATGGGTGTTTCAACTGAATAAGTCAGTAAGTGAAGGTTAAAAGGATTAGCAGAATAGAGCAGTGAAAAGCAAGACAATAAATGCAAACATTAAGTCATGGTAACGAAGCAAAAAAAAAAAGTGAGTTTACAATGGAAATATGCAAGCAATTGTTGAAGTGAAAAGTAGATTGGTATAGTGAAGCAGAGAATTCAGATATAGTGTTTTGATTTTCTTAGAAGAAATTGTCAATTTAAGATATGTGCAAAATCAAGGTATAATTTCAGTTAATAGTGGTAAGCAGGTAGCGGAATGGCAGAGGGAAACAAGTATGGAGAGATAATTGATTTATGAAATGGATTAACGTAGCAGAATATTCAAGAGAAAAGGTTTACTGTCAAAGATCTTGAGCAGGCAGAAAGGCATAGAAAAATGTTGTGAACACATCCAAGAAAATGTGGAAACAAGTTGAGTCCAAGGAGATAAAGCATTTACGGCAAGGTAGAATCACTTGAGTTGAAATGAATAGTTAATAGTAAGATGTGTAGGAAAGTAGAGTAAACGAAGGAATGAGCAGAATGGATCAGCTAGAGCAGAATGATTTGAAAAACAAGTGCAGAAGAAGTGCATCCATACTTGTTTGAATTTACATTTAATTTTAGCGGTCATTTATTTAATTATGTAATGTATTTTGTTCTAGGTTTCGTCCTAATGTCGAGGATAACATTTCTTTTTACGTGATACTAATGTATCTTATGATCATCCAGATCTAAGTTTAATGGTTTTAGTGTGGCGCCTTAGGCCAATCTGTGGCCATTGGGCCTTGGTTGTGACCTTGGGTGTTGTGGGCCATAAATCTTAAGCCCAAACAACCCACTAGTTCTCTATTTGAGAATGCGACAGGCGTAGGCGACACGTTCTTAACACGATGAACCCCTACGTCGTGATCTCATTGTTGCCTTTTCCAGGACTTTGCCTGCTTGTGTGACGCATGGCACACATGGAACCGACGTGTGGCATGGTCTTCATGAATGCGGCCTTATGGTGCGTCAAGTTCTGGATATGATGATCAACTACGCCGCGTTCTTACATCCGATTGGTTTAAGTGGTGCTTGGCGGCCAAATAGAGCAGGAAGCTCTGTTCGTCCGAGGAAGGAGTTGTTGTCGAGGGCTTTGGTGATTTTGCCTTGGTGGAGGTTCGTTTGGTGGTTTCCATGTGAGGAGACTGCTTGGAGTGTGGGAAGCATCGATCAAGCCTCATGCTTTTGTGTTCTTCGCGTTGGTAGGAAGATTTCTCTAATTGTTTGTGTTAATTGTGGTTTAAAGCATGTGAATCGTGAATGGTGGTGTAAATGTGATTTATAGATGTTTCAGTTGGTTTGTAGAAGTTTGGATTGATTGGTAAGTGAGATTTTATAAGATTTCTAGGTGAGAACCGAGGGTTTGGCGTTTTGTCTGAGAACGCGAAGGGTTGGGCAGTCACGTTCTTGTCGCGACATATGACCATAACACGTTTTCATTGTGAACACGATGCATCAGGTCGACGTGTTATTAACGCAGCCGATGGGGTTTGACGCATTCATACTATGAACGCGACATATTTAACTGTCGCATTCTTAACACGACAGCCGACCCTGTCGCATTCTTCCTTTTGAAGTGTGTTGTGTTGTGTTGGGTAGTGTGGGTCCTGTGTGGACCTAATGTTGATTAGTTAATGTGCGTCTAAGATAGTTAAAGCATGTTAATGTTAGTAAAGCATGAATTAGTATTAATAAACTGATTTGTGGTTAGTAGTAATTAATATTTAATTAGTATTCAACATGTTAATTATAATATGTAAGTAAGAGGAGCAGGATTACGAATATTTGGTTTAGAGATCATGTGTATCTGAGTTAATCTTTATGTGCTAACCGATGTTCAGCAATTATGGATGAATGAAAGGTTTAAAGTGTAAGTATGTGTTTGATTGTGATTTATTATAGTTTGTCGAGTTTGGTGGTCCGATGCTTACTCCGGAATACTTCTCCATTCAGGTCCCCCAAGTTCTCTGTGAGCTAGACACATTGTGCTCGATGTTATCCCAGTACTGTGTAGCATAGAGATTTGTGTCATCTTCCTAGACACCCTCACTAGTTTTCTTTGAATAGCCCATCCGGTTGAAGAAAAGACGACAGTGAGGCAGCGACTTGTGGTGTGCAAATGTTCCTATTTAGTCTCTTGTAACACGCACGTAGTTTGGGGACAGATACCAGTAGAAGTACTAGTCCCTAACTAGTCCCGTGTTGCCATAGTCTCACTCTGTAGGTCCTGGAACTCGTAGAGGTGTGTCAGGCATAGGACTACAACGTGTGTTGCTGCAGAGTGGTGTTGATTGGTCTCTACAGTTCTTTGACTTACATAGTATTATGGTGGAGCTGTAACTAGACCTTTCATCTGTGACTACGAAGTTGAGAGATTTTTCCGTGTTAGTTTGTCCGAGTCGGATACTAGCGTCCTGAACTAGTAGTCGTGACCCATGTAGTAGCGACACTCCTTCCGACTCAGCTTGTGGTTCTCGTAATTTATTTCGTAGTGAACGTGGTAAAATTGATTTAGTACCATTCAGTTCTACAATTGGTCCAACACATCTAGAGGACCCTGTAAAAGTACTCTGAACAAAGAGGGATGAATAAAGAGTCCTTAACCTGCTTATAAACAATATAAATCCCTGTAAACATGCTTCTAAGACAAATGTAATTAATGCAATCATCATCTATCTAATTCACAAGAATAAGAGACTAATGGAAACTGTGAATCCACAAATACTCCATCCAATTCTCACTTTTAAACACCGTATTCATGCAAAAAACTATGGAGAAGAGAAGCCACCCTACCTAAATCAGAGAATCCAATCCACTGCGACCTTCCAGTAGGTCGGTCACACCTCCTAACATCTCCACCAACTTCTGAGACCTCAAAATCACCTATGGATTGAAGAGAAACCAAAAAAGGGAACTCTAGAGAGCTCTGGGAAAATTCGACTGAACCCATATAAAAAGACAACGTTGCCCTAAGTGCATCTCCCCTACCTGGCACGTCAGCATGCGCCCAAGCATGCCGCATTCATGTGAAAAATGCCATGCGTTCACCTGCTGCCACGTAACGACGAAACAATGAAGTGTTGATCAAGAAAAATGCTTAGTGCACATCCATAGTATGCACTAATTTAGGTACACTCATTAAAAATGTGTAAATGTGTCATTTATTCTTGAGATTTGAAGAAAGGAGATGAGAAAAATATTATAATTCTTTCAAAGACAAATGGCACACCCTAACGGGTGTGCCATGCTCGGTAAGTATTTCCTGTTGATCAAACTCAGTGCAACAAGAATGCGTCTGTCTGACTAGATGTATTGTTAATGCGTCGGTCTTGTCACATTTAAGTCAAATTGACACGGAAACATGACGTGACAGAAACCGTCATCCAAAAACATGTGTTTTCAAACACCACAGCAGTACACAGGCCAATTCACCAATTGAAACCCACAACAACGATCCACAAGTAAGAGAAATCACATTCTACCACTTACGTCCTCCAAATTTAAGAAAAACACGTGATATCACATAGTGGCGGAGTCATGTTGGGATCAGTGGGGTCTTGTGATCTTATTGAATTGAAGAAATTTTATTAGTAATGTAAAATTTTATTATTAGTGACTTCACTGGATCAAGAAAACACGTTTAAGAATACATCCATTGAACGAAAATTTTAAGTCCGCCACTGATATCACACATAAACATATAACACATTCAAACATATTTAAATTAAATAAGTTTGTTCAAATAGATATAGATACAATCTTCTCATTCATCTTCTAATTTCCAAGTAACTTCACTTCCTATGCAATTTTCCCACACTACCTTAACCAATACAATTTGTTTGTTCCATACGTATAAAATCCCGTAACTCATATAAACAAATGGGAAAAGACCTCATATAAAACCAACCTTCTTACTTTCTTAAATATCCAATATGAGATAATCATAGCATACACAACCAACACCAAAGGAAATGCTTGAATTCTAAACAAGAGAACCAACAGGAGCCTCAACGTTTCACTGGTGGGTTACACCATGCTTGTGCTTGGGTATCAACACATACGATCTCCTGGAGCTTCAACTACAGAAAACCAAGAAGCAGGAGAAAGAGGTGGAATTCATTATCCAATACGATTCATATATAGACTCTGTAAACAAGGCTACCAGCATGGTTCCAAGACATGTACTATTTACAGGCAGTATTTAAATTTAACAGGCAACCAGATATGCTATATCAGCGCTCGCTGGACTCTGGCAATTCACCAAAGAGCACTGGTGATAGATCAACGATGGGTTCAAGGGATTGAAGTGATCTTACAACCTCGAGCATAGTCGGCCTTTTCTCCGGCATGACAGATGTGCAGCGTAGGGCGAGATCCAGAGCTGCTAACATCTCCTGTTGAGAAGAATTGGATATTTTTGGGTCCAGAATTTGGAAGCCGCCATTTGTTGTGTTTATCTTTCTCCGAACCCACTTGACGACATCGAGAGAATCCCTGGACTCTGCCTGCTCAGCTGGTCTCCCAGTGATGAGCTCCAGTAGCACCACGCCGAAGCTGTAGACGTCCATCTTTTCCGTTGCCTTCTTCGAGTACCCACGTTCTGCAATCAAGTGGGCAAAACATAAAAATAGAGTACTTCGCCATCTCAGGCACTGCTTGGAGTATGTTCCTAGTTGGGTTCATTGAGCTGTGCAGCCCGTGGGGGCAACAGCATTATGTTCGCCAACTGGCTTCTCCAATGGATGATTAAGTGGGCATGATGATCGATGCAACAAAACGATTTCAAATCTGCACACCCTAGCATCCATCGAGCATTTTGGTATGAAAGGAGAAATGGAGTGTCAAGTATCACAATGACATTTACTTTGTGTTTTCATGCACGAAATGGCTAGTTGTGAGCATGCATGAAAGATGCATGCAAGAGCACATGTTCACTTTCTCAGCATTATTAAGTTTGTTAGACATACGGAAGCTTATTATCATCCAACTCTAAAATCAAGGACTTAATAATGTATTCATGCAGTATTATCTCGTCCCTACTAAGCGAATTCCCATGTGTATGACGCGTGAAAGAGACATTTTCCATGCTGGCTTTTATTGGCAAATTCAAGTACAGAAACTAGAATGGCAGCGCTTTATGAAAGAACACATCCAGGAACTAATGAGCACTGTAATTTATTGCCTGTCTTATGTTAAAACAAAATAACTGTTGGAACATTTAAGTGCACTTTCTGTGCAGTATTTTTATGCAATCTTCTCAAACTGATGAAGACATCTTCGTAAGGTGTCCTCGGCAGATAACCCACCCAGGTTCTCAAGATTGAATTCTTGAGATACGACTTTAGAGAGTTTATCTGACATTCCTCTCATTGTCTATAATCCAAGTCCGTCCATATGCAACAAATGTGAGAAGACTTCCCTAACAGTATCGTAAATGTAAAGAACTTAAAAAGAACGATGATGTAAAAAATATGTATGATCGATCTTTATCATCTATTAATTGTTCTAATAGCAGCAAGGTTCTCCACTTATTCAATACTTGATACTGAAGGTTTTAGGATTTCATGCTTCAAACTCTTTCTATTGCGAGCAAGGAACTGCACCAGAACAATGATAAAACCACACGGCAGGCATGAATCATGATTGTTGGATCGGCACGGCTAAAGAGCAGCTTCTGGTGTGTGTCAGTGATATCCTTGTATCCCAATGCTGCAAATTACGTTTGGATTCCTTGGTCCGCGGACATGTTAGATGGATCTACTTCCACTTGGAAGCACGACCAGACCTCCCAAATTCTTGGCCAAATTATTCGGAGGAGACGGGACATCGGAAGCCATTGATGTGGTTTTTTGGATGCCAACTAAAAGCTGGAGCTTGGAGTGTCCTAGTTTGGGGCAAAGTGGAGGCTGTTTGGGAGGGCTTTCTTTTTATTCAGCTGCCACTACTTAGATCCACCCTCATCCAGACATTTTCTTGTTGAGAGTGAAGGCTAAAAGTGGCTGTTTCCAACTTAAAGGTTCAGCAAATCTTCCCATTAAGCACCTACAGATTTCTGGGATAAGAAGGATATGGCTGTCGCGATGATTTGCAAGAATCCTAAATAAATTAAGAGATAAAGACCAAGAAAAAGAAAATTTCAGCAGAACTTGAAGACTGTCATTAACCAACAAAAGGAATAAATATGTTACAAATTCTTGTGCAGTTTAGAAATCGAGTTTAAGCATAAGAAGCGGTAGTTGGTGACCACCAATTTAATTTATCCTTGGGAATTGTTTTGGATCATGCCTAACCTTCAAAGAGGAACATATTCTAGACATATGACACTCTAGACAGGGATACAAAAGCTCAGCAAAACAGAGATGGACTCGGAAGAAATGTTTCGGAGTTTTCAATCCGTGAAGAAGACATTGCTAAAGCACGAGATGGGTTCACTTGTTTTAAAGCGAAAAAGAAAACTGATAAACACACAACGCTGAACAGGGAACCCCAGAACATCAAATTAGCCATTGAGATTTCTCTCAATATCTGCATACCTGGTGCCATGTAACAACAAGCGCCTAATTCAGAAGCCACAGACAACTTGTACGAGGCCTCCCCAACAACGCGATCGAGCGCAAAATCCGTGACCTTGGGCTCAAAGTTCACATCAAGAAGGATGTTCGTAGACTTCACATTCCGATGGAGCAATTTGGGGACGTAGTCCTTGTGGAGGTAGCTTAATGCCTGCGCAGCACCGAGGGCAATCCTCAGACGACGTGGCCACTCGAATGAAAAATCTGATCTCGCAACAGCATCTCCCAAGCTCCCTTTTGGAAGAAACTCGTAGACCAGAAGGATGAAACCCTCCGAGTAGCAGAATCCCAGCAACTTGGCGACGTTCTTGTGCCTTGCCTTGGCCAACGTCTTCACCTCTGTTCTCAAAGACCTCTGCGACAAGCTGGTCGAGTATATCAGCTTCTTTACTGCCACGGTGTCCCCCCCGGGCAACCCAATCACGTAGACTTCACCAAATGCTCCTCTGCCAACGCAACTCCTCTCGTTTAATCCTGCCTGCAGATCATCCTCTGTGATCTTCAGAGGGTAGTAGAACACGCATTTCCAGCTTCCTGGAAGAGGCCCCCAAGGCTGCATCAGAGATGACCGGTGCCTTGCACGCAATCCAACGGCCAACAGCATAACTCCGACGGCAAAGGCAAACGAGATGAGAGCACATATCAATCCGACGTTCCTCCTCTTCTGCTTCACTTCCTCGCATGGATTGGGCAGACCTGGCCCGCAGAGGCCTGAGTTACCCTGTAAGAAGGAAGCTGGCAGCCCGGAGATTAGAGAGGAGGGGACTTTGCCTGACAGCTGGTTGAAGGAGACGTTGAACAGTGCCAGCTTCAGGTTCTGGAGCCCCTGAGGTATCTCCCCGGTGAGGTGGTTGTTGGACAGATCAATGTAGGTGAGCACCGGCAGCTGGGCAAGAGCGCTAGGGATTGCCCCGGTGAAGTGGTTGGCTGCCAAAGATAAAGACACGAGCTTTCTGCAATTCCTGGGTGCTGGGATGGGGCCAGAAAGGGAATTGTGGGCAAGGTTCACGATGCTCATCACGGGTGAATCGCAGAAGTTGTCCGGGAGGTCGCCGTAGAAGCCATTAAGAGACGCAGAAAACTTGTACAGGGAGCCTAGGGCGCCCAGGCCCAGAGGGATCCTGCCCGTGAAGCTGTTGTTGTCTACCTGAACCTGCTCGAGACGAGCAGCAGTTCTGATGGAGTCCGGTATCACCCCAGAGAACCAATTGTTCTCGGCTCTGATGATGGTTAGTTTCGGAAGAGACCATAGCCCCGGGGGGAAGTTGCCGGAGAACCCACTGTTCTGAAGCTGCAACCTCGCAAGACTCGAACACTTTCCCAGCGATTCCGGCAGCACGCCGGTGAAGGCATTGGTGTGGAGACTGAGCTCCGAAAGAACCTTCCCGTAGCAAATGTCAATCGGAAAGGATCCAGAAAGCTTGTTCTGAGAAAGATCCAAGCACAGGAGCTTGGCGAGTCCCAGACCGAACCCCAGAGGGATCCTTCCACTCAGATTGTTCTGAGAGAGATCCAGTACCTCCAGATTATGCAACCCCAGCAAGGACTGGGGGATATCCCCATGAAGGCCGGAGCTTTGCATCAAAACCTTCTGTAGCTTCTCCAGCTTGCCCAGATCCCGGGGCAGCTCCGAGGAAAGAGTTGGATTTTGAGATAGGTCGAGGTGGGTAAGCTCAGTGAGGTTGGCGAAAACAGAGGGATGCAGTGCTCCCGAGAACAGGTTGCTCCCCAGGTTGAGCACCTGGAGCTTCCACAGAGAGCCTAAGCCCAGCGGGATTGGCCCCTCTATCCGGTTCCTGCCGAGGTCCAGCAATGTGAGGGAGGAGAGCAGCGTCATCTGGTCTGGGAGGGTCCCCCACAGCAGGTTACTGCTGAGGTTGAGCGTTTGCAACTTGGTGCACTGTGAGAAGTGTAGGGGGATGGGCTGGTTGAAGGAGTTGCCGGCGAGGTTAATGTGGGAGAGGCCCGCGAGCTGGCAGAGCGCAGGCGAGATTTCGCCGGACAGGTTTAGACTCCGGAGGTCCAGAGACGTCACCAACCCAGAGCCAGACTTGGAGGCGGCCGAGACGGAGGGGGCGGAGCAGGTGACGCCGGTCCAGTTGCAGACATGGGCGGCGGCGCTGGGAGACCAGTCGGAGAGGCCCTTGGTGGGGTCTTCCACGGAGGACCTGAACGCCAGAAGGAGGTCTGCATCCGAGGACGCGCCACCACCAGAGATGGCGCAAAGCGCGAGGAAGAGGAAGACCAAGCAGATGAGCAGCAGGAGAAAATATGGTGGCGAGGTGGTGGTGGCCATGGAACGGAACTGCGGCAGGGTCGCAGGCAGGTGGTTGCTTTGCCTCCCTCTCCCACAACTGTTCCTAAGCTATCTGACTCTCCTTGTCCTGTTTGCTGGTTCTGGGAGTAGGGAGGTGGCAGGAAAGGAGTGATTCCTGGACTTGTGGGTAGTGTGGGGTTAAAAATCTTACAAGGGAATTTATGCCTCCTCATCGGGATGTTGCAAGAGATGCTGTACTTTTCACAGGCTGCTTTGTTTATTCATACGTAAACTTAACAACTAATTGCAGAAAAAAGAGCTACATTGCAGGGGTGATTAATCTGTGGCCTGTAGACTCTGTACTGATGGCTTTTGTGATCTTCTACTTCGCAAATAATCCAAGCATGAGCTACGGGAAGAGCTTTGGAAGAGCAAAAGTAGTCGTGTTTTCCAATTGTTTGTTTAGCAACGCGGGGAATGCTGGACTTGGTTTCTTTGTGTCACTTTTATTTCTGTTGGTATGGTGGGTGATGTGTGGGGGCGAGGCAGAGTGAGGGGTGGGGGAGAGGTGTTATGACCCGTGAAGGGAACTGACATGTCAGGAATCCACCTCGACAAAAAGAGACCAGTCCACGTCGCACGTGCCTCGGCCCCCGCCGCTCGGTATCGGCGTACCCAACTCCTCGATCCCGTGATTGATCGGACGGCCGGGAGCTGCCGGGTTGGCAGGGGAACGGGATCTGACGCTTCTCCGGTGCCCTCCGCACGCTTCCATCGAGGGAAAGATGTGAAAAGCGCGCATGAGGGGGTGCAACAAAACTCCTGAACAAAACGCTTTTAGTTGGGTCTCTTGATAATATATAAGTAAATTGGGTATAAATTATTCTTATTTAGAGGTTTTTTAGATGATTTAAATGAGATATAATTATGTAGAAAATAATTTTTAATATGATGTGACACAGTATATATAGTTATGATCTCTTTATCTTTAATTTGACACTATTTATCTGTGTATAAATGTATACACACAATTTTCAAAAATATAATAATAATAATTATAATGAGTTATCTTTAAAGATAATTTTTATCACCCTACATAGGAGAGATAGTTATCTCCTCCTTTATCACTCTTTTATCATATATAAGTTTTATCACTCCTATTTATTGTATCTTAACTACCAAACTACTTATAAACTTAAAATCGGTGCTAAAAAGGAGATAAATCTCTTCATCTCGTTATCAAACTCTAAAAGGGAGAATTCTTTCCTCGCGATGATGTGGTTGACAAATTATCTTTTATTATATAATTAGACAAAGACAAACATAAGCAATAATCAAGTTTACATATTATAAAAGTTCACATCTAAGATCTAAGATATAAGATCTAAGATCTGCGTAAGAATATGGTTTAGAAATATAATGCTAAACTAATTTCTGCAAAAATAGATATAGGATATCAACTTTCATCCTTTGGCGCAAAGTAGGAGTTGACAGGGAGGGAAGGCCACCCTTCACGGGCATTATACATAAACGACGAAGCCCACAGAAAAGGCTTCATTCATGGGACGTCATCATGCTGGTCAGCCACGATATTCTAACTTTGGAGGATAGTTTATGCTTAACTACGTGTGGATAAGCACGGGAGGGTATGATTTTATCTTATTTTAATCCCCTCCCCCCGCTCCCCGCGCTTAGAATGCCTACTATGTTCGTTGGTGGGATCCATGTACCTGACGCCATTTGACTCGGGCACAGGGCATCTTCATGGGATGCCATAAACAAAAGAGTATATATTACTGTAATTAGAGTTCTTGTCTTTATACTCATTTTCATATGTATATCAATAAAAAATATTTGATGCACATTCTTACAAACAAACTGTGATTAATATCTATCATATTAATGTGATTAACTATCCAATCATATGGTGGTGTGCGCGTGAACATATCTTATTGTGTTTGGATGTCTACCATATTAATATGATTAGGTATCACTGCCGGAGAAAGAGGATACGTAGACGGCTTAGAGCCGCCTGCAAAAGTTACGAAATCGTCTACAAAAGTGTTTGTAGACGGCTATGAAGCCGTCTAGATCGCCGTCAACGAAAGTTCCGTCTACAAAACATTCGTAGACGGCTACAAAAGAACCGTCTACGAAAGTAGTTTATGTAGACGGCTACTGTAGCTGTCTACAAAAAAAATTTATGTAGACGACTACAAAAGCTGTCTACATATAATTTTTTTGTAGACATCTGAAACAGCCGTCTACAAATCTTTTTATGCATCAAAAATAAATGGGTCTCTGGTTGGCATTGCAACGCAAGCTCAAAGACTTTCTCCACCGTCGTAGTCTCAAAGGGGATCTTTCCCTGTTCAGTCCTCGATCAGGTATGCTCTAGTTGGAGCACACAGATGCCGTCTAGTCGCAGCTGCGTGTTTACATACGAGATCCGCCGCGCCCTCACCTGCCCGCCCACCGGCCGTCACCGTTCCCAGCCCTGACTACTCCGGCCTTCGCCATGACCGAACCCCCCGAGTTGGTGTACCGGAGATGATCTGCGGAATGTGATCTTGTGGTCCCTGGTGTATTGGTGGTTGTACAGTTACTGGCGGAGCGTCCCTGTGGCGGAACTACTGAGCTCCTGGGTGCATGCGGAGATACTCCCCATGTTGCTGTCTACTCGGGGACGACTTGCAGTACCGCCATGCTCGGCGTGAGAGGTGGGGAAGAACCTCATGGCAGAGCTCTGCAGGCCGCCGCCGCCGCCACCCGCAGAGCCCCCGCCGCTAGCAGATTCACCGCTGCCGCCGACGCCCATACGATCAGCACCATCACGGGCGCCACGCCGCCACCTCCGGCATCTTCATCGTCGGCGGGATCGACATGATCCCCGCCCTTCAACACCGCCCCGGAGAGGGAGAGAGATCGAGCAGAGACGGGGGGGCGAGAGGCGCGGCGGTGATGACCTGCACTGAAAACTAAGGGGGTGGAAGATTAAGAAGGGAAGAAGAGAAGGATGGGGGTGCGGCGGCTCATGCTCTCCTGAGGGTTTTCTTGGGGAAAAAGAAAAGAAAAAGGGAGGAAGAGGCGGGGCTTTGGCGGGTTGCAGGGAAACGAAAAAAATGCCCAAACCGCCTACAGAGGGAAAATTAAAAGAGGGCGGGATGTTTGGAGTTAAAAATATGTTTGGGGAAATTTTAGGGGATTTGGCGCTCGGACGGAAAATTTAAAGAGATTTGGCGCCGAGGGAATATTTTCGGGATTTGGTGACTTATGGAGTTGGAGATATTAATAATTTATTATTAATATTTAAAATATTAAGATATAAAAATGTGTAAATTTATAAATAAAAACTATTAATATTAAATATATATCAGAATATTAATTTCAATGTATTAATATAAATGTAAAAATTAAGTAGTATTTAAATACTAATTTATAAATAAAGATGTACAAATCTATTAATATTTACATATATCTATATGTGTTACCAAAGAAGAAGAAAAACTACTAAAAGTTAAGTAGTATTTAAATATTAATTTATAAATAAAGATGTACAAATCTATTAATATTTACATATAGATTTATGCATGTAGATATAAATACATAGATATATACATATATACATATAAATATATACCTACATAGATATTTATGTCTATATATATTATATAAATATCTATATATATAGTATTTCATATATAACTATATATCTATATATTACATAAATATCTATGTAAATATACATATATTATCTATGTATAATATATATATATATGTGAATATAGATATATATCTAAACTATATATATATATATAATTATATATTTAAATGATATTTATACATAGATAATATATACTTTGAATAATGTTTTCTTACGTTGACGGCTTGGATAGCCGTCTACTAATGTAAGATACGTAGACGGGTTCAAAAAGCCGTCTACATATTGTACATTCGTAAACGGCTAATGGCAGTCGTTTACATAAAATCGTAGACGGTTGCCTTAAGCCGTCTATGAATGTAACATATGTAGACGGCTTCAAGACGCCGTCTACGAATCTTACATTCGTAGACGGCTTGATAAAGTTGTCTACAAATGCTAGTTTATGTAGACGGCTACGATTTCTAGCCGTCTACATATCCTATATTTCTTGTAGTGTATCTAATCACATGGTAATATTCGTACACACCAAGGTTCGTCGTACCGTTCGGATCGGCCGTGCCGTATTTTTCGTGGGAAGGTACGGTACGGTACTGTACCATACCACTGAGATACGGTAGGAAAATAGCTTGTTTGATTTATTTTTTTAGTTTTGTGATTTGTGGATAATTTAAAATGATCAAACTTCAAAAGAAAATGAGTAAAACATAAAAAAAATGTAACTAAGAACATTTAACAAGTTCTTACCTAATCTTCCTCGTCATGCTGAGTATGTATATCCACAAAACCTTTGTAATAGGGGGTATAACTTCCATCTTTGAATAACCTCGCATTATAAGTGCTCTCCAAAAAGGTAAATAATCATCATAAGACATATAATTTCGTACATACGCTGATATTATATGCACCTTTTCTCTCTCCCCTTTCTCTCTCATATCCTCCAGAACTATCAGGGATATCACGCCTTCTACAGCCTAAAAAGGGGTTGATATGCTCACGAGATTTTCATCAAAGTTGTTCTACTCTTCTTCAGCTTCGTCCTCGAAGTAGAATCATCTCAATTGGTGGTTTGTGCCCAAAGTTATAGCAGATTATTCTTCACATTCTCTCTCATATCCTGATCTACATATACAAGATTATCATACATTCCACATCTCAAAAGAGGGCATATCTCTTCAAGACTTCTTCATGAAAGTTGATCTCTACGACTTCACTACAAAAAAAGTAAGATATGTAGACGGCTGAAAGCCGTCTAGAAAAACCAAAGAACCGTCTACAAAACATTTCATAGACGGCTATAAAACCGTCTACAGAGCCGTCAATGAAAATGTCGTCTACAAAAAATACGTAGACAGCTTTTTTAAACCGTCTACAAAAGTAAGATAAGTAGATGGCTGTGCAGCCGTCTATGTACGTATGTAGACGGCCCCTATAGGCGTCTACGAAAAATTTATATGTAGACGACTATTTTAGCCGTCAATGAAAAAAAAAATATGTAGACGGCTCTTTTAGCCGTCTACATATAATTTTTTTGTAGATAGTTAAAAGAGCCGTCTACATTTATTTTATTTACATAAAAAAATTTAAAATGTCAAAGACTTTCTCCACCGTCGTAGTCTCAAAGGGGATCCTTCCCTGCTCAGTCCTCGATCAAGTATGCTCTGGTTAGAGCACATAGATGTCGTCTAGTCGCAGTTGTGCGTCTACATACGAGATCCCCCGCACCCTCACGTGCTCTCCCATCGGCCGTCACCGTTCCCAGCCGGCGACCGCGATACCTAATTGCTACCCTGATCTCGTCGTAGTCGAGTGCGAAGAAGTCGGGGTTGCGCAGAGGAAGAAGGCGGCGGCGCCAAGGTCGACGACGGTTGAGAGGAGGGCGAGAAGGGAGGACGAGGAGACGAGGGATTCATAGCAGGCGGGGCAGCAGCCGCAGGATCGGGTGCAGCGACAGGAGAGGAGGAGGAGCGTCGGCGTGGCGACATCAGCCCCGACTGCTCCGGCCTTCGCCATGACCGACCTCCCCCGAGTTGGTGTACCGGAGGTGAAACTCCATGGAGGCGTTGCAGAGAAGCTCCACCACCACGATCAGCACCATCACAGGCGCCACACCGCCACCCCCAGCACCTTCATCGTCGTCAGGATCGACATGATCCCCGCCCTTGAACATCGCCCCGGAGAGGGAGAGATCGAGCAGAAACGTGGGGGGGGGGGCACGGCAGTGGTGACCTGCACTGAAAACTAAGGGAGAGGAAGATTAAGAAGGGAAGAAGAGGAGGATGGGGGTGCGGCAGCTCAAGCTCTTCTGAGGGTTTTCTTGGGGAAAAAGAAAAGAAAAAGTGAGGAAGAGGCGGGGCTTTGGCGGGTTGGAGGGAAACCAAAAAATGCCCAAACTGCCTATGGAGGGAAAATTAAAAGAGGGCGGGATGTTTGGAGTTAAAATATGTTTGGGGAAAACTTAGGGGATTTGGCGCCGTGGCGGAAAATTTAAAGGGATTTGGCGGCAGGGGAGCCCGGGGGAGGGGGGAAATTTTAAGGGATTTGGGGCCGGGGGAATATTTTCGGGATTTGACGACTTTTGGGGTTGGAGATATTAATAATATTTAAAATATTAAGATATAAAAATATGTAAATTTATAAATAAAAACTATTAATATTAAATATATATCAGAATATTAATTTTAATGTATTAATATAAATGTAAAATTTAAGTAGTATTTAAATACTAATTTATAATTAAAGATGTACAAATCTATTAATATTTACATACACATATACGCGTGTAGATATAAATACATAGATATATGCATATATACATATAAATATATACCTACATAGATATTTATGTCTATATATATTATATAAATATCTATATATATTATAGATATTATATATTAATACATATATATATATAGTATTTCATATATAAAGAGTTAACTATATATAAGAGTTAACTATATCTATCTATTTATTTTCTATGTAAATGTATTCATATATTTAATCATATTATATATATTTAACCAAATTTCACTATATCTATATATCTCTCTTTATGTATAGATATATATTGACATCGATGTCTTCTAGCGCTCCGAATATCATAAATAAATAAATAAATATATATATATATATATATATATTCAATCATATTTTACTATATCTATTATACGTAGACATATATATAGTTATGTATAATTATGATATATTGATTTACACTATAGATATACATTGGCACCGATAACTATATCTATATATTGATATACTTATTGACACTGATATCTTGACACCAATATATATATTAACACCGATATATATATATTTATATACTTAACCAAATTTTAAGTATATCGATATATCTCTATCTATATATAGAAATATATTAACACCGATGACTCTCCATGCTCCGAAGATTATATATATATAACATGGGTGACTACATGAGTTATATAGTTCTTTGTAGAAGGCTAGTATAAAATCGTGTATATAAAACATGGGTGAAGATCTATTTCATTGTTTTATCAAACATGTAGTATGATTAAACTCCATATGCATCGTATTTTTAATTGTGAATATCTGAGTTCTAATTCTTTCCTAGAATGTTTACTACAAGATCCTTCTTTTACAACTTCATATGCTTTTTTATTAAGTTATATATTTATAAAAAGTTATATATTTAATTATATATATAATAATTTATTGGATGAGTATAATATATAATGAGTATAATTATATATAGAATAATTTTACACATAAATATGTATGTAGACAGCTTCCAAAAGCCGTCTACGAATGTAAGATACGTAGACGACGGTCTAATCTTAGACCGTCTACGTATCTTACATTCGTAGACGGCTTCTGTTTATGTAGATCGCTGTGATTTACAGCCATCTACATATCCTACATTTCTTATAGTGCTTCCTCTACGAGCTCTAATTAGAATCACATCAAATTAAGGTCTGTGTTTAAAAATACAGTGGATTATTCTTGACCTTCTCTCTTATATCACGATCCAAACTAGTAGTGAGTGCGGCCTCTCTACAACATGAACGAGGGTGATCCAGTCTTTGAGATCTTCATGAAAATTGTTCATGATATGACCAATTGTTCCATTAGATCAACACCAAGAATCCAAAAATAGAAACAAAACTATAACGTCTTAAAATTTATAATAAAATATTAATATGATACTAAGAAATTAAAAGAGATAGTAAATTATACGTAAGACATGATCACTTATATAAAATATAATTATCTTTAATTTTAGAATATTTTCATATTATTAATATAATTCTAATATTATCTTTCATTGTGTGCACTTCAACGGGACGACATTCAGTTCCAAAAATAAAGTCAAATATCAAGTCATCATAATTACTAAAAAATATACTGATTTTAAAAATATAAAATATCAAGAATTATTGATGCATAGATGTTGAGATTAAGTCGACCTACTAATTTTTGGGACACTTTTTACTTGACAAAAAATTAATTTAAAAAATTAAACTATAATTATTATAATTTGTATCATCTCTTAATTAGTTATGTTTAAAATTTCATCTCAATTAGACACCATTTAGACCCCTTAAATGCACACAGGGTTTACCGCGGTACGGCGAACTCTCTGTGAACTTCAACGGGACGACATTTGGTTCCAAAAATAAAGTCAAATCTAAAATCATCATAATTACTAGAAAAATATACTGATTCTAAAAATATAAATATCATGAGTTACTGATGCATAGATGTTGAGATTAAGTGCACCTAATATTTTTTGGGATAATTTTTACTTGACAAAAAAAAATTAAAAAAATTAAGTTAAAATTATTATTATTTGTATCATATCTTAATTAGTTTATGTTTAAAATTGCATCTCAATTAGACACTATTTAGACCCTTTAAATACATCAAATGTGAGAGAGGAATGAAAAAAAGAATAAACATATTTAGCGGACCGGACCGGACCGTACCAGTCATCAATGTGTCGTGGCACGCTTGGGTCACCCCATTGGGGTGACCCGATTGTGACTGGGTTCGCAATACGGTTCGCATGTACCGAGGTGGTTTCTCACGGTACGACGAACCATGGGTATTATCTAGGGCTACCAATGGACTTCTGAATTCCATTTAGCTGACCCGTTTCCGCATTTTTTATAGGATGCAGAACTCTGAAAAGAACTTTCCGATAGCTTAGCGGATACGGAAATGGATATCCGAATTTTTATAGGATGCGGAAGCGGAAACACTCAATTCCGCATCCGTTTTTCCGTTTCCGTTTCTGATAACTTTTAATATATATTATATAATATTTTTATAATAAAATCTCCTCAAACTCGAAGCTTTGGCTCTTAAATTTTTAACTCATTGTCTCTCACCTCCCATTTATATGTAAATGTCATCTATTCTAGTCCCAATTATTGGCAGCTTTTTTCTCTAATGATATTTATATCTACATATATTGATTATCTATTACTCAACCATTATATATCAGTATATGATTTTACAATTTTAATTTGATCTTGTTATACTTCATTTAGTAAGGGTCATTATAATGTACATGATGAAGAAGATATGGTT